>BLSH010460353.1:266849-292535 GCA_018402905.1 Glandirana rugosa | reverse complement strand
CAAATCCATTAAAAAAATTATTCATCAGTTTTGGCTGATATATATTCTTCTACATATTTTTGGTAAAAAAAAAATCGCAATCGGCGTATATTGATTGGTTTGCGCAAAAGTTATCGCGTCTACTAACTGGGAATTGATTTATGGCGTTTTTATTATTATTTTTTTTTTTTACTAGTAATGGCGGCGATCTGCGATTTTTATCGGGACTGCGATATTGGGGCGGAAATGTCGGACATTTTTTACACATTTTTGGGACCAATGACATTTATACAGCGATCAGAAATTTAAATGTCCACTGATTACTGTGTAAATGTCATTGGCAGTGAAGGGGTTAACCTGCAGGGGGCAGTGAAGGGGTTAACAAATGTTCCCTGGGTGTGTTCTAACTGTGGGCAGGGCTGGCCGGGACATAACAGATCTAACTGATCCCAGTGACAGGGATCAGTAGATCTGGTATGTCCCCTGTCACCGAACGGGGAACCGGCGTGTTTACAACGGCAGTTCCCCGTTCTGAGGCTCCTAAAAGTGATCGGCGGGTCTCGGGCGGACATCGAGTCCGCCCGACCCACGGGCACGCTCGCGCAGCGTGCGGCGTCCTCCGGGCATTTCAGATCCGCGCTGGAGCCGTACTTTGGCAATAGCGCGGATCTGAAGTGGTTAAAGTACTTCCATTGCTGAGATGGGTTTCTCAATGTTTTTAGCAGCATGGGAAGCGATAAAGGCATGCCATGCCATGCTTCATTAAGTAATCTGTAATCTGAAATTAGTTGTCATCGGGTCATGGTGTCCGTTGTACTTAGTGAAGTTGGAATCAGGTTGTACAGTTGAGTGTAATATTTGCCAAACTGCTTTGCTATGTCCTCTGGGTTATGATAGCTTTTGCCAGTATAGTTATGTAACATATGCACAGTCATATTGGCTCTTTTACCCTGTGACAGTTTATCTAAAAATTGTACACTGTTTGTAGTACAATTTAGTAACTAAAGCACATTTTCACCTGGTTTGTTTGCCTAGTTCTTCAAAAAGGGGTTTCCTAGCCTGTACCAGAGAGGAAAAGACCTGTCCTGCTCTGCTTTGTTTGTGTGAGGACTCCAACGTTCTGATTTGAGCCATTGGATTCTATTGTTATTTTTACTAATGAATTCATAGCTATAACTTTTTATCACAGGCTCACCAATATAACTTTACCACTTACAATGAAAATAATGCATTATTCCAAGTCCACACCATTTCACAAAGGTGACTAAATGAATGTTTGACTGAGGAATAAAATACTGTAATTTATATTTTCATTTTGAGAGAATAGAGTGCTTTTCAATCACAGCCATAGAGTCATACACACCCCTGGTACTTGGAGCTATTATCTCTATGTCTGCTGCATGTCAATGTATTGTGTGATTTTAACAAAAACTGTACCGAATTGATTGAATAAGACATCTAGGAAAAAAGAATTACTGGTCATACAGGTTGCTCTCAAGGAATTATATTAGCATTTCATAGAATGGACTATAGTCATTTTGATTCAAATTCTGACAAATAGTAGCAAGGGATAATGCATTTGCACAATTTGATATCAAATTAGCATAATATAACATAACAGAGAGAACCGCAAATGAAACCGCTTACACTTTTAAAGATGACTAAATTACATGATGACTAGTCCCTAGATTCTATTTTGAAACTGCAATATTTAACCATACAGGCCTTACAAAGAGAATCAAACATTTTAACGATTTACCTCTTCAGCCCCGGTAGGATTTACCCCCTTCCTGACCAGAGCACTTTTTGTGACACAGCACTGCATCGCTTTAGCTGACAATTGCATGGTCATGCGATGATGTACCCAAACAAAATTGACACCTTTTTTCCCACAAATATAGCTTTCTTTTGGTGGTATTTCTTCACCTCTGGTTTTTATTTTTTGTGCTATTATCAAAAAAAGAGTGACAATTTTGAAGAAACGAAACAATATTTTTTACGCTTTGCTATAATAAATATCCAAAAAAAAAAAAAAAAAATATTTTCTTCATCAGTTTAGGCCAATATGTATTCTTCTACATATTTTTGGTAAAGAAAAATCGCAATGGGCGTATATTGATTGGTTTGCGCAAAAGTTATCGCATCTACAAACTATGGGAATAGATTTATGGCTTTTTTATTATTATATTTTTTGTTACTAGTTATGGCAGTGATCAGCGATTATTAGTGGGACTGCGACATTGTGGCAGAAAGATCGGACACTTTGGACACTTTTTAGGGACCAATGACATTTATACAGCGATCAGTGCTATAAAAATACACTGATTACTGTATAAATGTCACTGGCAGGAAAGGGGTTGACACAAGTGGCGATCAAAGGGTTAAATGTGTTCCCTCTGTGGGGTTTCTAACTGTGGAGGTAGTGTACTGACAGGGAGTAGAGAGAGAAAGCTGTTCCCGATAACTGAAAACAGCAGATCTCTCTCTACTTCCGTGACAGAACGAGGGTCTGTTTGTTTGTGTACAGTAACAGTTCCCCGTTCTGCATCTCGCTCCCGGGATCGCGGGTGGCCGGCGGACACTGCGGCCTCCGGCCACGTGCATAAGCTTACCCAGCGTGCAGTGCCTGCTATAACCATTTAAAGGGCCGCCGTACAGCTGTGGCAATTGGTGTGAACATGCCGACCTGCGGCTGGTTGACAAGTGGTTAACTTGCTTTTAAAGAATGCTGTGACATCCTTCTCTTGCAGCATATTTTTTATCCCCATTAAAAGCAGATGCTGGATATCTCCAAATATCCATAGAGTAATAAGTCTTTATGTGTAAATCAATTTGATTAATGCAGTGCAATAAGGACAGCTAACTTATTTTCATGTAGTATTATCAGAAGTTCAAGTATCCAACAGCTAAATACATAGAAGAAATACCTATAAGAGAGCTGTTTTACTTGTCAAAAATAATTTGTATTTCTGTCTGTTCATTGCTGAGATTCACACAACACTGCCACCCAGCATAGCAGGAGATGGGACTGCAAAGCTTTCAAACCAGATTAAATGAAGGCATTTACACTACTTGCATTTAAAAGATACGTTAATATACAAATCTGTATCATTGTGTTGTATATCTGCTTAAACTTCAGCTTTAATTTTTTTTCTGAGGCTCTCCAGAAAGCCAGGTACACACTACAGGCTTTTTTTTTTGTGCTGTTGTGTTCTGACAGGGGGACGCTGATTGGGAGTCGGTCAGATGCTGGTTTTCCAGCATGCACATCTCACAGAAGCCGGCCGACATACACACGAACATAATGGCGGCTGTTCTTTTTTTACATTCTGTCCATATGTACAGGGCTTTACAGTAATTCTTTTCATTGTAATTAAATGCATGACAAACTACAAATAAAATGCATGATAACATCTAAATGAGAGGAAACTGGTCGCACATCACAGTCACCAATCGTGTGAGGGGAGAGCAGGGATCAGATCAGTGAGTGATCAGTGTCTGTCTATTGTAGTGTACATTACTGTGCACAACACGCCCCCCAATAAAGAGAACCTGACACCAGTGCTGTCAAACAGCCCACCTGGATCTGTACAGTTCACCTGGATTTAACACACAGCCCATCTCTCACACAACCCATCTGTCACACAGGCCCGCTACCAGTACTGCCAATGGTACCGCCACACAGGTCCACCAGCAGTACTGCCATTGGTACCGCCAAACTGGCTCAACACCAGTACCGCCACCGGTACCACCACACAGGCCCACCACTTGTACCGCCATTGGTACTGCCACACAGGCCCGCCACCAGTACCACCACTAGTACCACCATCAGTACCAACACACAGGCCTGCCACCGGTACCACCACTAGTATCGCCATTGGTACCACCACACAGGTCAGCCACTAGCACCGCCACACAGGCCCACCACCAGTACCGCCACACAGGCTAGCCACCAGTACTGCCACCCATCAGTACTGCCATCAGTACAGTCACCCAGGCCCATCATCATGTCTCAGAGAGTTTACACACCAGAGGAGGCATATAACACCCTTGCCATGTCGGATGATGAGAGCAGGGGGGAGCTCTCATCATACGATTCTTGTTTGAAATACGAGCCAGTAGAGAGCAATGGATCAGAGTTCAGGTTAGTGGAGGAAACCTTCCTTCCTAAAAGAATAAGGAGATCAGGACCAAGATTCGAAGACCTGCCTACCACCAGCAGTGCCGGACCTCAGAAAGAGGAGCCCAGTACAAGTACTGGAATTACACACCCAACCCAAAGGATCCGGGCCCAATCCTACCTTCCTGATGCCCTGGCAAACCCCTTATGGTTGCCTGCCAACTCAGGGTCCGCTATAATCCCCGATTTCACCGCACAGCCAGGTGTGCAGCCCAAGACTACTAATTTTTCCCAGTTGGATTATTTTTATTTGTTTTTACCCAAGATTTGTTGCACAATATGGTGGACCAAACCAATCTGTATGCAGAGCAATTAATTGCTGCAAACCCCAATTCATCTTACGCCGGCATGTTCAATTGGCGACATCTCACACTGGACGAATTTAAATTGTTTTTTGGACTTACATTCAATATGGGGCTTACAAAGAAAAACAAACTCTATGCCTACTGGTCCACCCACCCCATCCACCACATGCCGATATATTCTGCGGTCAAGTCCAGGACACACTACGATATGATTATGCGTTTCCTACACTTTAATGATAATTTGCAGTGTCATCCCCGGGATCACCCCAACAACAACAAACTACAAAAAACACCCCTAATAAATTCCTTTTCCCAGCGATTTGCGGAAGTGTTTATCCTAGATCAAAATATATGTGTGGACAAATCTCTTACACTTCACTGACCGGCTGCAGTTCAAACAATACATACCAAGTAAGAGAGCCAGGTATTGCATAATTGAATAAACTGTGTGATCGAGCCACTAGATACGTGTACATCTTCCGTATCTATGAAGGTAAAGACTCCCAGCTCCTGTCCCCTGAGTGCCCCACATATATTGGAACCAGTGGGAAAACTGTCTGTGAGTTGGCATACCCCCTGTTCAAAATAGGATGCCATTTATATGTAGACAATTATTATACCAGTTTGCCCCTTTTTCCTCACTTGTACCGTCAAAAAACCCTGGCCTGCGCACCTTAAAAGAATAACGGAAGGGCTTCCCACAAAATCTATTAGCAAAAAAGTTACAAAATGGGGAATCTGCATTCATGAGAAATGAGGAAGTATTAGACATGAAGTAGAGGAACAAGAAAGATGTTCACATCTTCTCTACTATCCACAATGACACCTTGGTGGAGATTCAGAGAAGACGTGGCCCCGATGTAAAGCCTGAATGTGTCCACGACTACAATCTGTTCATGGGGGGGTGGATTTAAATGACCAGATGTTACAGCCCTATTTGCCAACCTGAAAGTCCCGTTATTGGTATAAGAAAGTTGCATTGCATTTTTCCATATGGCCATGTATAATTTGTTTGTCTGCTACCAAAAATCATCTGAAAACCAATCCATCACCTACCTCAAATACATTGAAGACGTCGTCACTGCCCTCATTTACCAGCAAGGACCCACCCCATGAAGTATTCCTTTTGATAGTGTGAGTCAACTTCACACGCAACATTTTCCCTATAACATTCCCCCCACAGAATCTGGAAGAGGACGACAAAAGAGATGTTGTGTATGCACCAGAGGAGGAGTCCCCAATGTCCCTCCCAACCTGGCCTGTACATTGGAGATTGTTTAAAAAATTATCACACATCCTTTAGATATTAGGTCCCCTTATTATTAAAAGGCTGCCATTTTACCATTTCAAATACCTGTGTGGATCATTTGCCTACTACCATGTTTGTACCTTCCACGTTAACTGACCCTGGCCTGTTTACGGACGATGTCTTCGCCTGCCGTTTTAAACCACGTTTCTGACTTCCACGTGCAACAAGCTCAGACTGTTTACCAACGATGTCTTTGCCTGTCATTTTTAGGCCTCATGCACATAGGACGTTTTAAAAACGGCAGCTTTACAGTAGTGCTAAAACCGCATGTTTTTCTGCTAAAAACGCACGCTCCACCGTGTTATGCTATTAGCATTTTGCCGCTTTTGCATTGTTGGACGTTTTCCACTCCCTATAATGTAAAAACATCTAAAAACATTGACGCTGACGTTTTTTTGCCACGTTTTGCCATTTTCAGCTCGATTTTACTGCACCTGGAAGCACAGGTTGTCATTTTTTTCTACTGCCCCTAAACGCTTATGCCTCCAAATGTCACTGACAGTTTATGTGTGCATGTACACATAGGCTAACATGGAGGGGCTTTTAGAGGCAGTTAAAAAAAATGTCAAACGCCCCTAATAGCAGCTGTAAAAATGTCCTGTGTGTATGAGGCCTAAACCACATTTCTGACTTCCACGTGCACCGATCTCAGCCTGTAAATCGGCCATGTTTATGCCTGCCACTTGGACTGATCTTTTGCCCTTCTACTTTAGCACACAGGGGTCTTACATATGTGAGGGGCTTCAGAATAGCATTCTGAGTAGAGAAAACCAGTTTTTGGTTTTCTGTGTTCCCAGAACAGGGTCTGGTGTCCGGAGGCTTCAAAGAGATGGTCCTTCCTGCTGCCTGGACCAATACTTTGGCTGTGCTGACCATATCGCTGCCTGTAATGACCCAGGACTTTATGGACCATGTTTCTTCCTGCTGCCTGCACCAATACTTTGGTTGTGTTGACCATATCTCTGCCTGCTGTCTCTACTGACTATGGACAGTATTTCTGCCTGGACATCTCTAGCTGCTACCTGGACCAATGCTTTGGCTGTGCTTACAATATCTCTGCCTGTGCTAACTATGGACAGTATTCCATCCCTGCCTGCTGCCTGGACTTGCTCTCCTCTTTACACCACTGCACTACTAAAACCACAGGTAATCTTTTGTTATTTGGTATTTACATGCTATGTGTTAGAAATATTAACGGCCTACAAAAATGTCACCGGTAGTCAAAAAAGTAATTTATGCTCCTAGAACGCCTGGAGGTGCTAATTGGATGTTGGGCCTCTGCATGTGGTCAGGCTGTGTGAAATTCTCACACATGTGGTATTGCTATACTCAAGAGGAGTAGCAGAATTGTTACAGGAAATTTCTGGCTGTGATTCTAAAAATAAAAGTTAGTTTTGCAATTGCAGGAACAGATCCACAGGACACAATCTCTGTGTTCAAAATGTCCGTTCTGACAAACATTTTTATTACATGCTATTTTATACATAGATAAGAAAGGGGTGGTGTGAGATGTTATTAAAAACTAACAAATAGAAATATATTATTAAAAATTAGCGATTAGAACAATTGCAAAAGTAAAATATAGAGAGGGGAGGGGGAGTAGAGACAGAGAGAGAGCTTCTAGCAGAAATTGTATCTGTGTGATAAGTGAAGGCCACAGAACACATTACAAGAGCGTGAACAAAATGGAGTCTCTTGTGCTTAAATGAACAATGAACAATGCAGTGAAAGTCCATGTCATTTCCCTCCTTTTGTTTATTTGACACCATTCTTCTCCGCGTTACATTCAACCAATTGCCAGTAACTCCTGGTACGTTGGCGCAGAGAGACGGCGTCCTGTTTAGCTCTCCTAGTTTTCTCAGAAAAATGGGTTCATCAGGGCTGGTGGACCATCTATGGGTGATCACACAGAGGCACAGCCTGATGAGGAAGTAAATAACAAGTATGAGAAACAGGAACATCACAATGTAAGCACCTAATTTCTGTAATCATGTTGCTATGCCATATAAAAAATCACCAAAACCTCCTAATCCCTTAAAGGGGTTCTATCCATCTTTAGCAATATCTCTGGCCTCATTTTGTAGTTCTCTTATTTTAGCAAGATGTCCTTTAATAGTGTCCTCACTATCAGAAATGTATATACAACAGTCAGTGCAAATAACCTTACACATCCCACCTTGAGCTGCAGTGAGATAATTTAACGTTAATCTATGCTCCAATTTATTCTGGTCCTGTTTAGATCAGTGAAGTTGAGAGGCATTGCTATCATGGGTATTGTTCCCGTTTGGGGATATAAGTGAGAACACACCCAGCAGTTACTAGCGTTGCTATGGGTAACATTTGGATGAAAGGGTTATTTTTCCATGTCTCATTTCTCACAGACAACAAGAAAAGAAACATCATTTTTATTTCAAAGGATATCATCACTTCAGGATTTTCTTGCAATGACTGGCATGAATCCAAGTGGGCTTCCCTTCCAACTTGACAGCAGAACCGGTTGTCAAAAGCACCAAATGTGGTCGATCAAATTTTGGTTCTAGTGGCTTTCTGATGTGTTGCTTGACCACCACCCAGTCACCTGGTTGGATTCTGTGAATACCTGGAACAGAATCTGGGTCAGGGATAGAGTTGTAAACACCTTCATGTACTTTATTCAATGTTCTTTGCAAAATCAGAACATATTCTAACAGATTGAGACTCTAACAGAGTGAGAAGCCTGCAACTGTTGAGGAAAATATAGCCCTGTTTTGGGTGGCCCTCCAAATAAAATCTAATAGGGGGACAGCCCATGTGGTTGTTTAGGGGTAGTTCGTACAGAATAGAGGGCTATTGGCAAAGCTTCCACCCATCCTTTTGCTGTATCTGGTTTAATTTTTGCACATCTGTTCTTCAAAATTCCATTAAGTCTCTCAACTTCACCACTGCTTTGTGGATGGTAAGGTATATGGAAAGCTTGCTGTATGTTAATTACTTACCTCTTTCATCACTTTTCCAGTAAAATGGGTTCCTCTGTCACTTTCAGTAGTTTCAGGAACGCCATATCTACAAACTATTTCATTAAAAATTTTCTTTGCTGTTGTTTCTGCATTTGCTTTGGCTACCGGCCAGCATTCAGGCCAACTTGAAAACATGTCAATGCACACTAGAGCATACTCATACGTCCCTATTCTGGGCATCTGAATGTAGTCTATTTGAATTCTTTGAAAAGGGCAATCTGGCTTAGGAGAATGCTTTTGGGGAACATGGACAGGCCTCCCTGCATTGTACACAAGTGAGACATGAAGCACAAAACCTGACTGCAAATGCACTAAATCCAGGTGCTATCCAATAGCAGTCAGTAAGTGCCACCATCGCGCCCTTAGCAAGATGACTGACGACATGTGCCAGTTGTGCTAAAATAGGGTACAAACTCCTGGGTAGACACCACCTGCTGTCAGCGCTCCACAGGCCCTGCTGATTTTGAGTAACATTTGATCCACTTATCCTTCTCTTCATCAGGGACCCGGTTCTGCAACTGAATTAAAGTTTATATATCCCACTGTGCTTGATGAGGGGTATCTGTCCCACTACCTGGGTGACCCCTACAGTGGGTGGGACTCCAAATGACATAAGGGCAGCATCCTTTGCCGCTTGGTCCGCCAAAGTATTTCCTCTGGCTGCTTTTTTTGTTTTGTCCAGGTCAATGGGGCATGGTCTGACACCAGGCGAAACCTCCTACCTAGGAGAAAATGTTGCAGAGAGTCCAGAGCCAACTTGATATCGAGACACTCCCGCTCCACCAGAGCGTAGTTTTTCTCTGCCACCGTCAGTTTCCTACTGAGAAAAACGATGGGATGCTCTTCCCCATTGACCGGTTGAGACAACACTGTTCCTAAGCCCTCACTTGAGGCATCTGTGTGTGCGACAAACTCTTTAGAAAAGTCAGGAGCCACAAGCAATGGATGCTGGCACAATGCCACCTAAAGCCTCTGAAAGGCTTCTTCAGCATCCGTATTCCATTTTATCATTACGGACTTCCAGTCTTTTGTTAAGTCAGTCAGTGGTGCAGTGATGCTGGCAAAGTTGGGGATGAACCTTTGGTAGTAGCCAACTATTCCCGGGAATGCTCTGACCTGCTTTTTGGTTGGGGGATGGAGCTGTATGGCTTCTACCTTATTTAACTGAGGTTTCACTAGCCGCCTTCCCCACAATGTACCCTAGGTATTTCGCCTCCTTCATCCCAACCACACATTTCTCAGGATTGATAGTGAACCCGGCTTTCTTCAGAAAGTCTATGACTGCCTGAACCGGGGGAAGATGGGACTCCCAATCGGTACTGAAAATGACAATGTCATCCAGGTAGACCGAAGTGTATTGTCGATGGGGGCTTTTATACTGAAAGTGGCCTTCTGGAGTGGAAAAGGCTGTTTTTTTCCCTGGCTTTCTTGGTGAGGGGAATCTGCCAGCACCCTTTCGTGAGGTCCAATATGGTGATGTACCGGGCGGGACCCTACCTCGTAATTAGCTTGTCTACCCAGGGCATCGGATAGGCATCAAATTTGTACACTTCATTAAGTTTCCTAAAGTCATTTCAGTAGCGCAGAGTGCCGTTGGGTTTCAGTACCAAAACAATTGGATTTGACCACTTCAGTGACATCAAGTTCAAGCATTCTTCTTACCTCTTCGGGTACTGCCTTCCAATGAGCTTCTGGGATGTGATATGGTTTTAATCAGATTCTTACATTGGGTTCTGTTACAATGTCATGTTCAATGACATTGGTGAGACCAGGTAATCCTGAAAACATTGCTTTGTTTCTCTGCAGAAACTCTTTTGCTTGTTGGGTTTGAGGTTTAGAGAGAGTAGCAGCAACCTGCACCAGGCCAACTCCTGCAGGGTCCCCTGCATAGACCCCTACCACAGCGGACACCTGTTCTCACTCTCTTCAATGTTTTTACAAATGTATATGATAGATTTGGTACGGTTTCCTCTTCCCAGGCTGGTGTATCCTGTAGTTTACCTCACCCACTTTCCACTACCCTGCCATGTGGCCAAAAATGTGTTCTCTACTGTGGTGATCAGAACAGCCATCCAATCTCCCACTTGAAACTGACTGGTGTTGGCGGACCAGTTGTACACCCTCCTCTGGGCCTTCTGAGCCTTCTGGAGATGCTCCCTCACTAATGGCATCACCCTCGCTACCCTCTCTTGCATTTGGGATATATGTTCTACAACAGTTTAGTGTGGTGAGGACTCACTTTCCCAGGTTTCCTTTACAAGATCCCAGCAATCCACAGGGTCTTCGCCCGTATATCAGTTCAAACGGTGAGAAGCCCGTGGATGCCAGTGAAACCTCCCAAATGCCAAATAATAGTGCAGGGGGCAACATGTCCCAATCCTTCCTGTCCTTATAGACCACTCTTTTTAACATAGACTTTAACAGGTTCCCCACCGCGCGCCGTCTTTTCACGGCGGCAGTCGGGGAGCCCTGCGCGAATCGCCGTAAATAAGCGGCGATCCGCATTTGGCCACAAGGGGAGTGTGCCCGTGGCTTGGGCGGACCCGATGTCCGCCGGCGAGCCGCGATGAGCGGCTACAGGGAAAGAACGGGGAACCGCCGATGTAAACACGGCGGTTCCCCGCTCTGTCAGTGGGGCATGAGAGATCTACTGATCCCTTCACTGCCAATGACATTTATACAGTAATCAGTGGACATTTAAATTTCTGATCGCTGAATAAATGTCATTGGTCCCAAAAAAGTGTCAAAATGTTCCGACATGTCCCCCCCAATATCGCATTACCGCTAAAAAAACGCAGATCACCGCCATTACTAGTAAAAAATAAAAAAATAATAAAAACCCCAGAAATGAATTCTCACCATCCGTAAACGCGGCCACTTTTGCGCAAACCAATCAATAAACGCCGATTGCAATTTTTTTTATCGCAAATATGAGGAATTATATAAATCGGCCAAAAACGGTGAAAAAAAATGTTTTTTTATATTTTTTTTTGGATTTGAATTTTAGCAAAAAGTAAGAAATTTGGGGTTTTTTTTGCAAAATGGTCGCTCTTCTTTTGTTTATAGTGGCGATAAGAAATGACGCAGAGGCGATCAAATACCACCAAAAGAAATCTCTATTTGTGGGAAAAAAAGGACGCAAATTTTGTTTGGGTACAACGTCGCACGACCGCGCAATTGTCAGTTAAAGCGACGCAGCACCGAATCGCAAAAAGTGCTCTGGTCCTAAAGTGGGAAATTCTTCCGGGACTGAAGTGGTTAAGGTCTTATTAAACCTCTCAACGAGGCCATCTGACTGCGGGTGACAGATGGACGTCTGCAGCTGCTTGATCTGAAACAGTTTGCACAAGTCAGCCATCACCTTCAACATAAAAGGGGTGCCCTGGTCTGTCAGTATCTTTTTGGGGAACCCAGTCCGTGAAAACATGTGAAACAATTCATGGGCAATGGTTTTAGAGGAAGTTTTCCTTAACAGGATTGCTTCTGGATGCCTACTTGCGTAGTCTAGGATGAATAATATATATTGGTGCCCCCTTCCTGACTTTATCAGTGGCCCCACCAGATCCATAGCAATCCACTCAAATGACACCTCAATTATGGGCAGGGGTACCAGGGGGTTTCTGTAGTGTGTCCCCGGGGCAGTTAACTGGCAAATGGTACAGGATGCACCGTACCTTTTTACCTCAGCCTTTACCCCTGGCCAGTAAAACTGGTCGGTTATCCTGGCTTCTGTTTTTTCAGCCCCAGGTGTTCCCCCCCAGTGCATGGTCGTGGGCTAAATCAAGCAGCATCCGCCGATAAGACTGGGGAACCAGCAACTGCTCTACAGCCTCCCCTCAGATTTCATCTACTCTATAAAACAAGTCTAGCTTCAATGCAAAGTGAGGAAACCTTTGGTCTGCACCAGGCACTT
Organism: Glandirana rugosa; assembly: GCA_018402905.1. NCBI lineage: Eukaryota > Metazoa > Chordata > Amphibia > Anura > Ranidae > Glandirana > Glandirana rugosa. The sequence continues at coordinate 279,853 of BLSH010460353.1, read as the reverse complement.
GTGGGTCTCCATTCATAACTGACACCTGCTCTTGAGCATTGACCAAAGTGGGACGGTGCCAAATACACCCATGAACACCCCTAAGTCTGGGTGCACTAGCCTAGAGGAAGTTTCCCCTTCATCCTCCTCAATCAGGGTCTGCAATGGTGAAGGTCCCTCTTTGTCCTCCCCCAATATGACCTGTACCGGAGAGATTTCCACCCTCTCAGAGGTCAACTTGGCCTTGAGACCTGGAAGATGAGCATTATCTATTACATTCACATTTTCTGCAATGTCATTATCAACGACAGGAACCTCATTATTAGGGCCACGTGTTGTGGGTGGTTCTGGATCAGAGCCCTCAAGGTTTGGCCCAGTGTCCCCAGTTCTCTTGGCTGTCCTCGAAGCCCCATCTGTACCTGGCTCCATAGTTTAATAAACAACGGACAGTCACACTCCACTATGATGTCATGTATCAGACTTTTTACCACCCCCAACTTCTTGTGTCACTGAGGTACAGCCATAGGAAACAGTCACCGGAACCGGGGCGTATTCCCTGGTGTCCCCATAGATGTGCACTACCCTTAGAGTCTTACCTACCGGGCCGGGTCTCCTGATCACTTCATATTCAAACCGCCCCGCAGCCAGGTCAAGATGGGCAGCACATACTTTTTGGATATAGAAAGAGCTTCTCTTGCCAGCTCCGCACTCCATGAGCTCCTCCTGAAGTAGGCATTGTGTCCGGGTATGCCCCCAGGACCGGCATAACCAACATTGTATGTTGCCCATACTTGGGACAGGGACCGACCTCTGTGGTTCTGCAGAAGATGAGGCAGGTTTTTGGGCTCCAACATCTGGTAGGGTCTCCCTCCTAGATACTGCAGCTGGCCTTGCTGCTTTTGGTGTGGGTTCCCAATGCTTGGCAGGCCCGAACAGGTCATTCACCATGGTGTATCTTTCCACCAACTCCACCAGCAGGTCTGTGGTTACAGGGTCTCCATGGCTTACCCAGCACTGCAGGTCCTCTGGCAAGGACCACAGGTACCAGTCTATCACCCACCCGTTCCACCATTTGCGGGACGGTCAACTTTTCAGGTTGCAGTAATTTTTTGACCAGCTGCACTGGTTCATGCATTTGAGACCTCGGTGGTCGGTCAGGTTGGTACCTCCAGCGGTGCACTCTCTGGGCCTGAAGGGCTGTGGTCACTCCCAGGTGGGCCGGGATCTCTGCCTTCAGCCGCTCATAGTAGCTGATGTGCTCGGCTGGTAGGTCAAAGTAGGCCTTTTGCGGGTCCCCGGTAAGAAAAGGGGAGATAATGCCAGCCCATTGGTCACAGGGCCATCCGTCTCTCTCTCTCTCTGCAATTCTCTCAAAAGTAGTGAGAAAGGCCTCCACATCATCACTGAGTGTCAGTTTTTGCAAGCAATGGCTGGCCATCATGGAAACTTGGTTGCCAGGGGCAATGGCCGCTTGCTCTTGTCCCTGAGCCAGAGGCTGCACTGCCTCCTACAAGGCAGCCACCTGTGCTCATGTGGACTCCTGCTGGACAGTGAATTGAGCAGCTAGCAATCGTGTGTTTTCCTGTTGTGCAGCTACAGCCTGTGCCAGGGCCTGCTGCTGCTGGGCCATCGCTTCCTCATGCCAACGGTTTGCATCCATAGAGGCTTGCTGCAGGGTGGCTTGCACAAGTGCCTTGATAACCACCTCCATGTCTTTTCCTGCTGTTTGCAGTGTCTCACTTGATTTCACCCAAGTCATGCCATACGTACACTGTCTCTTTAAATGTCAGTTTCAGTTTAAAACGGCTTTTGAGGCTGAAAATGCGCTCTGCCAGCATCCAAGACACCAGTTGTAATGTTTGGGGGATTGTAGCTCCACGGGACTGAGTGCAAAGCCGGTAAACTTAAATAGGTTTTTATTTTCAGCAAGTAAATCAAAATAAGGCTTCCAGAAGCACACAGAAATAAAAACACAAAAGAAAGTCTGCTTATCTTCAGCAAAACATAAACGTAAAAATACAAAGGCACAAATAGTTTGTGGATGGGACTTCACCCCAGGGTTTTAGCACAGTCCTTGTTGGCTATTTTAGCAGCTTTCAGCAAACTTACAGCTCTCCTAACACAGGTGTCTCCAAACAGCTCCTCCTCACCATCTCTAACACCACTTCCTGTCTTTGAGAGCTGCTTCCCGGAGGCTCTTAACCCTGCATGTGTTAGAGTCACTGTAGTTAGGAGTGGAGGCTCTTTTCCCACTTGAAGATCTCTTCAGGGCCTCTGAAATTCTGGGTCCCAAGTATCTCTCTATTAACACAAAGAGAACTGCAAGTCAGTTCTCTCTTTATTATGGCTATCCCCGGAATTTCTCACCCATCTTGGGTGACCCCCTGAGCACTTCCACACTTCCCTTAAAGCGGAGTTCCACCCTGTTAAAAGTCAGCAGCTACCAAAAGGCTACTCCCCTGTCCTTCACTCCAGCGATGCGGCCGCCCGACGGCTCGCTCGTCTCCCTCTCCCCTCGGTGGCGCCGGCATCACAGGTGTGGGCACCCGGCCTTGGCTTCAAAGCCGGGTGCTCACTGTGCATGTACGAGTCGTGCTGCAGCTTGTGAATGGCTCGACGCATCTTCTGGGACCTGTGTCGTGTTCCAGAAGATCGCTGGATGGGAGGGAAGGTGAACTTCCTTCCGGCTCCTCGGCGCCAGTGGAGGAAGTGGACCTGGGAACCTGTGAAAACAGGGTCCACAGCCCCCCCCCAAAAAATGACATGCCAATTATGGCATGTCAGGGGGTCACCTCCCCTTAAAGTGGAAGTTCCACTTTTGGGTGGAACTCCGCTTTAAAGGGACAATAAACCAAATATTGGTGCTATATACCCAACCTTGGCGTCCTGTACAATATATATAGAGGTGTAAGCCCCTAGGGTTCATTTACACTTGCTTCAAAACAGGGTGTCAGACATGCTTTGTTAAAGCTCCCTTAACGCCAGTCAAAGCACCTGTCACTAAACAAAATGGTTAGCTTACAGTCCTGTTTACACCTTGTGTTGGCTTAGCTTTGCTTCAGCTTTGCATCAAAAATTATACCCCATGTAGCTTTAGCCATGCTTCAAAGCCTCTTCAACGCCCCCATAGAAGTCTATGACAAAGCTTGTTTGAAGCTCGCTTGAAGCACCTGCGGCTTTTCAGAGGCTTTAATGCAGCTTTAGCTTCACTTTGTTTTGGAGAAATTGCAGGTGTGAGATATCAGCAAACACATAGGGCATCAGCCAAGCTTCAACAAAGCTTCAAAAGAGCCTCATCGAAGCACCACAAAGCCTCATCGAAGAACCACTGAAGCCTCATTGAAGCACCACCGAAGCCTCAAAAACACATCATAAAAGCTTGTTGAAGCAGCAAGGGCTTTAATGTGTGTTGCAGCCAAAGCAAGTGTAAACAAGCCCTTGAAGCTTGGCAGATGCCATGTGTGTTTGTTGATATCTCACACTTGCAATTTCTCCAAAACAAAGCGAAGCTAAAGCTGAATTAAAGCCTCTGAAAAGCTGGGGGCGTGTCCAAGATGGCGACCGGACCAGACGCTTAAGCTGAGAGCTCCGTGTACCTGTTCGCCTTTATCCTGTTCCCTGCGGGGGGGAGAGCTCTAAACGGGACAGAAACACTCCCAGAGATACGCCGACTGGATATGCCCAGGAAGAAATACGTAACACCGCTACATCAAAGCTCTCCGACGTCTGCCAGCACTAGGCCCAAAGACGCGAGGAAGGGGCCTGTCAGGCGATCCAATATGGCGTCGCAGACGGACGAGGCTACTCCGGTGTCTCTCTCCCACGCGCAGGACAACTTTAACGCCCTCATGCAAGCTATAACTTCTTGCCAGACCACTCTAACTGGTAAGATCGAGACAGTGCATTTGGAGGTGGGGATCATTAGGAAGGACATGGACAAATTTAGGGCACGCATTACGGAGGTAGAGGGCCGAGTTGGGGACGTTGATGATACGGTGCGGGATCATACGGCAAGGCTCCATACCCTCACCACGAAGGTGAAACACCTTGAATACCGGGCCGAAGATCTACTTCTCTTTGACTGTTAAGCTATGTTGGGGACCCCACACCTCCAAGGGAACATTTCTGACTGCACCGAGCCCACATAGTGTCCCTGGATACTGAACAGTCCATGAATACTGCATAGCCCTGCAGACCCGGCTCCCAACTGGCAGAGAGCCGGGTGAACGTGGACTTGGTCTGGAGGAAATGCCAAGGACCAGATCACTTACCCCTCTCTTGTAACACTCTCCTTAATGCCAGGATGGTGTTGGACCACCTTTTTTGTTCTTTAATTTGCAACAGTTTTAAGATAAGTGCCCCCAGTATTACCTGGGTGTGAACTCCCCACAGGTGCCATATACTGCTGTCTACGGGCAGCATCCCACGTGCGGGCAGTGTACTGTTTGCTCTTGGCTACTGGGCCTGTAAGAACTGATACTGCAAGCGCAGATTGGGCCCAGCGGTCGCTGTATCTAGTTCATTGCTCCCTCAGGACTCATTGTCATGTTTTGTTTGGGGATCCAAACACACCGGAGTTTTAAGGGTAGTGTAGGGTGGGGTGGGGTTGGGGATTTTGGGGATTGTTTTTAGTTTGTTTTTTTCAAATGAGGCATTATTGAAGCATGTACTGTATTCCTGCACTGAACTAAATCTGCTAATATGGTGTGGGCCTGGGCTCCACCCAAGAGTACTTGGTGGTGCACTGTTTGCTTTAATTTGGGGTAAAGGAGGCGCAGGTCGAGGCGAGGAAACCCTGTATGCTATTTACTGGTTGGGACTATGGCCCCCTTAACACTAGTCTCCTGGAACGTGAGGGGATTAAACACTGTATTGAAACGCTCTCTGGTATTCTCCTTCCTTAAAAAACATCACCCTCATATCTGTGTCCTTCAGGAAACTCACCTGAACGGTGCCAGAGTGCTGTCCCTTAAGAAACCGTGGGTGGGAGCATACTATCATTCCACATACTCCACTTATTCACGGGGGGTTAGTGTCCTTATACATGAGTCTCTGTCTTTCTCTCTCCTCGATCTGTGCCTCGACCCTGAGGGTCAATATGTTATCATACATGCATTATGTGATGGTATTGATGTGGTTTTGGTGAGCATATATCTTTCACCGCCTGCACATGTGGCCTCCCTTCTTTAAATACAGGCGCTCATAGCACAGTATCCCACTACTAACATTATAATTGCTGGGGATTTTAACATGGCACCATTCCCTGCAGTGGATAGGCTACCCGCCGGGAGAGACCTAAACTCTGGGTTGTCTCAGTGGGCTGATACCTTTGGGCTCCATGATGTGTGGAGATGGAGGCATCCTTATGATAGACAATACACGTGCCACTCACCGACGCATGCTACGCTCTCCCGCATTGACCTCATCTATGTAACTGACTCGGTTTTACACAAGGTAGAGGACTTTTCTATCCTTTCCCATGGTATCTCCGACCACGCTCCAGTCCTGCTCCGCCTTAACACTGATAGGGCAACGGGAGTTGGGTTATGGAGATTGTCGGGGTTCTGGGTGACAGATGAGAAAATAGAGCCCCTGATGAAATCGGAGTTAGAGGAATACTGGTCACATAATGAAGGCTCTGTGTCTCCTGCCATGCTGTGGGATGCTTTTGAGGCGTACTCAAGAGGTAGGTACCAATATAACATTGCCAAAATTAGGAAGGAGTCCCGCATTCACTTGGCTGAAGCGGAGCTTCGGGCAAGGAATCTTGAGGCCAGGTATTCCAGGGCCCCGGACCATGACACTCACAACGACATGCTTATAGCCTATAGGGAGCTTGCCCTCCTGAGGATGGACAATACTAGGCGCTTTCTACTAGCCCAATCTCATTGTATATTCGAGCAAGGGGAGAGGCCTGGCCGCCTCCTTGCCTGGTTAACCAGAGAAAGGGCGGGGACAACTAGCATAGCTAATATTAAGGCTGCGGATGGCTCCCTTCTCTCTGACTCACAACAAATTAACGACAGATTCCAACAGTACTATGCCCAGCTGTACGACTCTAGGGTTAACTATTCTGACACGGAATTGTCTGCATATCTGAACCAGGTTGACCTCCCGACACTGACTAGGACCAATGCGCAGAAACTGGATGACCCCATCACGCTGAGGGAAGTTAAAACAGCGATTAAGTCCTTGCAATTAGGTAAAACACCTGGCCCTGACGGACTCCCCACATAGTTTTATAAGACAAATATTGACCTAATAGCCCCCTGGTATCTTGAAATAATGTCTAAGGTATTAGAGACTCGCTCTATGCCCCCCTCGATGGCGGAAGCCATCATAGTAGTTATACCCAAACCTGGGAAAGATCCCGAACTCTGCGAATCGTACCGCCCGATATCCCTTCTTAATGTAGCCAAAATATTGACTAAAATCCTGGCGACAAGACTGAACTCGGTCATACTTTCCTTAATTCATGGGGACCAAACCGGGTTTATGCCGGGTAAGGGCACAGATATCAACATTAGACGATTACTTACTCATATTGCTATATCAGCTGGAAGTGATGACCAGAAGGTGGTGGCCACTCTAGACGCAGAGAAGGCCTTTGACTCTGTGGAGTGGCCCTACCTCTGGCAAGTTTTGACACGATTTGGTTTTGGAGCCAGATTCATTGCCTGGATTCAAATGATTTATGAAAACCCCACGGCCCGGGTGAGGATGGGAGGCACCCTTTCGACCCCTTTTCGGCTCCGTAGAGGCACCCGCCAGAGATGCCCTCTATCTCCAGGGCTATTTGCCCTGGCTATTGAGCCAATGGCGTTAATGTTGCGCAGCTCGGATGGGATTGAGGGTATAAGAGTTGGAGGATTGGTGGAAAGGGTGTCGCTTTACGCAGATGACACCCTACTCTACCTAAATCAGTGGTTCTCAACTCCGGTCCTCGGGACCCACCAACAGGCCAGATTTTAAGTATTACCTTGGGGAGATGCAGACTGGAACACTGCAATCACTGAGCAGCAAATGATATCACCTGTGATGTATTTCAGTTATCCTGCAAACCTGGCCTGTTGGGGGGTCCCGAGGACCGGAGTTGAGAACCACTGACCTAAATGATGCCCTGAAGTCACTTGAAGAGGCCCTGAGGATCATCAATACATTTGGTAGATTCTCGGGAGTTAAAATAAACTGGGGAAAGTCTAGTATACTGGCGTTGACAGGCTCCGCTACTCCCCCGCCGGCCTATACAAACTCCTTAAAGTGGGTAACTCACTTTAAGTACTTGGGGATGTCGATACGAGGAGATCTCGCCCATTTTCTAACAGATAACTTGTACCCAGTCCTGGAGGACTTGGTGGCGAAATCTCAGCTCTGGCAATCTCTCCCACTGACACCGGTGGGAAGGGTAAACCTTCTGAAGATGACGTTTCTCCCCAAGTTCCTTTATATTTTCAGGAACACACCAGTGGTCATACCAGCCTCCTTTTTCTGTAAATTGGAGGGTATCGTCTCCACCTTCATTTGGGGGGGTAAAATCCCGAGGATAGCCCAATCTAAATTGCAACTCCCACTATCTGCTGGGGGACTGGCTCTGCCAACTTTTAAAAAATACTACTGGGCAGCGGTGCTGGTCACGGTCCGCTGGTTGTTTGCCCAAGTTAGGTCGAACTCTGCGGTCAACCTAGAAGCGGCTATCATCGGATCGTATGCCACTCTCATGAAAGGAGTCTACAGGGGAGTCTTGCGAGACTTACAGATGACCGTACTGATGAAAACTACAATTCATGTGTGGTCCCAGGCTACTAAACTCATAGGGACTACTGACAGCGTATCTCCACACACCCCACTATGGGGCAACCCAAAATTAATTTCAGACGATTCCAGATCCCGGCCTGTGGGCGAGATATGGGATAGAGAAACTGTAACACATCATGCCCAACGGGAAACTACTCTCATTCCCAATACTCAAAGAACAATATCAGTTGCCTAGTTGGATGTTATTTCGATATCTGCAGCTTAAACATGCAGCACAGGCCCAATTTCCAAACCAGATCCAAGTGGAGACAAATTCGGTAGAAAGGTTTCTAATATCTCGAAACGCGGACAAAATTATGTCATCAATCTATTTACGCTTGACTTGTGGGGACACGGACCGAGGCCTGGGTCTATATGGCTCTTGGGGAAAGGATATTCCTTCACTGACAGTAGAAGAGTGGGAGGAGGGATTCCCTAAATTCATTCCTTCAGTTATTTCCTCCAGAGACAGATTTGTGCAATTGAAATTTATACACAGAGCATATTATACCCCTCAAAAGCTTGCACGGATATACCCCCTCACACTCTGACCTATGCCCAAAATGCACACAAGCTGTTGGTACGTTCTTTCATGTCATCTGGGAGTGTCCCCATATCCAATTATACTGGTCGGAAGTGGTGGGGGACATGAAGGCGGCAACGGGCCTCTCAATACCCGTGGATCCTAAGATACTTCTTCTAGGTATGGTAGACTCACTAACGCACTCCACTCACACAAAATTATTACTCTTTTTTTCTTAGCTTCTATGCCCGCAAAGTTCTATTACAAAACTGGAGGCTGACTGCCTCCCCAACGGTGGCCCAGTGGCGACTGCTGGTGGACTCAGTGCTTCCTTTATATAAGCTTACGTACATGGGTGGTAAATGCCCTAAAAAGTAATACGGGACAGACTAGACTAACACCCCCAAACTATATAGTACTCTCTATTACAGTGTGTAAACCTCATGTTGAAGTATCTTTGTATTTGCAGAAGGCGACCCTACAAGTCCTCCTATGATTCTGACAGTGTTAACCCCCTACACCCATACGATTCTATACATTTAATGTCTATCACAGCATACTGATAGAAATGGTAGAAGGTCTGATATCCGGTTGGATTATACAGGACTTCATGGTGTCCTATCTCCTTATGCTAAATGACTATGTATCCTCAATGGACTTTTGATGATGGAGATTGCTCTGCTGTTGCTACCTGTACACGTAAATAGTGGTTATGTTTACTGACAATACTTGACTGTAATATCAGTGTAATTGTATGAACACCTGAGTATCTCAGGCTGCATTGAAAATTCTGTATACTTCAATTTTTGCCTTAATAAAACTTCTCTGTTAAAAAAAAAAGCCTCTGAAAAGCTGCAGGTGCTTCAAGCGAGCTTCAAACAAGCTTTGTCATAGACTTCTATGGAGGCGCTGAAGAGGCTTTGAAGCATGGCTAAAGCTACATGGGGTAGAATTTTTGACGCAAAGCTGAAGCGAAGCAAAGCCAGCACAAGGTGTAAAAAGGACTGTAAGCTAACCATTTTATTTAGTGACATGGGCTTTGACTGGCGTCAACAGAGCTTTAGCAAAGCCTGTCTGAAGCCCTGTTTTGAAGCAAGTGTAAACGAGCCCTTACACTTGCTTTAGCTTCAACACATATTAAGGGCTAGTTTACACTTGCTTCAAAACAAGGCTTCGGACATGCTTTGGGAGCGCTAGTCAAAGCTCCTGTCACTAAATAAAATTATTATATTACAGTCCTGTTTACACCTTGCTTTTGCTTTGCTTTGGCTTCGCTTCAAAAATTATACCCCATGTTGTGTTTCAAAGTGTCTTCAAAGCCTTCATAGAAGTCTATGGCAAAGCTTGCTTGAAGCCCCACTGAAGTCTTCTCAAAGCCCCACGAAGCCTCATTAAAGCCTCATTGAAGCTCCACCAAAGCCTCTTCGAAGCTCCACCAAAGCCTCATCAAAGCCCCACCAAAGCCTAATCAAAGTCTCATCAAAGCCCAACCGAAGCACCAAGCAAAAGCAAGGTGTAAACAGGACTGTAAGCTAACCATTTTATTTAGTGACAGGAGCTCTGACTGGTGTTCAGAGAGCTTTAGCAAAGCGTGTCCGAAGTCTTGTATTGAAGCAAGTGTAAACTAGCCCTAATGTACCTAAAAAAGGTGGTTTCATCTCCTTTCTTAATAGATTTAATTATTTCCTCCTCTCTCTGTGCTTTGGCAGCACTGATGTTTTGGCTTCCTTTGTCTGTTTTAATACTCTTTGAATTTTCTATATGCCTATATTTTTCTTACACTATCCTACTTACCTCTTTAGTGAACCATATTGTTTTTTTCTTCCGTTTATTTTTACTAACTTGTCTGACATTTAATCTAGTTAAATAATAAAAACAATAGTGCAGCGCTTAATGTTATGAGTAAGTGAACTTCAATGGTTTATAAAAGTGAGACTTGTGTATAGATAATGAAATAAAGTCCAGAATATCCAAGAAAAAATGCTGACAATTCCAATTGCAGTGATCCCACAACTGTGATGGAAAAGGAATCCTTAGGACAGCCAGGTGACACCCTTCACCCTCATGCACTGCTTACCAGATATTGTGTGACTCCCTGATAAGAGTGGTCAACATATGCTCATCTTACAAAAACAATCCCACATCTCAGGTAGGTGGGAGGGTCACTTTAAGGTTGGAGAAGAAACAGCTCCAGCAATTGAACGTCAGGTTAGCAATTGTTCCAAAGCAGTGCCAGGCCGCATGTAAAAGAGAAGTACTCCAATAGTGTGATATTGTAAAAACAATCTTTCCTTTATTACTAAAAAATGCACGCACATGTTTACAGAGGTCTTAGGCATATATCAGATGCTGTGAATGCCGACAAACCAGGCTTCCCACAACAAAGATGACCATCCAGCGGCTGCACATGCATAGGGATGTATGTACGTGGATCCGCCCTATGCATTTCATCACATCTGACGTCATCAGGGGCACACACACACACCACACCATGTTCCTTATAACAACACTGGCCCAGGGAAGGATCCTTGTCATTGGCTAAAATGCAGACAGAGCAATTTACCTCTCCACTCACCTCCTAATGAACTGAATATCAGCTATGCACTCTTCCCTTCCTTCTTGTGGTGAAAATGGGGAACTACAGGCTCATCTTTGTGATGCCATATATTTTAAATTCACTGTACATACATTCAACAAATAATTAGATTTAAAAATAAAAATGTATCAATAAAATGAATACATCAAAAAAAAATATATAATTTTAAACTTAAAACACATTTTAATAATGATATGCCCCTGATGAGAAATTAATTTACAAAGAGGGACAGATACTGTCCAAAATTCCAAGGTATCCCCATTGGGATAATATCACTTAGGTCCCTTTCACACTGGGACCGCCCAAGCTTCAGCGGTAAACTGCTGCTAATTTAGCAGCGATCTACTGCTGTAATAGCAGCGCTATGGCGCCTCTATTCGGGCGGCAGCACGCCATTTTTAACCCCCCCACAAGGGGTTAAACAGGGGTTAAAAGTGTCGGCGCTCCCAGAGCGGTGTACAGCTGCTTCGGCAGCACTGCCCATTCATTCCAATGGCAGGGGAGGTGGAGGAACGGTGTATACATCGTTCCCCACATTCCTCTAAAATCATGCTGTCATGATTTTCTTCAACTCTGCGCTAGTGCAACACCTTCGTGAGAAAGCATTCATTGAGATGAATGAATAGTTTTTTATAGCGTTATTTTAGCTGTAATTTTACCCATATAACGCTGTAATAATGCCCAGTGTGAAAGGGGCCTAAGTCATCCATGCCAATTTATTTATTCCTGGTACTGAGATCCCTCAATTAATATTGATAAAACAATTGATGGTCCATTCTATATTTAGGCCCAGGGGTGCATATGATTTGAGGTTATATATCCAGCTCGTCTCTGCTCTGGATATACTCCTCTTAGCATTGCTACCTCTCCAGTTGGGGATATATTTCTCTAGGGCAGTGAACGTTGTTCCCTTAGAGTTCCTACTATGTTTATCCGCATAATCTTTGGGCACACTATGACCGGGGAAATACTTGCATACATTTGCAATATGTTCCCGCACACAAACATTTCTGGCTCATGTAGTGCAGCCCACGTAATCAAGGCTACAGGGAAACCTAATCAAATACACCACATTTTTAGTGTGGCACAAAATAAAGGAATTGATACTTGTTTGTGCTGAGGAAAAGGTAGTTATTTTTCTCCCCCTAATGATGTTAATTTGACATGCTCTACATTTCTTACATGGGTAGTAGCATACATGGGATAGGGAAAATAAATCAAAATCAAATTTTAAAAAAATGGGAAGGGGGGTGGATGTGGAGTAGGAGCCTAGAGGTTGACTAGGCCGTGACTGCAGCAGTGTAGGTGGAAGAGGCGGTGGTTGAGAAGGAGGAGGAGGTAGCCAACACTGTTTTTTTTTGTTTGTTTATAATTGGGGTAGCCCCCAAAATATTGAGGCCTATTCAAAAAAACAAGTATACGAATGGCTGTGTGAGTCCGGTCTAAATGTTTATTCTGCACAAGGTACAGACAAGTCTTGTGGGATCCATGCCTGGTTCATTTTAATAAAGGTTAACTTGTCCACGTTGGCTGTGGACAGGGGGCTGCACTTGTCTGTGATAACGCCCCCTGCCGTGCTAAACACACGTTCAGACAATACACTGTCTGCAGGGCAGGCCAGCACCTCCAAGCCATAAAGGGCAAGCTCAGGCCATGTAGTCAATTTGGAGACCCAGAAGTTGAATGGGGCAGACCCATCAGTCAGTACGTGTAGGCATGTGCACACATACTCTTGCACCATGTTGCTGAAATGCTGCCTCCTGCTAAGACCTAGGGGTAATGTTCCTGTTGTACGGCAGGAATTAAGGGAGTGACCTCGCACTCTCCTTCTACGCGCTGATGTTCGCGTGTGACCATCTCCGCGACGACTCCCGTAAGGGTTTACTGTGGCCCCCGAGTCACCTTCGTGTTCCGCTTCCGTCTCCTCCTCCTTCTCCGGCGGTTACGTCGACACGGTGGCGGTCGTGGAGTCTTCCGTCCCAATCGTACCGGCTTTACACCGTTTCGAAACAGTCGTCGGCGGTGTTGTTTGTCGTGGTGGTAGACTATCTGTTACAGAATCGTCCTCCGTCGTAAAGTCGTTGTACCACGTTCTCATACACACGTGTACGG
>BLSH010460353.1:210338-233946 GCA_018402905.1 Glandirana rugosa | reverse complement strand
ACTTTCACATAGACCAAATAATATACACTTATTTGGGTTATTTTTACCAAAGATAGGTAGCAGTATGGGTTTTGGCCCAAATTTATGAACAAAAATTACTTATTTGCAAAATTGTATCACAGAATAAATGATAAAAATTTTGTTTGAGTACAGTGTAGCATGAGAGAGTAATTGTCATTCAAATTGTGAGAGCGCTGAAAGCTGAAAATTGGTCTGGGCAGGAAAGGGGTATAAACGTCCGGTATTGAAGTGGTTAATGAGGGAAAAAATGAACTTAAATGATTTTAGCAAATGGCTGCAATATAACAAAGAGGGAAAAATTGAAGGGGGTCTGAATACTTTCCATACCCACTGTATATGATAGGTATCCTGCCTGAATCAGGTACCAAATATCTTGCCTCTTTTTTTATCTAAAATCTTTTTCCTTAAACCCTTCTGGATCAGTAGATCTTTTCTATATTTCTTTGTTGTATTTTCCATCAATTGTAAATAGGTATTAGGGTCATTCAATTGTCCCATTAACTCATTATTGTAATATTCTTTAGAATGAATCAAGAAAAGAGACAGCCCCATAAAGTCAGAAAAGAGACATCCCCATATATTCAGCAAAGAGACAGCCCAATTCAGCAACGAGACAGCCTCATATATCCAGCAAAGAGACAGCCCAATTCAGCAAAGAGACAGTTCCATATATTCAGCAAAGATACATCCCCATATATTCAGGGAAGAGACAGCCCAATCCAGCAAAGAGACATCCCCATTTATTCTTCAAAGAGACATCCTAATCCAGCAAAAAAGACAGCTGTATATATTCAGCAAAGAGACAGCCCAATCCAGCAAAGAGACAGCTCCATATATTCATCAAAGAGATAGCCCAATCCATCAAAGAAACAGCCCAAACCAGCAAAGAGACAGTCCCATGTGTTTAGCAAAGAGACGTAAGGCCCAAAAAAGAGACAGCCCCATATAGTTAGCAATGAGACAGCCCAATCCAGCAAAGAGACAGACCCATATATTCAGCACAGAGACTGCCCAATCCAGTCAAGAGATAGCCCCATATATTCAGCAAAGAGACAGCCCAATTCAGCAAAGAGACAGTTCCATATATTCAGCAAAGAGACATCCCCATATATTAAGGGAAGAGACAGCCCAATCCAGCAAAGAGACAGTCCCATAGGTATAGTAAAGAGAAGTCCCAGTCCAAAAAAGAGACAGCCCCATATAGTTAGCAATGAGACAGAGCACAGACCAGCCAAAAGACATCCCCATATATTCAGCAAAGATACAGCTCAATCCAGCAAAAAACACCCCCATATATTCAGCAAAGAGACATCTGAAAACAGCAAAGAGACATCCCCATACATTCAGCTAAGAGACATCCCAATCCAGCAAAAAGACTGATCTATATATTCAGCAAGGAGACAGCTCCATATATTCAGCAAAGAGACAGCCCCATATATTTAGCAAAGATACATCCCAATCCAGAAAAGAGACAGTCCCATATAGTCAGCAAAGAGACATCCCTATATATTCAGCACAGAGACAGCCCAATCCAGTGAATAGACAGTTCTATATATTCAGCAAAGAGACAGCCCAATACAGCAGAAACATGCCCATATATTCAACAAGAGATGGCCCAATCCAGCAGAGAGACCTCCCAATCCAGTAATGAGACAGCCTGATAAATTCAGCAAAGAGACATCCCAATCCAGCAAAGAGATACCCCAATCCAGCAAAGAGACATCCCCATCCAGCAAAGAGACACTCCAATCCAGCCAAGAGACATCCCCATCCAGCAAATCGACAGCTCAATTGAACACAGAGACAGACACAGCCCAATCCGAAAGAGACAGCCACAGCACAGGCCCACACCCAACAACATTGTCAATCAATTTACCAAAAATGTCTAGCAACTTGTCTCCAGTTCACAGTAAGTTGTCAATCAGGCAGGCTATACATAGCACAGCTCTTCAACCTTCCCATCTCAGGCTGCAGCTGGAAATAAGTGAGCTGCATTGGCTCACTCTGTGGCCGTCTTACTAAAGCAATAATATACAGAGAGTGATTCTCCCTCACTGTCTCTGGGAAGGTTCTGCCAGAATAAAAATCCTGGCTGTTGCTATACAGTAAGTTTTACAATTCATTGGTTTAGGGGCCCAGACTTGCACCAACGAGTTGTATTTGCTACTAAACTGCAGCAAGAACTCATTGGTTGGGGCCCGGGCCCCTCAGGATGCCTGAGCCCCCTACATGTGCATGAGCTGTCCCCTCCTGATGATGACCACGTTTCTTAATATTGTATTTAACTGTTTATAATTGAATGTTAAAAAAGTAAATCAATTTGGCTTTCTATGAGGGAAAATGTATATATTATTTCCAAACACACTGTAAAATAGTTTGTTAATATCAAACAATCAAGCTAAATAATATAATTTGATTATATGGACACTACCATATGACTCAAGCTACTATGTTCTTCCTTTTTTGTAAATGCTAGCTTTTAGTTGACCCTTCCTCATTATATACTAAACCCCATTCACACTTAGTGATCTGCAATCGTGGGCAGAATCACTGCAATTCTGTCCACGATTACAAATCACATGGCAATCAGTGTACATTGCACAATGTGTGTTTAAGTGCCATTCAATCCAAATAGCACCCCTAACACGGTACTGTTTTGCCTAGATTGTCACATGACAGAATCATGCTGCAATCGCAGCAAAACATGCCTTTAAAAATCACATGAAGCTGCCCCTTTTTAGGCAACAAACACACATAGGCCCATGGAAGTGAATGGGCTGCCTAATGCCAGACACTTGGAATCACGTAAAAATCCCACACTAAATCACGAGTGGGAATACAAGTTCCTGCTATGCAAAGTGTAAATAGGACCTAAGAAAAATAGTAATATAACCTCATAGGATGTATTACCACAGGATTTAATTTTAAGCATATTGCCAAAAGTCATTTATAGACTGTTTTGTGGTGATCCGTTGACTTAGCTCAATGTTTCCCTGTTTCTGTGCTACTATAAATTCACCGTTATCACATTTTCTACCGGTTGTCTTGGGTATGAATAAATCTTTCCCAAAATGTTCAATATATAAAGAAAATTTCAGGGCCAATGTTCAGAAAAAATTGAAGTATATTTCTCTGCAGGATCATACATGGGACCAGTACTGCCAAGGAGATCTGGTGTACCCTGTAGAAGACCCAGTACATGAGATCCCAGTGTCTGAAAATACCCCTGGATGAAATAATCATATTTTAGTACTATTCATGAGACAGTTATTTATAAATGCGGTTGTGATTTAATCTGGTGTATACTTTGCTGTAGTATTAATAAAAAGAAAATTGAAAAGTTAGACCTCATACACACGGGCGTTATTAACACCGCATTTTTGACTTGTTTTTACAGCTTAAGAATGCCACACCATGTTACTCCATGGCCGCATATACACCTTGATGTTTTTGAGCTGTAGATGGCATCGGCATTCTTAAGCTATAAGAAGAACCCATGACCCGCTCGTTCCGAAGCTGCAGCATTATGGCATTTTTGATGCTGAGCCGGCAAAATGCTCAATAACGCGGCTTAATGTTGTATACACAGCGTTAAGCCTTGTCAGGCTTTCTACTCAAAATCAATGGTTCTCTTTGGGAGCCCACTGATTTGAATAGAATTCGCACCAGAAGTCGGATCATGATGATTGCGGTACGACTTGTGTGCTGAGGATCTTGAAGGAGAACCCACGCAAAAAAATTGCGTAGGGTTCCCCCCAAGAGATACCAGACGCTTTGGTCTGGTATGGATTTTTTTATGGGTGTAAGGGGCCAGCTCATCAACAATGGAGGGGTTAATGGGCGTCCAATCAGCGCTCTTAATATGCCAATCAATCCAACTAGTAACCTTAATCTCAAAAAATATTGGCTGCCGCTATAAATAAATAAACAAACATATAGATCAATATTACAGTATGTTCAATGCACTATAATATAACAAGCAGCGCCGATTAGAGGGAGTCCAAGAAATTGACAATGTTCACAGCGAGTTCACAGTACACACACAGTTTGTGGATGTGAAGACAAAAAAGAAGAGAATCTTGGGATCTCACTGCATCCTACTGAGTGTCCAATGCTGTTCAATAAACCACCTCCACCACACCGTGTGAAAATCCGGGGTTTCCCCCCACATGGAGAGACTCACCAGATGACAATCAAAATTCAGCATATAGGACAACTTTTTAAATGCTCCCTTCGCACTGCTCAGCTGCGGATAATCAGATGGTAATGAGAGGTCCCAGTATACCACAAGGGGTATCCATTTTCACCAGATTGTTTTCTTCGATCTGCATGACCAATTCATTTAACTACATAACCAAATCGTGGAGCTCCTTAGCAAGGCCTGGCTACCAGGAAAAGTTGATGCTCATAGCTTAGCAATTTAAGCAAATGGCTTTGCAGCAAGCTGGCAGAAAGACAAGATAACCAGACATAGTCTTGAGTAAGCTCCACGATTTGGTTATGTAGTTAAACGAATTGGTCATGCAGATTGAAGAAAACCCTCTGGTGAAAATGGATACCCCTTGTGATATACCGCAGCTGAGCAGTGCAAAGGGAGCATTTAAAATGTTGTCCTATATGCTGAATTTTGATTGTCATCTGGTGAGTCTCTCCATGTGGGGGGAAACCCCGGATTTTCACGCGGTGTGGTGGAGGTGGTTTATTGAACAGCATTAGACACTCAGTAGCATGCAGTGAGATCGCAAGATCGCCTTCTTTTTTGTCTTCACATCCACGAACTGTGTGTGTGCTGTGAACTCGCTGTGAACATTGTCAATTTCTTGGACTCACTCTAATCGGCGCTGCTTGTTATATTATAGTGCATTAAACATACTGTAATATTGATTTATATGGATTTTTTTTAGTTTCAATAAATCTTTATTGAAGAAGTTTGCATAACAACATAATGATTAAACATTAGTGTATACTTTGAGTACATTAGGTTAATGAGTTCAGTTCTCAAACACAGAGAAACATACATACAATTGATCAATCTGGTTATAACATATTTACCTTGTGTTACTAGATTCTGTTGAGTGTCTGAAGTTTGGCAGACCCTGATATCCCCCTGCTTGCCACCCCTATGGGGTCACGCTGTGACCCGCAGAGGCACAGGATCTTAGTTATCTTAGGTGGTGTTAGTCTAGTACAATTGCAGTTGTTACTTTTGTTATATCAACTGTGTAGATAAATACTACGGTCACAATAAAATATATTTCTGGGGGTTCTATAGGCACAAAACACATACAAATACTGGGAGTCCAACCAATGTGTATATACATAGGCAGCGCTAGCCCTCAATTTGAGGGGGAGTTCAGTTATGAATTAACAATATATCAAAAATAAAAAAAGAAAACAAACTGCTCCTCCATTATCTAGTCAACTGTATAGTTATTACAAATTTGTTTCATGACAATAGATTCTTATCCCTTTGTGGTGTCCAGATCCGCATCCTCCCACCCTCCCTCTCCCTTTTCCCTTAAAAACTGCTGTGCCCCTCAGGTAACCCCCTCTGAGTATGTGGGAGGCTGATGACCTATGTATCCCACTGGGGGCACTCCCCTCTGTGGAGAGGGATCACAGTGCCCTCATGGGAAACCTCCCCCTGCTGGACGCCCCCCCCGTGTGTTTCCCCTATTGATGCTCTAACACCTGCTCCCCCCTACACGCCGTGACCTATGTATACAATGTCCCGGTAGAGAGTCCCAAGCCTGGATGTTGACCATATGATTGTAACTCACAGTTTGTCGAATTCCTGGCTGTACTTGAAGGTATGATAATGGGGAGACCTGTTTCCAGAAGGTCTCAACCCAATGCCGATCCTAAAATGCAATTATGGTTGGTACACCAGAGCTCCTTGTTGGCGGCTGTATAATTCCATCCAATGGTTGGGTCAGTATGGCAGATGATGTGAATCCATGCGTTGTTAGACTCTTGTCACCGGGACTCAATCTGGGTAAGGAAAAAGTTGTGCTGTATGGGATCCTGTCCTCTGATGGAAAAAAACCCTTGGAAGCCAATCCCTTCAGGTATCCACACGGTGAGTGTATAGAAGCTTGTGTTTTCCCTCCTACACCTCCATATAGGAGCGGGGAGACCAATCTTCTATGTGTGGTCGGTCTCTACCCGAATGTGGTAGGGGAGGGGATGTATTGACCGGGATGCCTGGAGTTGGTGTGGCTGGCTCCTCCACCTCACTGAAGTTCATGCAGTTCAAGACAGGCTATACTGGGGAAGAGGTGAGTTTATCACAGGCTCAGCTAATTGCCTCCCCAGAATGCTGATATTCCGTATCTCCTGTAAACCGATTGTTAGAGGTCATACACCGGAAGATCGTAACTTCAATTACTTGAAGTTCTAACTTCTAGGTCAAAACTCAGGCAAATGTTGTGAATGGAAGAGGCAAGTAATTGAAGTTACGATCTTCCAGTGTATGACCTCTAACAATCGGTTTACAGGAGATACGGAATATCAGCATTCTGGGGAGGCAATTAGCTGAGCCTGTGATAAACTCACCTCTTCCCCAGTATAGCCTGTCTTGAACTGCACGAACTTCAGTGAGGTGGAGGAGCCAGCCACGCCAACTCCAGGCATCCCGGTCAATGCATCCCCTCCCCTACCACATTCGGGTAGAGACCGACCACACATAGAAGATCGGTCTCCCCGCTCCTATATGGAAGTGTAGGAGGGAAAACACAAGCTTCTATACACTCACCGTGTGGATACCTGAAGGGATTAGCTTCCAAGGGTTTTTTTTCCATTATAGGACAGGATCCCATACAGCACAACTTTTTCCTTACCCAGATTGAGTCCCGGTGACAAGAGTCTAACAACGCATGGATTCACATCATCTGCCATACTGACCCAACCATTGGATGGAATTATACAGCCGCCGACAAGGAGCTCTGGTGTACCAACCATAATTGCATTTCAGGATTGGCATTGGGTTGAGACCTTCTGGAAACAGGTCTCCCCATTATCATACCTTCAAGTACAGCCAGAAATTTGACAAACTGAGTTACAATCATATGGTCAACATCCAGGCTTGGGACTCTCTACCGGGACATTGTATACATAGGTCACGGCGGGTAGGGGGGAGCAGGTGTTAGAACATCAATAGGGTAAACACACGGGGGGACCGTCCAGCAGGGGAAGGTTTCCCATGAGGGCACTGTGATCCCTCTCCACAGAGGGGAGTGCCCCCAGTGGGATACATAGGTCATCAGCCCCCCACATACTCAGAGGGGGTTACCTGAGGGGCACAACAGTTTTTAAGGGAAAAGGGAGAGGGAGGGTGGGAGGATGCGGGTCTGGACACCACAAAGGGGTAAGAATCTATTTTCATGAAACAAATTTGTAATAAATATATAGTTGACTAGATAATGGAGGAGCAGTTTGTTTTCTTTTTTTGGTTCTATAGGCACCCCAGAGTTGTTTCTGCTTATGTGTTTTAACATAACAACTTAGAAATGAATGGAGCTAACAAAAAAAAAACTAACTTATAAAGAAGGAAAAAGAAGCAGATGTGAAAATAGAATGTATTGGTAGTATCAATGTACATTTGAGTCAGAGCAATCATATTTCAGGAAGCTATAATTGTCGGGTTAGTTATCTCTTGGATTCAGTTTATACCACTCAGTCCAGGGCTTCCACTTGGGACATTCTGTTGAGTAGTTACCTTGGGATGATGCAAACATCAATTCATATGTGATGTGTGTATTGGTTGTTTTAATTACTTCTGTCAATGTGGGGGTTACATTTGATTTCCAGTGTCTTGCTATTACCAATCTTGCACTTAATAAAATATGAGAGATTATAATCCTGTGAGGAGGAGAGATCGTTTCTATGCCTAGGGAAAGGATAGCCAGTCCAGGATTCCTATGATGTTGGATTCCTATAATCTGTGTAATAGTGTAAAAAATATTGTTTCAATCACTTTATATGACTGGGCAGGCCCAGAAGATGTGAAATAGCGTGCCTCTCTTCCCGCATAGTCTCCATCACAGAGGGGATGACCCATGGAGGAAGTTCATTAATCTTTATGGTGTTAAATACCATCTTAGTTCTATTTTTGCGTAAGTTCCCGCAGATTGAGGTTCTTAGTAGACTTGTATGAAGTATTTAATGCTTTCTCCCATTGTTCCTTTGTGTAAGTGAATTTTAAGTCTAATTCCCATGATTTCAAGGAAGGGGATTTGATAAATGCCATTTTTTGGTTCAGAAAATTATAAAAGAGGGAAATGCCTTTTATTTTGGTGTCTGGGTTAGTGTAGTAGATCGTGATTCTCCATGGTAATTTTATAGACGTGTCAGGAAGCGATTTTATAAGGTGAGTAATTTGAAAGTATCTGTACTGGTCGTTATCTTGTAGTCCAAATTCGAATTGGGCTGTTCTGAATGTTTTGGTGGTTGGCCCTACCTTTATGTCGTCTACTTTGGATATACCCTTAATTATCCAGTGAGTTATATTGAGATCAGGGATTAAGAGTTGTGTGCTGGAAATTGGTAAATCTATTGGTGCAGTCTTCATATCACCAGTGGGCATGTCAATCAATATCTTCCAGGCTTGCAAGGAAGCCTTCATAGTGGGTGATAGTG
The DNA here is from genome assembly GCA_018402905.1 of Glandirana rugosa. Classification (NCBI taxonomy): domain Eukaryota; kingdom Metazoa; phylum Chordata; class Amphibia; order Anura; family Ranidae; genus Glandirana; species Glandirana rugosa. The sequence goes on along the minus strand of BLSH010460353.1, from coordinate 225,288 downwards.
TATAAGAGTTGTCAGGTATGAATCTGCTAGCCAGGACTAAGTTTCATAGGTCCCTGCCAGGACACTGTGATGACTGCAGATCCTGCAAACATGGGCTGTGCCCCTGTGTAGACCAATGCTGAATTTGGGCTAGAACAGAAGCAGTACAATAATCTTTTATCAATACGTGTCCTGCACCCCCTATTTTCCTTGATTTAATCATTTTCTTAAATGCACATCTGACTTTTTTGCCCTGCCATAGATAAGCATTAATTAGTGATTGAGCTCTAGTGAAGACATGGTCTGGCACCAGGATCGGCAACGTCCTGAAAATATATATAAATTGGGGTAGAAAAAAACATTTTAAAATCAGCTAGTCGTCAGATAGTTCTGCATGGCCAGTTCTCATAATTTAGTTTCAAGTTTGTGTAAAAATGGTCTGAAGGGGGGCGTGGTCTGGACATGGTCGGATAGAGACGTGTTTTCTTCGAGCTCCTGACCGTCTCTCTGGCATCCCTACCCATCCAACAATACTAAGCGAGAAATGTCCTCCACTAAGAAGAGGAAAACAAGATACACCCCAAAGACCACTGGCCAGGCTAAATTGAGCGGTGAACTAAATAAATACTTTGCCAAATCGCAGGACAAACATCAGGCCTCCACCAGGGGCTCTAAGATGGCGACGGCACGTGGCACGCACCGGGGGACGCAGGAGGATGTGGTGTCTCCCCCAACCTCCTCAAGCCCGGACCCCTTCGCAGATCTCCCGCCGGACCTTCACCTGGCCACAAGGCACTCACCATCCCCCCCCTTAGCTTGCAGGCAGACGAGGAGTTAAAAACTTTGCTGCGGGCGCTGCCCACAAAGGCAGGTACTGAAGGCCTCATCGGCCGCGTGGAGAGACCGTAAAGAGAGGCAGTCAAGGCAGATGTACGGATCATGTCGGACAGACTTACCGCTGGCGAGACCTCCTTATCAGCTATTGAGAGCCATCTCGCAAATCTGGAATCGGCCCAGCTAGCCCAAACAGAAACTTCTACACAGCTTCAGCTGGAGGAATTCGAGGATCGGAGCTGCAGGAATAACCTCTGGCTCCGTGGAATTCCTGAGGCGAACGGTCCAGAGGATTTGACCACCACCGCGACAGAGATATTCCGCCGCCTGACTGGAGATTCCCTCCCTGCGGGCATGGAATACGACCGGATCCACCGTACGTTGGCACCCCGACCCACTGACCCTGCCAGGCCCAGGGACGTCATCTGTAGACTCCACCGTTATACACACAAGGTGGCAATTCTCCGCAGGTCATGGGAGGCGGGGGAACAGGACTTTGACGGGGCATTCATAAAAATCCTACCGGACCTCTCTAGGGCGACGCTACAATGTAGAGCCCTTCTCCGCCCGCTCTTGGAGTTAGCAAGGGATCAGAGCCTCACATACCACTGGCGGTGACCTTTCGGAAAGCCCAGAGCTCCTTCACTCTCCGTGTACCCGTGGATCTCCCTGGCCTCTTTGTCTTTATGGAGGCCGATACAATCTCAGTACCTAACTGGCTGGCACTCCTTCCACGCCCGCTAAATCGACTAGGGGACAAAACTTGGAATGACCCCCAACCCAGACCTCAAATATCCCACAGGCATTCCAGGAGGCCTTCCACCGAACAACGCAGAGAGGACTGATCTGGACGCCAGCAGGTATGTGCCTATTGCTTTACACTGCCTTGGATGTAGATTCCACAGACTGGGATGTGCCCGTCCCCACTGCAAAAAACAGACATTTGACTTCAGTCTTTAAATTGTTTGCCCACGGAAATGGAGGGGTGCAGATCAGGATTTTTGCAGGTGCCTTTGCTGTGGCACGGAGCCGGCCCGGGGATCACTTCTCAGAGTTACCTACCGGCACGGGATTGAGGCTGGAGCTCTGCTGGGGGACTTGTTTTCCTGCCTTCCTAGCCTGACTGTCACTTTGCAGAGGGATATCCGCTACACCCATGGCTGCTGTCTCTAACCATCATATGTTCTCCTGCTTCCCCCCTCACTGCTGGAAATGGGAGAGCTGACTTTTGGTAAACCGTATGGGGAGAGCGGGGTCACCCCACCCCTAATCTGTTGACTGCGCTTCCGACAGGCAGCTGGGACTGGGGAGCGGGTATGCTTGAATGCTTTGGTGCAGATAGATTTGCATGGACTCCGAGGAAACCTGGCACTCAGGGGCAGGGAAACATGGGGACGCTGGGCACTTGTCCTAGGAGTGTGCTGGCGGTGCCCCTTGCCCGGACTTTGGGAGTCTTTGGGTCGTCACACAGCAGAGACTTCACTGCCCTTACTCCGCCATGAACAAGGGACAGTGTAAGTGACAGTGGACCTTAATTTGCTCATGCCGCTCTGGGGGAGATAATGATATGGTGCCTCCACCTCCCAATCTGGGAACACTGCGGTGGCACCTGGAACTTGCTTGCAGGTATGCAGTTGAGTACTAAGACGTTTACTGGAGACTCTTACCTGCAGTGGGGATCATAGTGACAGTGGGCTACATTCTCCTATGCCCCATATTGTCCCACACATATGATGTCCCTGGTTACAATGCAGCTTAGGTACAGCCCCCATGCCTGCTATGCCACTTGTTGCACCCATTCTTGTAAATGGGGTGTTGAGACCAGCTGGGGTCACTCGACTGGGGGACAAGGGTGCCCTCCTCGTGTTCCGGGAGGATGCCCGCCCATGGTCGACAAACAAAGGTGGATTGTTATTATGCTTTAGTTGTTTAAAATCTTCCTCAATAATTACAGTTTGTTTTAATGGTTATAAGATGTATCTCGCATATTCGTCAGCACTTGGGGTGCAGGAGAGGGTTAGACTCGTCTCTGTGCGTGTCAACTCCACCCACTCACCCACCTAGAATCGCCGGGTGCTGCCCTGGTTGGCTGGCACAGGTATGAATACAAGTGATTTACTTGTTATCTTAGTTGGTGTATATTGCCCGAGCCTAGACCTCTAGTTGACTTGGGAAATATCGCTCCTCTCTGTTCTCTTTGTTACTTTTCCTTACACTAACTTCTTTCTCTCTGCCTGATTTCTCTCTTTTCCTTCTTCATTTTCTCTCTCTGATCTCCCCTCTTTTTCCATTTTTGGTTGTTGTGCGGGGTAGTGATGGACCGTATCAAAGTGTTGTCACAAAATGCAAGGGGCCTCAATACCCCTGAAAAAAGAGGAATCCTCCTGACAGACCTTAAACGCGTTAGGGTGGATGTGGCGTTTATCCAGGAAACACACTTCAGGGACGATAAACTCCCCATTCTCAGAAATAGATACTACCCACTAGCCTACCATTCTACTAACATTGAAGCCAAATGTAAAAAGGTGTCAATTCTCATATCAGGCAAACTCCCATGGTCCTGCCTAGAGGTGTGTGAGGACCCATTGGACTGGTACCTCTTCCTGAAGGGGAAAATAGGTGAGGTTGCTGTGACCTTGGCCACGATTTATGCTCCGAACAATCAACAGGATAGCTTCCTTAAATCTACGCTACAGTTACTAGCTGACTTCCAGGAAGGCCAACTCCTACTTGGAGGAGACTTTAACGTCCCTCTGATCCCCTCCGCTGATACGTCCTCGGGCTCCTCATCAATATCCCCTCGTGTCAGAAAAACTATCGCACAGTCCCTTCACAGGGCCCAGTTAGTCGAAGTTTGGAGACTGCAACATCCGGGAGAAAAGGACTATTTGTTCTATTCTCCTTCTCATAACCTTTATTCTAGGATAGACTTCTTCCTGATCCCACACGGCCAGCTACATGCGTTACACGATACCTCCATTGATCATATTACGTGGTCCAATCATGCGGCGATCACCCTGACTTAAGCCCTCTCCGACACAACCCACTCGAGATCCTGATTTTGGCGTCTGAATGACAACCTCCTACAAATGCCCGACGTGCTAACTGATGTCACACAGGAATTATACAATTACTTCCGCACTAACGACTATGAAGGCTGTGACCCTAGACTGTTGTGGGAAGCACACAAGGCGGTGATCAGAGGGTATTCATTAAACATAGATTGCGTATCAAAAAAGAGCGTAATAAACAACTGGCTTCTCTGCTACAGAAACTACATAAATTGGAAGCGAAGCACAAACATGTCTCTATTCCTGCTCTGGACGCTGAAATCCCACTCCTCCGTAAACAAATCTCTGACCTGTTACATTACAGGGCTAAAGCTGCATTGCAATCCTGCCAGAGGGTTGGATATGAATTCAGCAACAAATGCGGGAAACTACTGGCGAACCTAGTTAGAGACCACAAGACCTCCTCATACATCCCTCACATCACTGACATGAGTGGCAACAAGGTTATGCTCCCCAAAGAGATTTTGCAGACCTTTCAAGACTTCTATTCCAAACTGTACAACCTACCAGATCGAACCTCTTCTCAGGCCGATATTGAGGACTAAATTAAATCCTCCCTCCTCCCATCGCTACCGGCGGAAGCCCGAACAGAGTTAGATCAACCTATTACTTTGGAAAACTTATAGGACGCAGTGGCTTCTACTAAACGAGGGAAAGCTCCGGGCCCAGACGGTTTTACCCTATCGTTCTACCAGGCGTTCCTACCGACCCTCGGGCCCCAGATGGTAAAACTGTTCAATGTGATAAAATCTGACGATCCCTTCCCACAGGACTTCCTGAGAGCCCATATTTCTGTTATTCCTAAAGACGGCAAAGATCCCGCACAATGTGGCAGCTACGGGCCCATTTCCCTTTTGAACGCAGATCTGAAATTAATCACTAAAATTATCGCAACGAGGTTGGCACACCACTTGCAGTCCCTGATCCACTTAGATCAAGTGGGCTTTATCCCGACTAGAGAAGCAAGGGACAACACAACCAAAGCTCTCAACCTAATCCACCGAGCCTCAGAGACCTGTACACCCTGCTTCTTCCTCAGCATTGATGCTGAGAAGGCGTTTGACAGGGTGGACTGGGGATTTATGTTGTCTGTCCTTCGCCATATATGTGTGGGCAATTCCATGCTTGGCTGGATAGCAGGCATAAAGTCCCGCCCCACGGCCCAAGTAAAAGCTAATGGCATGTTGTCGGATGCATTCCCCATAATTAACGGGACGTGGCAGGGCTGTCCGCTCTTCCTGCTTTTATTCGCCCTCTCACTGGAACCGTTCCTATGTAGAATCAGATTGAACCCCGACATTCAAGGCCTAAACATAGCTGAGAATCAACACAAGATCTCCGCCTATGCGGATGACCTTTTATTTACGCTTACAAACCCCACTACATCCCTCCCTAATCTCATGCAAGAATTCAACATATACGGGCATCTAGCGAACCTGAAAGTTAATTTTGACAAATCGGAGGCAATGGGAATCGCTCTCCTGAATAACCTCACGCAAGCATTAAAAGCCAATTTTTGTTTCAAATGGACCCCAACGGTGCTGAAATACCTGGGCACATATGTACCGGTGGACCTATCTCGTACGTTTGAATTGAACTTCCCACCCCTGTTTGGTGATGTAGGGAGGCTAGAGGGACTATGTTACACATATTTTGGTCCTGCCCCCAACTACAAACTTATTGGTCGACAATACACACAATTGTGCAAAAGTTCACGGAACACCAGATTCCTATAGACCCAGCCTTCTTCCTCCTCCATGTTTCACAGATCTCGACTAAAATATACAGCAAATCTATCTTGCGCCACCTACTAAACGCAGCTAAAGCCTGTATCTCCCTTTACTGGAAAAAGCGTACCCCACCCCCTATAACCTGTTGGTTCCACAAAGTGGAACAAATAAACAAAATTGAGGACCTGATCCTCACCACTAAACACAAAAGGGAAAGGTACAATAAAACATGGGGATTATGGAATATGGCTGTGGTGAGGCAGGCCTGTTCGTCTAGCACCACGCTGTTCTTTTATCTGATTGGAATTCCATATCACTTGTCTATAGCTTTTATCATGTAAGTGAGATTATTTTTAATAAATATATACTGGTCAACAGTACTTCACTATGTAGAGTTTATATTTTCACTGAGGCACGTTGAAACTGTGGTGAGAATTACCCGTCATTGGAGCCCCTCTGAACATATATCACGTGGTTCTGGAAGGTGGTTCATTATCCTGGATGTGCTTGAGGTCCATCGGATATGTCTCTGGTGATTAGATGTTTCATGCGTACATACTCCTTACTGTTGGTAAGAGTACCCTTATATAATTGGTGAAGGTGCACAGTGCATGCGGGTGCATTACAACTTACTGGAACTATCATCCACATCTTCTTGAGCGGTGGAGGACTTTGTGTGAACGTTACATGTCATTTTGCCATTTATTTTTCATCTATTTCAATATTATTTTTGATTTATGGACATACTGAGGTTGGATCAATCACAGTGAACACTTTGGATTTATTAGCGCAGCACTTTTAATTTATCGGATTATGGAATATGTTTGCTATACCTTTCTTTTCTTTGTCCTTCTCTTTCTGTTCCTTCATCTCTCTACTCAGCTATGTATTCCACCCCCACCCCCATCTTCTCCTTATCTTTCTTTTAATTATAAAAGGGAAGGTTGGGGAAAGCTACCAGATGGCTCATATTTTCTATATATCTGGTAACCAGATATGCCCTGTGGCAGAAACTTGCTAATTGTGAACGACTAGAATACTGTACCAGATGTATGATATTTATTGGCTGGTTGTCTTTATTGTTCACTTAATGTGTTACCTTACTGAACTATGTTTGTAATGCAATGGTGTTTGACCTTAATGGGTGTCTATAAAGATCATATTTGAAAAAAAAAATGGTGTGTAGTTAGCTTCAACCAACTTGCGCATTGTTACGTACCTGGTGGAGGAGTCTGACTTATGCAGTTTGTTACCTCCCTTACGACCCTGACTCGGGAACCCCTGGTAGAGTAGACAGGTGGCTCAGGAGTGCAGGATGGCACGAGGGTTGGACTGGGTCACTGGTGATGGTATAAGTCCGTTGGTGCACTCGTGCACTAGAAGAATGGTCGTACAGGCTGGGTCGTGAAACAGGCTGGTGGTGCGGTACAAGAGGAGAAGGCAGGTGGATAGGAGGGTTCAGGCTGGGTCGTAAACAGGTGGGCAAGCAAAGTACAGGAGGGTTAGGCAAGAGAGTGGTTGTAGACAGTCCAGGGGTCGGTGCAGGCAGAAATCAGCAAAGTCAGGCAATCCGGGTCACAGGCGCAGAGGAACAGATACAGGTAGCTCAGGAATACACACTATACGCTGTAGATCAGACAGCAGAGTCTGTGTGCTGCTAAGGTGTTTAAATAAGGCAGCCTGGCTCCAATCAATGAAATCACCCTGCATAATTGTTAACCCTTAGTGACCCCTGCGCTGGGTAGCAGATCCATGACACGCGCGCATAGGTGCAGAAAGTCCACTTTAGCCACAGATTCTCTTCCTAACACGTATATTGGCAGTCAGTGTGATTCCCAAGTATTTTATTCCTTCGTCACTCCATGTATATGGAAAACCTGCGCTGAGATCTGATTTACTATCTGCATCAATCTCTATTCCCAATATGTAGGATTTGTTTTCATTTACCTTGTAGTATGAAACCATATTTAACATTTGTAGAGTCTTATGTACCTCAGCCAGGGAATAATGTACCTCAGTAAGAACCCTAATGATGTAGTCTGCGAAGAGGCTAATTAGATGTGTGGAGTTGGGCGTTGGAAAACCTTTGATTCGGGGGTGTGTTCTAATATGTATGGCCAGTGGTTCAATCAATAAATTAAATATTAGTGGGGATAATGGACTCCCCTGTCTTGTACCATTGGATATCTTAAAAGGTGATGACAAAATACCTGACATATAGACACGGGCTGAAGGCTTAGAATATAGAGCCATAATGGCTGACAATATTGTGCTTGTGAATCCAAATGATTCAAGAACTTTAAATAAATATTGCCAGTGTATGCAATCAAAGGACTTCTCTGCATCCAGCGCTAGGAGCAGAGAAGGCCTTTTTTGTGTCCCTGCTAAGTGAATAATATTTATTAGTCTGCGGGTAGCATCGGAGGTTTGCCTAGATTTGGTAAATCCCGTTTGGTCAGGGTGAATGAGTAAAAGCATGATATTTACCAATCGTAGGGCAATTAGCTTTCCATATAATTTTACATCTATATTCAATAAAGAAATTGGTCTGAAGTTCGAGGGAGTATTTGGTTCCTTCCCGGCTTAGGTAAGGCTACAATAAGAGTTTCCAACATCTCTGGAGGAAAGGAGGAAGAGGCAGCAGCAGCATTGAAGATATTTTCCAGATATGGTGATAATGTGCACTTAAATTCTTTATAGTACTCCCCACTAAATCTTATTTATAGGGAGAGATTTGATGGCTGTATATATCTCGGGTACACTAAATGGATGGTTCAGGGATTGTAGATGGTCATTTGTAAGTTTGGGTATATTCATACTGGCCAAAAATTGGTCGATCAGCTCCGGAGTGGGTTGGTGGGTACCTTTATCTTCTTTTAGATTGTATAAAGTGTCATAATAGTAACTAAACGCATTGGCTATTTTCTGGGAGTGATATTCTTTTTGGTTAGTGCCAAGGTGGATGACATATGGAATTTTGGTTTTATATCTATATCCTTTAATTTTGTTTGCCAAGATTTTACCAGCTTTATTGCCGTTAGCGTAATATGTCATCTTTAAGCGTTTATAAGCTTTTTCAAAATTCTCCATTAAGAGAAGTCTGAGTTCATATCATAGTTGAGAGAGTTTTTTGATATGTTATGATCGGGGTGTGATTTATTTTGGGTATCAAGTTTTTTTATTTCATTTGTTATATCTTTTAAATGCTTTTGCCGCTACCTCTTGGCTCTTGCCCCAAGCTGAGTAAAAATGGTCTGGTATGGATTTTAAGAGGAACCTCCACGCCGAAAAAAGGAGTAGGGTCCCCCCTAAAATCCATACCAGACCCTTATCTGAGCACACAGCCTGGCAGGCCAGGAAAGGGGGTGGGGACAAGTGAGCGCCCCCCCCCCTTCTGGACCATACCAGGCTGCATGCCCTCAGCATGGGGAGTATGGATGCTTTGGGGCAGGGGGGCCCTGCTCCCCCCACCCCAAAGCACCTTGTCCCCATGTTGATGAGAACAAGAGTCTCTTCCCGACAACCCTGGCCGTTGGTTGTTGGGGTCTGCGGGCGGGGGCTTATCGGAATCTGGAAGCCCCCTTTAACAAGCGGGCCCCCAGATTCCGGCCCCCCACCCTATGTGAATGAGTATGGGGTACATCGTACCCCTACCCATTCACCTGAAAAAAAAGTGTACAAAAAAAAAACACACTACACAGCTTTTTAAAATATTTTATTAAATCAGCTCCAGCGTCGTCTCCCTCTCCATCGTCTTCTTTCTTCGGCTCTTTTGCAGGGTCTTCTGCTCTTTTGGCGCTCTCTCCTTGGCTAGCTTCTCCCTCTCTCTTCTGGAGATGTTGACTCATCGCTCTCTCCCACTCGAATGCCGGGTCCGCGCTGCGCCATTGCCATTTTTTAGATGTGGGGGTTCCTCTTAAAATCCATTCCAGACTGAAGGGTATGGTACCTCTTGGAGGGAACCATATGCAAATTTTTGTGGGGGTTCTCCTTCAGGATCCTCAGCACACAAGTCGCGCCGCAAGTCGGATCATCATGATCCGACTTCTGGTGCGACTTCTATTCAAATCAATAGGCTCCCATAGGGAACCATTTTGAATAGAGGCAGAGAAATGCCGCTGAAAGCTAGCGTGGAAAAACGTGCAATGCTGTTAATGCATAACACTGATAAAATTGCGTTTTTAATAACGATTTTTTCCTGGCATCGATCCCGACGTTACAGTTCCTTTTTTCAATATGCCCGTGTGTATGAGGCCTAAATGTCACATGCAAGGCAAAAAAAGTATATTGTATAATAAAACGATGTAAAATTTGCATTTACTTTTATTAAGTTACACTGCTGTTTTCACAGTAAGGAGCACTATGGCGCCTTTATTTTAAATCTTTGACAGTTTTGCATAAAGCTGTATAGAGTTGGAGCTCTTGAAACTGTTCTGTGCCTGGGTACTGCAGATAATTATTCATTTATTCAGTCATTGTAATATTAGGCTTGACACTGAAGGACTTGGCAAAAGCATGTTGCTTTGTCTAATTTGTAAAATGCTCCTCGTCTAAAAACTCTTTTGTTTGTGGCAGATTCACTTTAAAATGGTTGACATTTGCAATGCATGATCATAATATTATAACACAAATGCAGAGTAGTGGTAATAAATGCCAGAGAAAACCATGAAAGCAATTTTAGGATGGTGTACAGTATTTATTTGTGTTATTTTTGGCTCCTTTAACTTAGGAGAGAACATGTTAGGCTCAATCTTATAGACATAAAATTATCTGAGAAAATAAATGACCAAGCTCAAAAAGTTGAATCTCTCTAAGTAATGGGAAATCTTCCAATGGGGGGTCCTGTTCATGTGAAACTGTCTAGGGGAGCGGATTTGTGTCCTCACATTGTCTTAAGGGATGGGATATCCCTTTAATGTGATGAAGACAGTGCAATAAAAAGCTTCCTATTGCCCAATAATGAGACCAAATAAATCATACCAAAGACTCTGCACCTAAATTCCACATTGACAACATGTAATTTGTTATTATAATACCAGTGTATGTGTTACCCTATTGAAGACAGATTGGCATAATTATAAAGCTTTCAACATTGACCCTTAATCTAACCCTTACCTTTATCTGAACATATCCCAAAATTTAATTTTAACCTCATACCTGAATAAGGATGTTGGAATATGCCTGGGTTCAGTTTCAGCTGGGTTTGGCATACCACAAACTTATTGACAAACCCCATTAAAATCTACAGGAGGTAAAACTAGCAATTTTTTTCTGGACATTTCCATTGCTAAAAGTCAGACTATTGTTGAAAAGGCATATGGGAACATGGGCACTGTCATTGGGGACATATATCAATGCAAAAACAAAAACAAATGCTTCAAGTATGCTGCATGTGCTGTTACAAAACAGTACAGGGTGGTACTAATGGGAATGTTGTGGGGGTCCCTGAGTATGCTAACCAAGCCCTTTTCCAGGCATGCAGCCTGGAAGGCCAGTTTAGAGAAGAACAGAGAGTGTGCAGCCCTGCTTCCTGTACCAAACCAGGTGACATGTCTTTAACCACTTCAATAACGGATGCTTTCACCACCTTACTGCCCAGGTCAATTTTCAGCTTTAAGTACTCTCACCTTTTGAATCACAATTACTCATTCATGCAACACTGTGCCCAAATTATTTTTTATCATTTGTTTTAAACAACTAGAGCTTTCCATTGGTGGTATTTAATCACCACTGTTTTTATTCTATTTTTTGCTATATAAGTGGAAAAAAATAAAAATTATGAAAAAAACAAGTTTTTCTATTTTGTAAATAAATAATCTTTCTTTATAAATTGAGGCGAAATGTATTCTGTTACATTTCTTTGGTAAAAATAACCCAAATCAGTATATATTATTTAGTCTGTGTGAAAGTTATAGAGTGTACAATCTATGGTATATACTGTATAGTTAAAAATTATTCGGTCCTGTTGTACTGACTGTCTATCTCATTTCTTGGGGACCTAAAATGCCAGGACAGTACCAATAACCCCCAAATGATCCTTTTTTGCATAGACAGTCCAATATATTTTGTAAGAGGCATGGTGAGTTTTTTAAAGATATCATTTTTTTTTCATGTTTTTTTGGAAAATTAAGGAATTAAAGAAATTTTTTTTTTTTTTTTTACAAAGTTGTCGTTTTACCATGTTATTTCTGCTATGTCTCCTGAGTATATAGCTACTACATGCGGGAGACATTTTCACAGCCTAGATGCATAGAGGGGCCCAAAATCCAAGAAGAACCTTTGGGCTTTCAAGGAGCATAAATTGAGCATCTAATTTCCTGACTAGCTTTTTCAAAACACATTTTTGGAGGCCCTGGAGCACCAGGGCAGTAGAATCATCCACACAATGATCTCATTTTAGAAACAAACACTCCAAGGTACCAGGGCAGAGCACCACCACCAGGTACTTGGATAGGATCACAGGATTGCCCTCTGGGGCGTGCATGAGACGCAGAACTGGGAGGACATATGGGTTGTAAAGTCCCCTCCGTACAAGGCACCTTTTTCCCATGTTGAGGGACAAGGACTCAATTGAGGGGAATGTGGGGATTTGTTGGGGAAATGTATAGTTGAAATTGGAAGACACACTTAATAGTAATAATTCCCAGAGGAATGAGTACAGGGGTATATTAATACCTCCCAGAAACTCCAATATCCTTTTTGGATAGCATTGGCTTTGCTTCCTCCCTTGCAAAGAATCCACCCTAATGTGGAAAAGCATGTGGCTTATATGGTACAGGGATAGGGGGAAGCATGCTCACTGCCCTTATTTTCCTAGCCACCCAGGGTGCTTACTTGTATAAGAGGCTGGATGGAATATTAGGGGGATCACCACACTGATTTTGTGCATGGTTCCTGAACAAATACAAAAATGCACTTAGTACCCAATCCAAAAATGAGTAAAATGTAAAAAACACTCCCACACCAGGAAATAAAACCCTTTATTTATATAGTAACAATAAATACAATAAAATATTCATGATGTCCACTCAAGGCATCTAATGATGTAATGCCTCATCAATCATAATGACCCCCCACCTGACTATGCTGTCCCACCATCACAATGATCCACCACCAGTTGATGTTTACTTGCCACATACACATTGCTAAATAGCAGATCCCTGGCACTTCAATAATATAAACATATGGCTGGCATCATGAGTGATGTCATTGATCACATATGGTCATGACAATACTTGGTCATGGACATCAACCAGGATTCCTTCCACTGTATTTACAATGCATTCCCACAGCACTGGAGGATCTGTCATTTAGCATTGGAGGTGCAACAAGAAAAAGTGTTGGTTGGTGGGTCATTGTAATTAAAAATGGATTTATGTGGCTGGAAAATGCAGATTTATATCACTGGACAATATTTACATTATTTATTGTATTGTTTCTAATATAAATAAAGGACATTTTCACAGTGTGCGTTTATTTAAATGTAACTTTTATTTGGAAATGGGTATACCGGGTACCCACATGCACCCCTGTATTCAATAATCTGGGACAGGGTGGATATCTGGGGGCCCTCCTATTACTAAGAGGACTTCAATTTTTATTTAAACCTTCCCTGCAGAAACCCCCACATCCTTTTTTGGTAACAGGATTTGAGGAAAAAACATGTGTCTCTCAACATTGGGACAAGGTAGCCTACAAAGGGAGATTTTGCCCCCAGTGTTGAAAGACATGTGGCATGTAATGGTATAGAATGGGGGAGGGCTGCACTTTTGCTGCCTTCCCTTTCCTGGCCATCCAGGCTGCATTCCTGGAAAAGGCTCTGGTTAAAATATTAGGGGGAACTCAAAGCTATTTTTACCCATTTTTTTAAAGGACAGTATGCATTATACTAAAAACAAAATGGGCATACCAAAGATACATCATTCATATAGTGAAAATGTAAAGTATACCATTGCCAGAAGGTGTGCTTTTTAAGGTACAAGATCCCATTATTATTTAATAGTTATTTATTATTATTTCAAATGTTCTTTCTTATTTCCGAATTTCAGAAATTCGGAAATTCAGAAATAAGAAAGAACATTTGAAATAATAATAAATAACTATTAACCACTTGCTTACTGGGTACTTAAACCCCCTCCTGCCCAGACCAATTTTCAGCTTTCAGCGCTCTCACATTTTGAATGACAATTACGCGGTTGTGCAACACTGTACCCAAATTAAATTTTTATATATTTTTTCCCCATAAATAGAGCTTTCTTTTAGTGGTATTCAATCACTGCTGGGTTATTTTTTTGCTAAAAAAACAAAAAAAGACCAAAAATTTTTTTTAAAAAATTTTGTTTCATAGTTTTTTTATATAAATTTTGAAAACAGGTCATTTTTTTCCTTCACTGATGTGCGCTGATGAGGCTGCACTGATGGCCACTGATAGGCTGCACTGATTGCCTGCACTGATGGGCACTAATGAGGCGGCACTAATGGGCACTGATAAGGTGGCACTAATGGGCATTGATAGGTGGCACTGATGGGTGGCACTGATGGGTGGCACTGAAGGGCACTGATAAGCAGCACTGAAAGGCACTGATAAGTGGCACTGACAGGTGGCACTGATGGGTGGCACTTATGGGCACTGATGGGTGGTACTGATGGGCACTGGTGGGTGACGCAGATAGGCAGCACTGATCGGTGGCACTGATGGGCATTGATTTGTAGCACTGGTGGGCAAAGGTAGGTAGCACTGGTGGGTAAAAGTAGGCGGCACTGTGGGCACTGGTAGGTAACACTGTGGGCACTGGTAGGTGGCACTGTGGACACTGGTAGATGGCTCTGGTGGGTACTGGCAGGTGGCACTGGTTGGTAATGATAGCTGGCACTGGTGTGCACAGATGAGCCATCCGCAGTTCTCTGTGCGAGGGAGCAATGTCCCTCTGACAGAAGCCGGTGATCGGCTTCTTTTTCCCCTCACGCTGTCAGTGTGAGGGAAAAAATACAGATCACCGGCTTCTGTTTACATCACTTGATCAGCTGTTATTGACTGACAGCTGATCACTTGGTAAGGGGGCGGGACCACCCCCTTACTCCGATCTGTGATCAGCCGAGTCTCATGGACTCGGTGATCACAGAGTGTGCTGCATGCGTCCTGCAGGGGGCGTGCAGTGGCTCGTGCATGGGAGGATGTCCTAGCCTGTGTAGCCATCTTTCAGCTATAGCGTGGATCTCAAGAGGTTAAATTATAGGTATTGGAAATAGAGCTTTTAAGAAAAAAGGTGCGATATCGACTTTCTACCGATGTGTCCGATCCTGTAGGAGGGTACGTGCTCGGTGACGTGCGGGGGA
>BLSH010460353.1:156896-181012 GCA_018402905.1 Glandirana rugosa | reverse complement strand
AGAACGAGGCAGTTCCGGTAAGTACATTAAATCAGTGGCATATTGTAAGAGCTGGCCTGATTGGACAGTTTCTGGGAGGCCTCTGATTTTAACATTGTTCCTGCGAGATCTGTCCTCCAGGTCAGCAATTTTTGCTCTCAGCCAGGCCACCTCGTCAGACTGGTCATTATGGGAGTCTGCAAGCGAATTGTAGGAGGTAGCATATTCCCCCATTTTTGTTTCCACATGATCCATTCTCTCACCAAGTTCCTGAATTTCCCCTTTAAAACTTCTCATGCATTCCATCATGTCAGCGTGCAATGAGCTCCGCAGGGAGACCAACATGTCTCGTAGTGTAGTGTCTGATATAGGTTGATTAGAGGTGGGAAATGTGTTTATGGTGTCGGCTAGCTCCCTGGTGTCTTCTAGAGGTTCATGTGGAGTGCTCACCTTGTTGTGGGGGTCTTCCTCCTAGAGTCTTGGCTTGGATTTCGCCAGACTTCGGATCGTTGGTGTAGATGCTTCTGGTGATCGACGAGCAGATCCCCCTTGAGAGGTAGGGCTAGTAGACTTGGGAGTGGAGCCAGATGAGGAGTTAGGAGATCCATTTGTGCCAACCTGTGGAAGATCTCTAGAGGCTGGAGAGAAAAAACCTTTTAGTTTTTTTGGTTGCGCTGACTCCTTCCTTTTGCGAGTCATGATTCAGGTAGCAATCAAGAGTTAAGTCAGAGAATTCTCAGGGCAATAAGAATTACAGTGCTATGGACAGAAGTAATTCAGCAAATCATTGGTTGTAAGGTTGGTTTATAGGCATTAGTCAGGCTTAGGTGGTTTACAGTATATCATTGTTTGGTTAGGCCAGTAGTTGAGGCAGAGCAGGGTGTTAGAGAGAGGCAGGAGAGAGAGAGAGCGGCTACCCCTGGTCATTAGGCCTGGGTGTACCAATATGGCCGCCCGGTTATGTGTCCTCAGGTCTCACAGGCTGCACAGCCACCACACGTCCCCCGGGCTATGGGTAGGGGTTCTGCTAGGCAGATATTGTTGGGGGGAGCCTTGGTGGGCCAGGAGTCGGGGCGCTCGCCAGAGGGAAGCCGCCGCCGATAAGAGGGCAGATTAGGGTGTTTGAGGCCTTGTGGTCCCGGCTCTAAATTAGGCTGATGAAGTGGAGCCGGGGTGTTCGGGATCTCCGGGACAGAGCCTCAGAATTGAGGGATCAGGTCCCAACACTGAGGGGTGTCTCCCCAAGTTATTGTCCCCTCTTACCGGGTCCCACGCTGGAGATGGTGCTCAGAGGTGGATCCAAGATGGCGTCGGCTGGAGCGAGCTGCTCCATCTCCGGCCGAACAACCGCGGGGTCAGTTCAGGACTTCGATTCCGCTCATTACCGGCTCAAAATGTAGAACGCAGTGCCAGCGATGAGATGCTGGATGTGTGCGGGATTGTCCCCTATCCAGCGGGCAGATGCCTTCGGATGGAGATCGCGGGTGTCCGGAGCTGTGAAAGGCACGTCTGTCCTCGCCGGCGCCTAGCCACGCCCCCCCAACTGGAGAGCACTTTGAAGCACGTTGGTAGGGACACTACCAGACTGCATTGCACTATTTTGTTTATGGACTCTTACAGACATCCATGTCCATTCAGCTGTGATGTTGGGAGAGTTATATGTTTTGTGCTACCTGTGCAGGGTTGGCGCTGTTCATTGATATAGTTACGCATCCAAGCAGGTTTCTGACCTGAGCACAGCAGCCCCCTGTTTGTAATTATTTCACAATTTTATATATATATATATATATTGTTTTGCATTTTATGTATGTTTATTTATTATTCAGCATTTTGTCATGCATAGTCACATTCAGTAAGACACATCCACAGCGCAGATTTTTTAGTTTTTGGCCCTCTGGGGATAACCCCAACCTTATGATAGAGCTTATGAAAATGGTCAGAGCAATATTAGTCTCCTTTAACCACTTCAGCCCCGGAAGGATTTCACCCTTTAGGACCAGAGCACTTTTTGCGATTCGGCACTGCGTCGCTTTAACTGACAATTGTGCGGTCGTGCGACGTTGTACCCAAACAAAATTTGTGTCCTTTTTTCACACAAAAAGAGCTTTCTTTTGGTGGTGTTTGATCACCTCTGCGTCATTTCTGATCACCGCTATAAACAAAAAAATAGCGACAATTTTGCAAAAAAAAAACAAACAATTTTTCTTGCTTTTTGCTAAAATACAAATCCAAAATATATATATTTTTTTTTCATCAGTTTTGCCCGATTTATATTCTTTCTCATATTTTTGGTAAAAAAAAATCACAATCAGCATTTATTGATTGGTTTGCGCAAAAGTTGGAGCGTTTACGAATGATGAGAATTAATTTCTTGGGTTTTTTTTTTTTATTCTTTACTAGTAATGGAGGCGATCTGCGATTTTTAGCGGTACTGTAATATTGCAGTGGACATGTCGACCATTTTGACACTTTTTTGGGACCATTGGCATTTTTACAGCGATCAGTGCTATAAAAATGCACTGATTACTGTGTAAATGCCATTGACAGTGAAGGGGTTAACCTTGAGGGGGCACTCTAAGGGTTAACTGTGTTCCCTAAGTGTGTTCTAACTGTATGGGGGCTGGGCTGGCTGGGGGAGGGGAGTGATCATGGCGTCCATATACAGGAAGCCTGTGATCACAGCCCTTCCCCCTCTGTCAGAATGGAGATCCGTGTTTACATACACAGACTTCCATTCTCTCACTGCTGGGGAGCCATCGTGGGTAGCCGGCGGAGTTTGAGTCCATTCTACCCGCCCCTGCCCCCCCCCCCCCCCGGAACACAGTGTCACGCTCCGGCGGGCGGTTGGCAAGTGGTTGATTAATTAAAGTAATTCAGCTAGTCAATTGGTCAACTTATGCCGGGTTATCTTACATAGTTAGACACAAGAAGATAAATAAATAGAAACTAATTAGAGAACCCACAGCTGATCCAGATGAAGGCAAAAAACAAACAGTAAAGCATGATCCAATTTGCTTCAGCAGGGCAAAAAAAAACACTTTGATCTCCTAAAGGCAATTGGATATTCTCTAAATCAACATGTTTGGTATACAGTTATATTTTTAATGTCCAGTTATTTTTTGTGCATTTAGTAATACATCCAGGTTCTTTTTTTAAAAACTGACTACTGAACTGGGCAAAACCAATTACTGAGGGATTCTATTCTACATTTTCACAGCTCTTAATGTGATTACGATTTTCTGTAATGTGGAGGATACATTTATTTTCCAGAGTAAAGAGTGCCTCTTTGTCCTTTGTAATGAGTTTTAGTGTAAGTGAAAAACTCTGCACCAAGTTCACTCTATGAACCACTTATGTATCTACATATGTTGATCATATCCCCACTTAATAGCCACAAGAAAGAATACATTCAGTTCAGTGAATCTGAATGCTTATTATCATTTTGGTTGCCCTTCTCTTTACTATTTACAGTTCCCCAATATCTATTGAAATACATTTTTTGAACTGGCATTCAAAACTTACCAACATATTCCAGAGGGAACCTACTAAAGTTTTGTACAGGGGGGCAAAATTATGTATCTTCTGGAGTCTCAACACTTTTTTAACCAATTCCCAACCACGTAACGACTATAAGCGGCGCCAGTGTGGCTCTGTTCCACGAATCGGCGCTTATAGTCGGCGCGCGCAGGCAGGACCTAGGGGGCGAGCTCGCATTGCCACCAGTGCGCGCTCATGCCCACCGCACGCTCCCTGAGCGGGGCCGCGGGTCAGGCGGACTTGATGTTCGCCGGCGACCCGCAATCACCTATGACAGAGCCAGAACAGGGAACCGCCATTGTAAACACGGTGGTTCCCCATTCTGACAGGCGGCATGCCAGAGATCTACTGATCCCTGTACTCAGGATCAGTTTGATCTCTGGTGTCCCTGGCAGCCCAGCACCCATACAGTTAGAACACACACAGGGAGCACTTCAATGCCCCCTGCATGTTAACCCCTTCCCTGCCAATGACATTTATACAGTAATCAGTGGATATTTACATTTCTGATCGCTGTATAAATGTCATTGGTCCCAAAAAAGTGTCAAAAATATCCGACAAGTCCGTTGCAATATCACAGTCCCGATAAAAATTGCAGATCGCCACCATTACTTGTAAAAAAAAAATTTTTAAAAACACCAGAAATTAATTCTCATGGTTTGTAAATGTGGGAAATTTTGCGCAAACCATCAGTAAATGCTGATTGCAATTTGTTTACCAAAAATATGAGGAAGAATATAAATCGTCCAAAAACGATGAATACATTTGTTTTTTAATATATTTTTTTGTATATGTATTTTAGCAAAAAGTAAGAAATATTGTTTTTTTTTGCAAAATTGTCCCTCTTGTTCATAGCGGTGATCAGAAATGATGCAGAGGTGATCAAATACCACCAAAAGAAAGCTATGTTTGTGGGAAAAAAAGGACGCAGATTTTGTTTGGGTACAACGTTGCACGACAGTGCAATTGTCAGTTAAAGCGACGCAGTGCCAAATCGCAAGAAGTGCTATGAGCCACAGCAAATTTAATGTGGCATTTCAAGTTTACAGGAAGCAGCACCTATCACACTTGCCCATTCAAGTCACTAGGGTCGGGCTGCAAAGTAGAGCCAAACACATGACTCACAGGTGACAGACATTGGTCCTAAAAACGTCCTTTCAGAAAAACACAATAAAAAAAAGGCATGAAGTCAATGGGAGTAAAAACAGTAGTGCCCAACTAATAGCCTAATAGAATAGGCTATGAGGTCTCCCATATTGTATACCAAGATATATGGATTTATACCTTTTGCATGCATTTCTTCTGGATCCTGTAAGTGTATTCAATATATTAAAGGAGCTTATTTTAAACAGTATTACACTATTGTGGCCCCTTTTCATTTTCTTTGGGTACAACGTTGACAATACATCTGGGAGATAGCGTTAGAGGACATCTACCCAAAGGGCTAAGTAGAGGCCAGATATCTACATAGGCGTTCCCTTCCCTCCGTGATAGGGGGTCCTGGGGCTCTGGTAAGAGCTCACCCTGACTGGTGGTGGATTCTCACATATGATTGGTGTTAATGGTGGAAGGTTTATATACCTGGTATACACAATAGGAAGAGGATTCATATTTCTCTGTCTCACTGGGACTGTTATATTTTATGGACTTTTGGATTCAGGTACAACAATTTACACATTTATTTGGACATTTTATTTTGCATACCAGTTTCTTTATATTTTTTGAATTTTTTTTACACAAGCGCATATATTTGTTATTAATTGTTTTAGGTGGAGGAATCACACCATATATTGCTGCTGTGTCACTTTTTGAACTTTTTATGAGTTGTTTAGGGTAGCATGGACATTTCTTATATTTCAAGATACCCAGATACTGCCCCATGGTTCAGGAGGGATGCAGGCTCCTTCCCCTTTTTTCTTGGCCTTGGGACTGCAACCTTTTTTTTACGTTTTTGAATAGATAATTAAAGAGGTCAAAAAATGGGACTTTAAATGAAGCAGTGGTCACAATAGCCATCAGCTTCCATCCCGGGTTGGGTGATATACAAAAAGGGTTTTTTTTTGGGACTTTAAATGAGACACACGGGTTGTAAAAAACATGCGTTTTTATTGAGGCAACTTTCATCGAGGTAGTACTGTAGACAATCCATACATCTTTTAATACATATATTGGGCACATTGCCTCTACTATATATTTTGGGCACATTGCCTCTACTAAAAAGTGTAACATATGAACTGGAAACAAATACATAATTCACAAATGATAAAAATTGGCTCCATACAATACAATCTCTGCAGCATAAGACAACTTGAATAATCCTGAAGCTATGATCCACTCATCAGGAGCATGCACGTATAGGCAACTGTAATTAATTAAAATATGGAAATATTAAAAAGAAAAAAAAAAAAAAAACAACGTTGGGAATGAGTATGTTATTTACCATATTTGCTGCATGGAGCGATGCCAAAAACGATCCGGACCCACCCCACTGGGGGGCATCCCCTAGGGGGAGCTGAGATGGGGGGGTTTCGGCACATGAACCCCAAAAGGACCACATCCAAAGACCAGATGACATAATAGAGGGATGTGTGTGATGACCAGGGAAGCTTACCCATGTGGGAGGCTTCTATGGAAATAGGTGATATGATGAATATAAATGGCCCTATAGCAATAGGACAGAAAGGAATGAGGGAATGGGAGAACCAAGAGAGTGACCAGATAGCATAATGACAAAGTAAAAAAGAGGATCCCTATACCTGTAAAGTGCCCAGTGACTGGTTGGGGATGGTGTGCAGAGAGGTATGGTGTGTCCAGCTGAAACATAAGGTGAGTGGGAGGTGGAACTATATAGGGCATGGCCGCCACACCCACATCAGCGTCATGCAGGCATAGGCTGCGGGGAGAGGCAGTGCCAGAGGATTGGGCGATGGATCGCCCAATGTCGGCGCCGACCATCTGCACCTCCATGCTGCCGCCCGATGGAAAACACACCAGAGAGGCAGTGCTCCAAAGGGAACGCATAGCCTGTAGTGTGTAGAGCATGGCGCCGACGCCCCAAGCAAGGCCGTCCACATCCCCCCAGGGGTGGGGGGGAGGGGAGGAGAGGAGAGCCTGCAAAAGGGCGTCGCAGCTCCCGGGGGAATGGTAGCCAACTTGGCCTCCGAGGCCGGATCAGATGACCCAACAACTGCAGCAAACAGGCAAACAACAGAGACCCAGTAGCAGGTCCAAAAGGGTCTGATAGTGCTATTGAAACCAGTAAAGATATTTAAAAAAAATATACATATCTAAAAAATATAACTGAATGAATCAAAAAATAAACAAAAATATATAGATTGAGCAATGAATAAAAAATATATAGGAAAATTAAAGATAATGAAATAAAAAATAAAAATGGCCGCCACACCCACATCAGCGTCATGCAGGCATAGGCTGCCAGGAGAGGCGGTGGCAGAGGATTGGGCGATGGATCGCCTAATGCCGACACCGTTTTTGCATAGAGAACCCCCTTAGAATCTTGGGTAGACCTCACATTTTTTTTTTCATGTGGTTACCCTGAAGGGCCTGGCATGAATTATGGGGAACCCCCCCCCCCCACCCAGACCAATTTTAGGCTTTCAGCACTGAAGCATTTTGAATGACAATTACATGGTCGTGCGATGTTGTATCCAAACAAAATTTTTATATATTTTTTCCCATAAATAGAGCTTTCTTTTGGTGGCATTTGATCACCTCTTCGGTTTTTATTTTTTGTGCTAAAAACAAACAAAGAGCGACGATTTTGAAAAAAGAACAATATTTTTTAAGTTTTGCTATAATAAAAATCCAAAAAAAAAATAAAAAAAAATAATTATTCATCGGGTTTAGCTGATATATATTCTTCTACATATTTTTGGTAAAAAAAAAAATTGCATTCGGCGTATATTGATTGGTTTGCGCAAAAGTTATTTCGTCTACAAACTATGGGAATTGATTTATGACTTTTTTATTATTATTTTTTCTTTACTAGTAATGGCGGCGGTCTGCGATTTTTATCAGGACTGCGATATTGGGGCGGACATGTCAGACATTTTTGACACTTTTTTGGGACCAATGAAATTTATACAGCGATCAAAAATGTAAATGTCCACTGATTACTGTATAAATGTCATTGGCAGGGAAGGGGTTAACACTAAGGGGCAGTGAAGGGGTTAACTGTGTTCCCTGTGTGTGTTCTAACTGTGTGGGGTCGGGGCTGGCAGGGACATTACAGATCTAACTGATCCCAGTGACAGGGATCAGTAGATCTGTCATGTCCCCCTTCACAGAACGGAGAACAGCCATGTTTACATTGGCGGTTCCCCGTTCTGCCGCTCTGACAGGCAGTCGCGGGTCACGAGAGGACATCGAGTCCACCTGACCCACGGGCACGCCCACGCAGCATGCGGCGGCTGCACATGCCGCCGCCTGTGTGTGCACACTGGGATCGTGCACAAGGGTGGACATCCACGGACGTCCTCTGGGCAATTCAGATCCGCGGTGTAGTCGTCTTTTGGCTATAGCGCAGATCTGAATTGGTTAAATATCTCCAACAATTTGCTTACATGGCTAGAGAATCTCTGGTTGTTGGAGTTAATCATGCATCCGCCAGCATCTTTCCTCACAACCATACACATTAGGAAGCCGTTTTGTATATTATTGGTAATAATACTGCTATTATACATGATGTTTGGCTCCCACCCTAAAGTGGTTCTAAGGCAGAATGTTTTGTTATCTTAATGCATTCTATGTAGTCCTCCCCCCTCCCTCTTATACTCACCTGCCCGAACTTGCATCTAGCAATGTGCACAAGAGCAGAGGATCTCCCAGCTCTCTACCTCCTCATTGGTTCAGACACAGCAGCAGGAGCCATTGGTTTTTGCTGCTGCTAATCACAGCCAGTGAGGAGGAAGTGGGGGTGGAGCTGAGCCCTGATTCAGGCCTCAGGAGAGGGCACTCATGAGTGCCACTATATCAAGCAGCTTGCTATGGGGGCACTGGGGGGGGGGGGGGGGTCAGGAGTGCTGGAGCAAGTAAGTAATACATGTTTGTTATTTAGAAGAAAAAAATAAACTGTTACAATCACTTTAAGCTTATCCTAATTTAACAACAATAAAACTCATTTGTCAACTAGTTACCCAATCAAACATTGTGCATTAAGGTCTTCTTGTATGTTGGAGACATCCTATAAGGATGTTATTCCACTACATAGCTTGGGGTCATCTTTAAACACAGAAATGCTACTCCTTATTCCAAACTGTATATCATTTATAAATGGCTTAATAAGTAAGGATTAGAGTTGAGCGAACCCGAACTGTAAAGTTCGGGTCCGTACCGAACTTTGGGGTGTCCGTGACCCGGACCCGAACCCGGACATTTGAAAAAAGTTCGGGTTTGGGTATTTGATCCCGCCTGTTGAATAGCTGAAGGGCAGCCAATCAACAAGCGTTTCACTGGTTTGCCCTTAGAAGCCATCACAGTCACTAATGGCATGGCTGTGATTGGCCAGTGCATCATGTGACCCAGCCTCTGTATAAGCTGGAGTCACGTAGTGCTGCATGTCACACGCTCTCAGGCTAGTGTAGGGAGAGGATGCTGCCGGCGCTGTGAGGGACAGATTGCAGATATAATAACATCTCATCCTGCATTACAGAATGATCTGATTCTGGACTAGGTAGAGATTACTACTACTGCTTTGAGGGACAGATTGCAGATATAATAACATCTCATCCTTCATTAGAGAACAATCTGATTCTGGACTAGGTTGGGAGTACTACTACTGCTTTGAGGGACAGATTACAGATCTCATCCTGCATTACAGAACGATCTGATTCTGGACTAGGTAGAGATTACTACTACTACTACTGCTTTGAGGGACAGATTGCAGATCTCATCCTGCATTACAGAACGATCTGATTCTGGACTAGGTAGAGTCTACTGCTTTGAGGGACAGATTATTGTTCTAAAATCATCTCCTAGTTCTATAGAGTCAGGTTCCTGCTGTTGCTGTAAGGGACAGATTATTGTTCTAAAATCATCACCTACTCCTATAGGGTCAGGTTCCAGCTGTTGCTGTAAGGGACAGATTATTGTTCTAAAATCATCACCTACACTGCCACGGTCACGGCCTAGTCAACATCTAGGCTCCTACTCCACATCCACCCCCCTTCCCATTTTTATTTTTTTTATTTGATTTTAAGTTATTTTCCTATCCCCATTTTTTGTAGGGCACTTGTGCTACTCTTACCCTAATTGTACTTCCTTTTGCAGCCCTCTAGCACTTGCCAGGACTTTTTTCAGCCATTTTTGTGCCAAAAAGTTTGGGTCCCCATTGACTTCAATGGGGTTCGGGGTTCGGGGTCCAGGGGTAAAGTTAGGGTCAAGTTCGGTAGCGAACCCAGACTTTTTCGCGAAGTTCGGCCGAACCCGCCGAACCCGAACATCCAGGTGTCCGCTCAACTCTAGTAAGGATTCCAACACTGAACATTGGGGTACACTACTAATAACCTTAGACCATTTATAGTAAGAATCATTGATCACTAAAGTCTGAATGCTGATTTTAACCACTTCAGCCCCGGAAGGATTTCCAGCTTTAGGACCGGAGCCCTTTTTGCGATTCGGCGCTGCATCGCTTTAACTGACAATTGCGCGGTCGTGCGACGTTGTACCCAAACGGAATTTGCGTCCTTTTTTACCCACAAATAGACCTTCCTTTTGGTGTTTATTGATTGGTTTGTGCAAAAGTGGTCGCGTTTACGGATGATGAGAATTCTTTTTTGGGGTTTTTATTTATTTTTTATTTTTACTAGTAATGGCGGCGATCTGCGATTTTTAGCGGTACTGCGATATTTCAGCGGACATGTTGGACCATTTTAACACTTTTTTAGGACCATTGGCATTTATACAGCGATCAGTGCTATAAAAATGCACTGATTACTGTGTAAATGCCATTGGCAGTGAAGGGGTTAACCTGCAGGGGGCGCTCTAAGGGTTAACTATGTTCCCTGGGCGTGTTCTAACTGTGGGGGGACTGCCCTAGCTGGGGAAGGGAAGTGGTCACAGCCTTCGTATACGGGAAGGCTGTGATCACAGCCCTTCCCCCTTCACAGAACGGAGGTCCGTGTTTACATACACGGACCTCCGTTCCTTCACTCCGGGGGGGCCATCGCGGGTAGCCGGCGGCAATCGAAGCCGCCGCACCCGCTCCCTGGCCCTCCCCGAACACAGTGAGCGCGCGGACGCGCCTCCGGCGGCGCGTGCTCACTAGGCGCGATCACGTGGCCGCCGTCATATGACGGCGATCCGCGTTACAGAGCCACTTTGCCGCCATCAATTGCCGATTGGCGGTCGGCAAGTGGTTAAACAGTTTTATATCCATTTACAAACTGAATTTTTGAAGCCCATAGACTTTAACTTACACACATATGTGGGGAACTATGTCAAGCAGTTTTGCAAAGTCAACAGGAACCAGCCAAAGTTTGATCTGTATATGAATAGGTTGGCTGTAATGAACTCAATTCATTGATCAGTTTCAGTACAACCAGTCTGTTGGGTTTTTTTTGTGTGATCATTGTCAGTGGCTATAGCTGCTGACAGGGATCACTGTATTCTGATGGCTAAGAAAGCTCCCATTGTCTGAATACAATAATGCAGTGGGAGGGATTCTGGTTGAAGGAAAGAAAATTGTGTAATGTATGGCTTGCTTTAGTATACTATATACAGTATCTCACAAAAGTGAGTACATCCCTTACATATTTGTAAATATTTTATTTTATCTTTTCATGTGACAACACTGAAGAAATAACAGTTTGCTACAATATAAAGTAGTGAGTGTACAGCTTGTATAACAGTGTACATTTACTGTCCCCTCAAAATTACTCAGCACACAGCCATTAATATCTAAACTGCTGGCAACAAAAGGGAGTACTCCCCTAAGTGAAAATGTCCAAATTGGGCCCAAAGTGTCAATATTTTGTGTGGCCACTAGAGTTCAGTGAACCCGAACTGTAAAGTTCAGGTTCGTACGAGACTTTCGGGTGTCCGTGTCCCGAACCTGAACCCGGACATTTGAGAAAAAGTCGGGTTTGGGTATTTTTTTGCGCCTGTTGAATAGCTGCAGGGCAGCCAATCAACAAGCGTTTCACTCATTTGCCCTTAGAAGCCATCACAGCAATGCCTACTAATGGCATGGCTGTGATTGGCCAGTGCATCATGTGACCCAGCCTCTATATAAGCTAGAGTCATGTAGTGCTGCATGTCACATCATCTCATACTTGTGTAGGGAGAGGATGCTGCTGCTGCTGTGAGGGACAGATTAGCTTTAGAAAATCATCTCATACTAGTGTAGGGAGAGAATGCTACTGCTGCTGTGAGGGACAGATAAGCTTTAGAAAATCTGTTAAAAACAGCAATTTATTGGTGGGTGCAAGAGATTTTTGTTTGCTAGAGTACATTTTGTTTGCTAAGCAAAGTGCCTCATATAAAACCTAAGCAATTTTTCTGTTTGTTAGGTGGGCGTTTGCAGCCATTTTTGCAAGTGCAGTGCACTTGCAACTGGTTGTGTGTCAGGGACACTACTTTAATAGTGTTCTGTTAGTTCAGTTGGCAATATTTTGGCATATTTAAATACTGCTTTTACATTGCAGTTAGACAAATAAAAAAAAAAATATATTTTTTTTTGTGCAAAATATTACATTTGTGGCCAGCGGAGCATTTCTTGCACAAAATTAAAAAGTGCATCTACATTGCTGATTTAAAAAAAAAAATATTCTAAATACTACATTTGCGGCCAGCGGTGCATTTCATCTCTTGCACAAAAATAAAAAGTGCGTCTACATTGCTGGTTTAAAAAATATATATATATCCTAAATACTACATTTGCGGCCAGCGGTACATTTCTTGCACAAAAATAAAAAGTGCGTCTACATTGCTGGTTTAAAAAAAAAATATTCTAAATACTACATTTGCGGCCAGCGGTGCATTTCTTGTACAAAAATAAAAAGTGCGTCTACATTGCTGGTTTAAAAAAAAATATATTCTAAATATTACACTTGCAGCCAGCGGTGCATTTCTTGCACAAAAATAAAACGTGCGTCTACATTGCTGGTTTAAAAAAAAGGATAATAAATAGTGCTACATAGTACATTTGCACCTTGCTGTGCATTTCTTGCACAAAATTAAAAGTACGTCGACATTGCTGGTTTAAAAAAAAAAAAAATAGTGCTACATAGTAAATTTGCACCTTGCTGTGCATTTCTTGCACAAAATTAAAGAGTGCGTCAGCATTGCTGGTTTAAAAAAAAATAAAAAATAGTGCTACATAGTACATTTGCACCTTGCTGTGCATTTCTTGCACAAAATTAAAACGTGCGTCTACATTGCTGGTTTAAAAAAAAGAATAATAAATAGTGCTACATAGTACATTTGCACCTTGCTGTGCATTTCTTGCACAAAATTAAAAAGTGCGTCTACATTGCTGGTTTAAAAAAAAGAATAATAAATAGTGCTACATAGTACATTTGCACCTTGCTGTGCATTTCTTGCTCAAAATTAAAAAGTGCGTCGACATTGCTGGTTTAAAGAAAAAAAAATAGTGCTACATAGCACATTTGCACCTTGCTGTGCATTTCTTGCACAAAATGAAAAAGTGTGTCTACATTGCGGTTTAAAAAAATGATATAAATTTGTGCTAAATAGTTCATTTGCGTCCAGAATGAGGAGAGCGTCAAATAAGGGACGTGGTCCTGGTGCTGCTGGTGCTGCTGGTGCTGCTGGTGTTGGTGGCTTGGTGATGCTCCTGTTGCAAAGAGAGGATGTGGTTGATCTGTGCCAGCTACACGCACAAGTGAAACACCTTCCTCAGGTGCGAGTAGCCGACAGAACCTTCAACGTTATATGGTAGGCCTGAATGCCGCTCAAAGAATGGTGAGGCCAGAAGAAGTACAGGCGATAGTAGATTGGGTGGCTGACAATGCCTCCAGTTCCTTCACATTGTCTCCCACCCGGTCCCTTGATGAAAGCTCAGAGTTGGCACCTGAACCCCATGGTCATCTGTCTTTCACCTCAGCCCCTAAATCAGTAAATCAGCCAAGCAGTCTGAGCCCCAAGTCATGCAGCAGTCTCTTATGCTTTTTGATGACTTTGCTGGTGTGCTTTCCGTGGGCCATCCACCTAGCCCTGCCCCAGAAGTGGAAGACATTGAGTGCACCAATGCCCAACCACTTCTGTTTCAGGATGAGGACATGGAAACACAGCCGCAGCACGTCTCTGATGATGACGAAACACAGGTGCTAACTGCTGCGGCTTTCTACAGTGTGCAGACTGACAAAGAGGGCAGTGGTGAAGAGTGGGTGGAAGATGGCCTCACACAGCCATTGGTATACTTTAGTGAACGTATTCTTTTTTTTTTTTTTATAGAACATAAGTCTTTATTGGAATTTGTAACTGGAGAAACATGAAAATTAAACCAAAGTACATTTTATATGGAAAAAGTGAACCTGTGCTAGAACATCTCTGGGTTTGTCTGCAGATAGTGATCTTTTTTTTTTTTTAAATATTTCTCAATATTTTGGGGGCTACCCCAATTATGAAGAAAAAACAAACAAAAAACAGTGTTGGCTACCTCCTCCTCCCCCACCGCCACTTCCACCTACACCGCCATGGTCACCACCTCCTCAACCTCCTACTCCACATCCACCTCCTCCATTTTTAATTTTTTTAAGTTATTTCCCTATCCATATTTGTTTGCAGGGCACTTGTCCTACTCTTACCCCAATTTTGCTTCATTTTCCAGCCCTCTAGCCCTTTACAAGACTCTTTTAAAGCCATTTTAGTGCCCAAAAGTTCAGGTCACCATTGACTTCAATGGGCTTCGGGGTCAAGTTCGACTCAAGTTCGGGGCCGAACTCGAACTTTTTCACGAAGTTCGGCCGAACCCGCCAAACCCGCCGAACCCGAACATCCAGGTGTCTGCTCAACTCTAATGGCCACCATTATTTTACAGCACTGCCTTAACTCTCTTGGGCCTGGAGTTCACCAGAGCTTCACAGGTTGCCACTGGAGTCCTCTTCCACTCCTCCATAATGACATCACAGAGCTGGTGCATGTTAGAGACCTTGCGCTCCTCCACCTTCCATTTGAGGATGCCCTACAGATGCTCAATAGGGAGCTGAGGTGCTGAGGGTCATCTGCAAATGCTCCAAAGAGAGCCAGAATGGGGATCTGTCAGTGTAAACAAGTATATCCCTGTTCTGACAGGGAAGTGGAGAGAGATCTGCTGTTCCCAGTGATCGGGAACAGCTTTCTCTTTCCACCCCCAGTCAGTCTGCTCCCCCCACAGTTTGAAACACCTCCTTAGGGAACACTTAACCCTTTGACCCCCCCCCCAGTGTTATCGCCTTCCTTGCCAGTAACATTTATACAGTAATCAGTGGCTATTTTTAGCTCTGATCGCTGTATAAATGTCATTGGTCCCAAAAAAAGTGTCAAAAGTGTCCAATCTGTCTGCCGCATTGTCACAGTCCCACTAAAAATCGCAGGTCGCAGCCATTACTAGTAAAAAAAAAAAAAACAAATAATAAAAATGCCATAAACCTATTCTCTATTTTGTAGACGCTATAACTTTTGCACAAACCAGTCAATATATGCTTATTGTGATTTTTTTTACCAAAAATATGTAGTAGAATACATATCGGCCTAAACTGAGAAAGAAATTAGTTATTTTGCTTTTCTTTTGGAAATTTTTTATAACAAAAAGTAAAAAATATTGTGCTCTTTTTCAAAATTGTCGCTCTTTTTTGTTTATAGCACAAAAAATAAAAACCACAGAGGTGATCAAATACCCCCTAAAGAAAGCCCTATTTATTAGAAAAAAAGGACATCCATTTTGTTTGAGTACAACATTGCACAACCGTGCAATTGTCAGTTAAAGCAACGCAGTGCCATATTGCAAAAATGGCCTGGTCATTAAGGAGGAAATCCTTCCGGTTGGTCCTTAAGTGGTTAAAGGACCAGTGATTTTAATGATGCTTAAAGTGAAACAATAAAAAAATAAAAAGCCCTTTAAATATAGTTCCTCTTAGTCTGCCTGTAAAGTGGTGCATCTGTACCATGTATAGAACCTGCTGCAGCAAAACTGACATATATAATGGAAAAGAAATTACATTTAAATTGATTTTCACAGCTGCAAGCCATTGCCAGCAATACAAAAATGTAAAAAAAAAAACGTTATGGTGATTTTAAGGGGTACCCCAGATCAAAACGGCTTGGGGTCCCCCCAAGATCCATACCTGACCCTTATCCAAACATGCAGCCTGACAAGCCAGAAAAGGGGGGGCGAATGAGTGCCCCCCCTCCTGAACCAAACCAGGCCACAAGCTATCCCATAGTTTGTAGACGCTATAACTTTTGCGCATACCAAATCAAATCAATCTACGCATTTTGGGATTTTTTACCAAAAACATGTGGCAGAATACATATTGGCCTAAATTAATGAAGAAATTAGATTTTTTACATTTATATTGGGTGCGTTTTATAGCAGAAAGTTAAAAATATTGTTTTTTTTTCAAAATTGTCAGTCTTTTTTTGTTTATAGCGCAAAAATTAAAACCGCAGAGGTGATCAAATACCACCAAAAGAAAGCTCTATTTATGGGGAAAAAAGGGACATCAATTTTATTTGGGTACAGTGTCGCACGGCTGCGCAGTTGTTAGTTAAATCAAAGCAGTGCCATATCGCAAAAATGGCCTGGTCAGGAAGGGGGTAAATCCTTTCGGGGCTGAAGTGGTTAAGATCAACATTGTCAAACAAAATTATTTTAGTTTTTGGCTAGCTTAAACTGGTTGTAAAGGCTGACATTTTTTTACTTTCATGCATTCTATGCATGAAGGTAAAAAACCTGCTGTGTGCTGCTCCCCTCACAGCCCTTCACCTTCACTCCCTCTTGATCCAGCAATGTGCATGAGAGCCTTCGCTATCCCGGGCTCCCTGTACTTACTGGGTGAGAAAGCAGTAGGAGCCATTGATTCCCACTGTTGTCAATCACAGCCAGTGAGCCAATGAGGAGAGAGCAGGGCTGATCCATGGCTTTATGTGCTATACAGGACACCGTGGCTGGGTCCTAGGACGCTATATTTCCCCTCTGATTGGACTGTGGTCCCTTTAAGGGAACAAAAAGGGTTAACTTACTGGTCAGAGGAAGTAGGATTAAGAGAGACAGGAAGTTGTTGGTGGGTGTGGTGGAGTCTGGAGGAGACTGCAAATGGTGAACAGTGGATGGTGTTGCAGCTGTGGAAGTACATAGCAGTGTCCTGTCTGGAGCCCAGCTAGCAGGGGAGGTTACCAATTGGAGAAACCCAAGGACTGATTAACTGTGATAGCAGTTCTGAACTGTGCAAGTCGGTGAGACTGATATTTATTTCTGTTGTTTGCTAATATGCAAGCGCGGACTCGCCATGAGGAAGCTAATCAGCACTTAGCAACCCAGCTGGAGGCACAACAAACCACAAAGAGGCGCTGGCTCAGCAGCAAGAAAGTACTCATCTGCTGGTGGCCCAGCTTGCAGCCCAGCAGGCAGCCTAGCAAGGGGTTATGCAGGCTCAGGTGACTGCCTTACAAAAAGCCGTGCAGCAGCTTTCTCAGGGGCGTGAGCAAGCGGCTGTTGCCCCTGGCAACCAGGTGACTGTGAGGGCAAGCCATTTTTTACAGAAATTGTCCTTGAGTGACAATGTGGAGGCTTTTCTGGCTACATTTGAGAGAACAGCAGAGAGAGAAGGGTGGCCCCAGGACCAGTGGACCGGTCTCATTGCTCCTTTGCTCACTGGAGATCCTCAAAAGGCTTATTTCGAACTGCCACCCAATGATGCTAAAGATTATCATTAATTAATTCAGAAATTCTGGTTCCTCTGGGGGTGACTACGGCCGTCCGATCCCAATGAGTGCACCAATGGAAGCATCGTCAAGATTGGCCACCCAGGTCTCAAATGTATGCCCTGGTGCAGCTGGTAAAAAAATGGCTGCAGCCCGAGGTGTTGTCTGGCCCCCAAATTATGGAGTGGGTCATGCTGGACCGATACCTGAGGTCCCTCCCAGATGACCTTCAACGGTGGGTCAGTCATGGAGACCCCAAAACAGTGAACCTTCTTATCGAGATAGTGGAAAGATATATAGTGGAGGAGGATCTACTCGGCCCTACCAAGCGTCAAGAGTCCAGGCTGCCACGGCCGGTTCGTTCCATTGCTGCCCTTCGGAAGGATGTCCCATGGAGCCCTGGAACAAACACCCCGGAAGGCCAAGAATCAGTTCCTGTATCTCCTCAGTGTACTGTTCCTGTTCGGAGAGTGGGGGATGTACAATGTTGGCGATGTCATTCCTGGGGCCATACCCGGGCACACTGCCCACTGCAAGAGGAGCTCATGGAATGAGGGGTTATCCGGAGGGGGTCCTTTTACGCCCATAAAGCATGCACCACACATCTTGACCTTGGTGAGGGGAGATTTGAGTGTGAAGTTCAAGTGAACCACTTCCCTGCCAGGTCGTTGTTGGACTCCGGAAGCATGGTAACCCTGGTTCACCCCAGAGTATTTGGGAAGGTTGGCCCGGTAAACAAAACTTTAAGGGTGGTGTGCATTCATGGGGACAGTAGAGAATACCCTCTCATCTCTGTGTCCATCTCCTCAGCATGGGGCACAGGTACTCAAGAGGTGGTGAAAAACTTGGTGCATGATGTTATAATGGGACGAGACTGTTCATTATTTGTGAAACTGTGGGAACAAGAGGAACTACATGAACGGCCCAGAGACTGGGGCCAACTAGTCCCTCTGTTCCTGCTGTTGAGGGGAATAACCCTGAATTGCCAAATACCATTAATGAGGATGAAAATGCTAATGATGTGATTAATGATAAAAGTAATATGGATACTGTTAAGGATGCCAAACTATATGGTTCCCAGACCTACCGGAACACTGGGGGGGGGGGGACCTTTTCCACTTCAGGTAATGCTGGGGGAGGAGGATGAGGAAGTGGCCTCTACCCCTGCCCTACCTGAGTTGGATGTTCCCCAGGGGGCATTTGGTACAGCCCAGATGCAGGACCCCACTTTGGCCTGGGCACAGGAACAGGTTGTAGTGGTAAATGGAGTTCCCCAAGAGCCAGGTGCGAATGAGCGATGGCCACACTTTGCCGTATTTGATTAATTGCTTTATCGGGTTAACAAAGTAAGGGAAAGTGTGGTAGAACAACTGTTGTACCCCAACAGTATAGACGAAAGGTTCTAGACCTGACCCATAACGATGTGTTAGGGGGACACCTGGGAATTGAGAAGACGGAAGCATGGATCACCGATCGGTTTTACTGGCTGGGTCTGAAAGCAGAGGTAAAGAAATACTGTGTCTCTTGTCCGACCTGTCAGTTAACCGCTCTGGTTACTCACTTCCATAGCCCTTTGGTCCCTCTGCCTATAATTGAGGTCCCATTCAAAAGGATAGCCATGGATATAGTGGGTCCCTTGGTAAAATCTGCTCGAGGTCACTCCTACATACTGGTGATCCTCGACTATGCCACCCGATATCCTGAGGCGCTACCCCTGCGGAATACCTCCTGTAAGGCGATAGCCTGGGAGTTATTCCAGTTGTTCACATGGACTGGTTTTCCTAAGGAAATACTCACAGACCAGGGCACTCCTTTCATGTTGAGGGTTATGGCCAATGTGTGTAAGTAGTTCTGGATTAAACAGCTGTGCACATCAGTATACCATCCCCAAATGGACGGTTTGGTTGAGGGCTTTGATAAGACTCTGAAGTCCATGCTCAATAGAGTTGTACAAAGGGATGGGAAAGACTGGGACTGCTTGTTACCAGCTCTCCTGTTTGCTATCCGGGAAGTGTCACAGGCCTCCTCTGGGTTTTCACCCTTTGAGTTGGTGTATGGGCGAAGACCTCGCGGACTACTTGACTTTGTTAAAGAGGAATGGGAAAGTGAGCCTGTTCAGCATAATAGTGTACTGAATATGTCTCCCAAATGCAGGAAAGGATCCTAACCGTGATGCCACTGGTCAAGGAACATTTGCAAAATGCCCAGGAGGCTCAACAGCGGGTCTATAATAGAGCCGCTAAAATAAGACACTTCCAAGTGGGGGATCGAGTAGTGGTGTTGATTCCCACTGTGAAAAGTAAATTCTTGGCCAGATGGCAAGGTCCCTTTGAAGTGGTGGAAAAAATGGGGGAGGTAAATTATAGAGTCCACCAGCCAGGCAAGAGAAAACCATATCAGATATATCATGTGAACTTGTTAAAGCCCTGGACGGACAGGCAACCGGTGCCCTCCTTGGCTGGTGAAAAACTCAAGCCTCAGGTTGGGGTGGAGAGTGTCCAAGTAGCAGATACCCTGTCTAAAATCCAAAGTCAGCAAGCCAAGGAGTTTTTGCAGAGAAATAAAGAAAAATTTTCAGACTTGCCTGGTCTAACTAATATCGTAATAATTGCCTGGTCTAACTAATATCGTAGAGCATGATATTATTACCAAACCAGGAGTCAAGGTTTTTGTCCGGCCTTACCGTATCCCAGAGGCTCAAAGGAAGGCCGTTTCAGAGGAAGTGAAGAAGATGTTGGACCTGGGGATCATTGAAGAATCGCAGAGTGAATGGTCGAGCCCGATTGTGTTGGTACCAAAGCCCAACGGGACTCTGCGATTCTGCAATGATTTCCGGAAACTTAATGATGCCTACCCCATGCTCCGGGTAGATGAGCTTATTGAGAGACTAGGTCCAGCCAGGTATATCACTACCTTACTAAGGGATATTGGCAAATCCCATTGACCAAGGCTGCTAGAGAAAAAACTGCATTTTCTACCCCAGAGGGGAATTTTCAGTGCAAAAGAATGCCTTTTGGACTACAAACTGCTCCAGCCACGTTCCAGAGAGCAATGGAAAGGATTTTACGGCCCCACTGGGAGTATGCCTCTGTATATTTGGATGACATAGTCATCTTTAGCAGAGATTGGGAATCACATTTGCCCAAAGTCCAGGCCGTGTTGGACTCCCTTTGGAAGGAACCCTGAAAAATGTGCTTTGGGAATGGAGGAGGTGAAATACCTGCGGTATATCGTAGTCAAAGGTCTGGTGAAACCTCAGGTCAGCAAGGTAGAGGCTATACAGAGTTGGCCCCGCCCCCTCACAAAAAAGCAGGTACGTGCATTCCTGGGCATGGTGGGATACTACAGGAGGTTTGTACCCAACGTTGCCACATTGGCAGCCCCACTGACCGATCTAACTAAGGGTCGGAAATTGGTCATGATTGAGTGGAATGCAGATGCCGAAAAGGCTTTTTTGGAGCTCAAACCGGCACTGTGCCAACACCCTGTCCTGATAGCACCAACTTTTTCAAAAGAGTTCATTGTCCAGACTGATGCCTCTGATGTAGGGTTGGGAGCGGTTCTGTCACAGGTTGTCCATGGCAAGGAGCACCCGGTAGTCTTTCTCAGTAGGAAGTTGACGCCAGCGGAGAAAAATGATGCTGTAGTTGAGCGAGAGTGTCTGGCCATTAAGTGGGCTCTAGAATCCCTTAGATATTATCTATTGGGGTGGAGATTCAGACTGGTTTCAGACCATGCCCCTTTAACATGGGTGAGACAAGGTAAAGGGACTAATGCCAGGATTTATTCGTTGGTTCCTGGCACTCCAGGAATTTAAGTTTGTAGTGGAGCATAGGCCCGGTAGACTGCATCAAAATGCAGATGCCCTCTCCTGAGTCCATTGTTTGAGCTCCACTGTTGCCTCCACCTCCTTGGCGTTGGGACAGGGGAGAGGGGGATATGTACAGGACGCCGTGGCTGGGTCCTAGAAGGATGCTATATTTCCCCTCTGTTTGGACTGTGGTCCCTTTAAGGGAACAAAAAGGGTTTACTCACTGGTCATAGGAAGTAGAATTAAGAGAGACAGGAAGTTGTTGGTTGGTGTGGAGGAGTCTGGAGGAGACTGCAAATGGTGAACAGTGGATGGTGTTGCAGCTGTGGAAGTACATTGCAGTGTCCTGTCCGGAGCTCAGCTAGCAGGGGAAGTTACCCACTAGAGAAACCCAAGGACTGATTAACTGCGATAGCAGTTCTGAACTGTGAAAGTCGGTGAGACTGATATTTATTTCTGCTGTTTTGCTGCTGTGAAGCTATTTAAGTTCAATAAACCTTCCTTTGATTGCAAAGCCTGTGTTCTGCGGTCCAGCTGGTCCCCCAAACTTTACAGTGTCTTATGGCCACATAGAGCATGGCTCAGGAGTGAGCATGTACCAGTGCCCCCATAGCAAGTGGCTTGCTATGGAGGCACTGGTCAAGCGGGAGGGGTGAGAAGCGCTGGCTGAGGACCTGAGAAGAAGAGTATCAGGGATGCTCTGTGCAAAACCACTGCACAGAGCAGGCAAGTATAACATTTTTTTTTGTTTGTTTGTTTGTTTTTTAAAGCCCTTTAATAGCACTTTAAAGCTATGCTCTGTTTGAGCTATATACATAAATACGCATTCCTTCACAGTGTTTTTTTTTTTTTTTTTGCAGTGATCCTCCAGCAGCTGGACCAGGTTTCTTGCTAGTAGAAGCAAAAGAAGAACTTTAATTCCCTTCCAAGTGCCCTGTAAAGTCACATTGTAAATGAACCCACATTGTTAGCAGAGTTAACAGTGTTTACAGAACATTAATGGGTGATTACTAGGAATTGGATAGGGCTTCCTCTACATTGTGCTTTCCTGTTTGTCTAGGTGCTGAGGTCTTATTCAGTTAGCTAAAGGTCAGGAAAAGATGTAAAGTAAGATGATTTAAGCATACATATGCATTACAAATGAACATTGACACAAGCTAAGAAAAAACAAAGCGAAAAGGCAAACATGTCATGTTTAGTTGCTCCTACGCTCAGCCCCGCCCCACCCCACCCCACCCCAATCCAGTTTGTTCTTAGGCCATTTCGATCACTTTAGAGCCACACTAAAATGTAGACATGTGGAGAAAAACTTTTTACATTTTTTTTTAAATTAGGCATTTATGTTAAAATTATTTTACACACCTGGTGTAATTCTTTCTATATTGAATTCAGCATGTTTGGATTTTGTGCTAGTAGTTGTCCTTTAGGATTTGCTTTTGAAAAATTCAAAGCAAAATGCAATACTTTTGTTCTTTTCTATATTGCATTGCTGTAAATCTTCAGCTCCCAGATGATTAGAGAATGCACAGCTCAATGTTATTATCTGCTTTGACCATCATTACGTGTAACTGGAGCACTTTATGTTGTTGGACTCGTATGTCCATTTTGTATAGAAAGAATTTGATGATCCTGGAATTTTAGAGGTTTTTAAGTGTAAAATAATCCTGTCTTTTGCTGACTATATTTTATTAGTGGAAACCTTATCTGTATGTTTTTATATCATATATAAATAGAGAAAGTTAACTAAGGTAAATTTTACAATATTCTGTCATGTTTCTAAGTACAGATAATGCCTTATTCTTTAGTACCTTGATATTTTTTAGGTGCATATATATATATATATATATATATATATATATATATATATATATATATATAGTCAGGTCCATAAATATTAGGACATTGACACAATTCTAATGTTTTTGGCTCTATACATCACCACAATGGATTTGAAATGAAACGAATAGGATGTGCTTTAACTGCAGACTTCCAACTGTAATTTGAGGGTATTTACATCCAAATCAAGTGAATGGTGTAGGAATTACAACGGTTTGTATATGTGCCTCCCACTTTTTAAGGGACCAAAAGTAATGGGACAATTGTCTGCTCAGCTGTTCCATGGCCAGGTGTGTGTTATTCCCTCATTATCCCATTTACAAGGAGCAGATAAAAGGTCCAGAGTTCATTTCAAGTGTGCTATTTGCATTTGGAATCTGTTGCTGTCAATTCTCAATATGAGAGCCAAAGAGCTGTCACTATCAGTGAAGCAAGCCATCATTAGGCTGAAAAAACAAAACAAACCCATCAGAGAGACAGCAAAAACATTAGGTGTGACCAAATCAACTGTTTGGAACATCCTTAAAAAGAAAGAATGCACCGGTGAGCTCATCAACACCAAAAGACCAGGAAGACCACGGAAAACAACTGTGGCGGATGACCGAAGAATTCTTTCCCTGGTGAAGAAAACTCCATTCACAACAGTTGGCCAGATCAAGAACACTCTCCAGGAGGTAGGTGTATGTGTGTCAAAGTCAACAATCAAGAGAAGACTTTCAAAAGAAGTGGTCCCTTTCTTAAGAAGCCAGTAGGCGGTGTCAACAAAAGGCACCAGAAGGACCAGAAAACCACAACTACTCGAGTGGCCACGTAAGAAAGAAAAATTCCTACAAGGTTTGTCAACTAAACCAGTGTGGATTACAAAAACGACAGAGAGACTACCCAAACAAAACAAAAAAGTCGGATTACTACCGAACGAAGTGACTATCACTGTCGAGAAACCGAGAGTATAACTCTTAACTGTCGTTGTCTAAGGTTTACGTTTATCGTGTGAACTTTACTTGAGACCTGGAAAATAGACGAGGAACATTTACCCTATTACTCCCTTATTGTGTGTGGACCGGTACCT
>BLSH010460353.1:144607-155933 GCA_018402905.1 Glandirana rugosa | reverse complement strand
CCACTCAGAACAGGCCTTGCCATGGTTGACCGAAGAAGTTGAGTGCACGTGCTCAGCATCATATCCAGAGGTTGTCTTTGGGAATTAGACGTATGAGTGCTGCCAGCAATGCTGCAGAGTTTGAAGGGGTGGGGGTCAACCTGTCAGTGCTCAGACTATACACCATACATTGCATCAAATTGGTCTGCATGGCTGTCATCCCAGAAGGAAGCCTCTTTTAAAGATGATGCAGAATAAAGCCTGCAAACCATTTGTTGAAGACAAACAGACTAAGGACATGGATTACTGGAACCATGTCCTGTGGTCTGATGAGACCAAGATAAACTTATTTGGTTCAGATGGTGTCAAGAGTGTGTGGTGGCAACCAGGTGAGGAGTACAAAGACAAGTGTGTCTTGCCTACAGTCAAGCATGGTGGTGGGAGTGTCATGGTCTGGGGCTGCATGAGTGCTCCTGCCACTGGGAGCTACAGTTCATTGAGGGAACCATGAAAGCCAACATGTACTGTGACATACTGAAGCAGAGCATGATCCCCTCCCTTTGGAGACTGGGCCGCAGGGCAGTATTCCAACATGATAATGACCCCAAACACACCTCCAAGATGACCACTGACCACTGCCTTGCTAAAGAAGCTGAGGGTAAAGGTGATGGACTGGCGAACCATGTCTCCAGACCTAAACCCTATTGACCATCTGTGGGGCATCCTCAAACGGAAGGTGGAGGAGCGCAACATCCACCAGCTTTGTGATGTCATCATGGAGAAGTGGAAGAGGACTGCAGTGGCAAACTGTGAAGCTCTGGTGAACTCCAATCCCAAACGGGTTAAGACAGTGCTGGAAAATAATTGTGGTCACACAAAATATTGACACTTTGGGCCCAATTTGGACATTTTCACTTAGGGATGTGCTCCCTTTTGTTGCCAGCGGTTTAGACATTAATGGCTGTGTGTTGAGTTATTTTGAGGGGACAGCAAATTTACACGGTTATACAAGCTGTACACTACTATTGTCATATGAAAAGATATAATAAAATATTTACAAAAATGTGAGGGGTGTACTCACTTTTGTGAGATACTGTATATGTATGTGTATATATATATATATATTTATAGTGAGGGATTAGCTCTTGTGGGGATCACCTTTCCTGAGCAGTTCAGACGGCAAATTGTTTAAAATCTGGTTTGTAGCCAGGTTTATTGTTAAAAGGTTGCATTCAAAATAAGCAAAACAGAAAACAAATCCTTGTCACCCAGGCTCTAAATAAACATTCAGCATTCCTATCTGAGCAGTGTAGGGCTTCTCCCAAACACCCACAAAACATAGATAGTGCAAACCTTTTTATCTTAGTCCATTACACTTTCAAAGTGTCAGCTCTCTCAGCTTGAATGGCTTCTGAGTCTTAGGTCAGAGCCACTCTTTGCTCTCTTCCTGGTAATTTATACCACCTGTTTGTGGATACCAGTGGACCAAAAAATCTGGCCTGGGATCAGCCCTACCACAGTGGTTGGCAAAACCCAGACCAAGAGCCCTCCTTTTAAGGAGGACATATTTAGGGTGAAGTGCCCTAGTTCTGGGCGCTGTTACAAACGGGGCCTTACCAGGATTGAACACCTCACTGCGGACGCCCCTTTTCTCCCCTCCCTCCCCCTCTCTATTTTTTGGGGGGATGTCTACACGGTAGTGGTCCCGCTCGTTTTCAGCTGTCTCTACGGCCCTTGGTGGACCCTCTCTTCCCCCGTTCCAAGGATCAGTTTGTCCTTCAGGATGACTTAGTACTCAGTGGTGGGCCCAGGTCCCGTCCAGGAAGTATGATACGAGGTACTAACAGTACATAGTGAAGGCGTACTCAGCATCTATACATCTGTACTAACTCTCAGCAAAAAAACCCTGGGTATCTGGGTCTTGAAAAAAAAACCCTATGCTCGCCCCCCTGACTACCGTCCTGAGCCACACGTGAGTCATATTTGTTCCGGCAACCAACAGCCATGTTTTTGGAGTACTGAGGAAGCTCATAGCGAAACGCGTTGACTCCTACAAATTTGAGTATAGGAACATATTGTGGTTGTAATGTCAGCTTACGTGAAACATTTGTAAAGGGTTCAGATCTCTTGCATGTTAACTGATGTGACCCTGCAAGGCAGGGTTCGCATATGGGACATGACAGAGACCTTGGCCTTGGTATTTTAATTTAATTTAATTTTTTGACAGATATGTCATGTATATCTACTGTTTTTAATGTATAAATAAAATTCTGTACTTTTATAAACAAGTCTGAGTTATCTTGTGGCGTGCCGACTGAAAACGTCCAAACCATGTGGGGTGTCCCACAACCTTCCTTCCTGTTCTGACTTTACGGACGGTGGCACAATACTCAGGAAGTCCCCTTTTGTAATTATAATATTGGTATAAGACAGTGAGTATGTCACTTTATACAAAAGTGCAGTGCAACCCAGAAATCCACACTGATTGCTCTCCTCAAGTACACATTTGTAAAAATCAGAAAAGAACTCAAGTTCAGTAACATATCACAAATGTCAAATCATTAATCCAATAAAAAATGAACACACAATAATTTATGTGTCCATGTGTATTTCTTGCAAATAAATTCCAAAACTATAATTAAACTGTGTTCACAGTGCAAGAGTTTGTTCATTTTTCTTAGTCACCACATTGTGCTCTACCACTTTTCACACAAACTGCTCATCTGAATCATGGACCTACTATAAAATAGTTCACTTTGCACTTTCCCCTATAGTAGGGGCTTTCAGTTGCCTTGTTGCATGAGCCTGACAAGCCAGTCCTGTCTGGATTGCATCAGTCTATTCACATGCTGACCTAACTGACACAGGTTTGGGGGCATTCAAATGGTACTATTTTTATTGTCTTGGACTACATAGGAGGAATGGTGTCACCCTTCTCATTGTCAAGATCTGGGTTAGGGGTAGGAGCAGTCATTCTGCCTCCATAAATCACATGCTTCAGTATGTCCCAAGGAGTGGAAATGATGAGGTACATCATATCCATTATAATGCATGTGCTTCCACTGTGGAGGCTCTCAAAATTTAGAGTTATGACTACAGAAAATACCGGGGTGCCTTGATGGGGCTCTATAGCTTACACATGTATTTGAAAAAGTGTGCAGACTAAACCCCCGTTTTTAACGCATACTGTTAGACAGATTAATTTGGTTGTTTGCATTCCGGTTGGTAAGTTGAGCAGGGGATTTCTCTGGATTTGTTTTGCATGCGTTGCCCTTCCATGTGCTCCTTTCTGCAAAGGCCAGTTATAGAGGAAGGCAGCGACCATTTGTTTGTTTGGTTAGAAAGAGCAGTGTCATGAGCTGACTCAATATGTACTGGATGATATTTTTTGACCTGTCCATGCGGACTGCTGTATGTCGGACAAACAATTAGAACCCTTAGAGCCAGATTTGAGGAACATCATCATGCTATCGAACAAAGCAGCACTGACTATAGCATTCCCAAACACTTCAATGAACAGCATGAAAAATCCACGAATAGGCTAAAAGTTTGAATAATCAAAAGTATCCCCAATATTGGTTCCAAAGCGAAGGGTTTCAAAAAGCTCTGCCAATAAGAAATGTATTGAAATATTTTTCACTCAATAAATTAACCTCTGGGGGACCTAATGAAGAATTAGAGCTGAACACAGTGAATTAATATTCATCCTCAATGGAATCTCACTTGCCAGTATACAGGGTCTAGAGCCATTATGGATACATTTAATATCCATTGGAGTTCATTGTCATTATTATTCATTTGTTTTAATACTATTTCTTTATCATTAATTGATTCATTTGTATACCATGTTTTTATTCGCGTGATTAATTATGTAACAAGATTTATTTTTTATCATTTGTTATATTTATTATATCTACTGTATGTATTCCCACTAATTTTATTGCAGATACAATTGCATATTTTATCCTTTTTGAGTAAGCGATCTGTTTTTTTTTTTGCCGGGCATGCTGGACCATGTAGTCCCATAATTTTTCCATATTATATATATCTACTGTATTTATGGTATCCCATTCATTGCATATACGCTTGCACATTCATTTACTTTAAATAAGCAATCCATGTTTTCATCTGAGCTTGCTGCGCCATGTAGTCCCACAGTTTCTACTGCAGTGGCCACTACACAATAAACAGTTT
Organism: Glandirana rugosa; assembly: GCA_018402905.1. Lineage (NCBI taxonomy): Eukaryota > Metazoa > Chordata > Amphibia > Anura > Ranidae > Glandirana > Glandirana rugosa. Next base: position 151,760 of record BLSH010460353.1, on the reverse strand, counting down.
TCTCTCCAGAATGTTAGTAGGCTTGACAAAGGGGCAGGACTGCCCCAAAACATGTAGCCATGCCACCCCACTCCACGTACATCACATGTGACATTGTTCCCATGGAGGCCCCAGCCTGCTTCGTTGTTCTACTCTGCCTGGTCTGACCGCAGCCCTGTCAAACTCTGCAGTTGGACATCAGACTTTTTTCTCATGCAGATGATCAGTTCCAGGGTGGACATACTGGACCCAGGCTACTTAATATGCCAGTGTTTTTAATTATCACAGTGAGTGCATACATACTGTATGTATTTTTATTAATCCATTAATAAAATCTACACTTTGATGACACCCTCTCTCTTTTTCTCTTTATTGATATACCTATAGGATCACCTGGGTTCTTACGTTTGGAAGGTGCTGCAGTCACAACAATAATAGTGCACCAGCACAGCTATGCTTTATTCAGCCCCTGCATAAAAAATGCAAAACGCATAAAAAAATGCATAAAAATGAGACAAAAACTTGTGCCAAAAAAAAAGCAATATGCACTTCTGAAACAGATCAAAACCAAACTGCATATGTGTGAACTTAGTCTTATTTGGTATGGTTGCATATTAATAGGGAGAGAGCTGCATATTTGTATATATACTATTTAAAGATTTGTTGCACTCCTTAAATCAAATATACCTTCAATTCCTAAACACCTATGAATAAAAAATATAAACCTCCAGTAAATGACAAATAATCAAATACACACATGCAGTATGTGCAATCGAAATTCATTAAATGCACAATGGCAAAGTGCAAATCCATGAAAAAAGTCCACCATAAATGCTGTATCAGCGAGAATAACTCCACTGAAATTTCCCTTTGGGCACACTCTCATCTTTTAGCTATCACTACAAAGGCCATATTTCTCTTTGGTAAAAACATCCAGGCTTGTATTACCTTGCTGAACTGCTCACAGGAGTCTCTTTCTCCCCCACAGAACCTCCACTTATTTAATAAAACAATAGTCAATGATTTTGTTGGTGTAGGGTTGAATAATTTCCTTTGCTGCAAGTTCCAGCAAAGCCTGCTCTTTACTTCTAGTAGGATTTTTATTGACATTTGTTAAAAGTTATTTTTATTGTGCAAGATCACTGTGCTTGCTCTCTTTTCCTTTAGGCTTTCAAACATTCCTTGTTGCTGTAATAAAAAGAGCTGCAGGATCTGATTTTCAAATGTCCTTCCTTGAAAGTTCACAGTTAACCCTTCACATGACTAATGCCCTCTTGAAGCTGCAGGGCATGGATTGATTAGGTAAACCTTTCCCTGTTGGGTGTTTACAACCTCAGTTTTTTTTTACCAGGATAAACAGAGACCGGGGAGGCGACTGTACTGTATGCCAAAAAATGTATTTACAGGTAATACAAAAATCCTTTATTTCTTAATTGTACAGTACAGGACACAGGCATATTCTTAGAAGATTGGGACTTCCAAAAACAACAAGCCACAAACAAGGGTATAATAACTTACAGGGCCTGTTCTCCCACTAGACGAACTAGGCAGCCACCTAGGGCACACTGCTTCCTAGGTGTGTATTGCTGTCTAGCTTAACAGGGAGGGTGCAGGCCAGCCCGGATGGATCAGTTTGCCACTGCTGGCACAGCTCTTCTGGAATAGTGCTGCCTCAATGTGTGTCCTGTCTGTGCTGTGTTGATGGTCCGTGTCCGGAGTGTCACGCACTGTGTGCTGCCTCCCTGTGCATAATTGCTGCTGTGTAGCACACAGTCCATTCAGGCAGCGCTGTGTGTTCATGATTTGGATCGATCGGTGGGGAGTGAATCACCCGTCAGACATCACAATTCTCTGCAGCACCGGCCCTCCTGTCCTGTAGGAGGACTTGGCACATGTTGCCTGAATAGTAGGGAAAACCAGCTGTGAGCAAGACTGGGAGGGAGGAGCAATCACATGAACGATGCCCTGTGTCTCTTCTTCTGCTGGCTTTTAGCTGCTCTAGGGAGGGAGAGACACAGACACAGGGCATCTTTCGTGTGATTGCTCCCCCTGCCAGTCCTAGGGCTGTCACAATTTCTAGACTGGACTGAGGAGTTCGGGGGATCTCTGTAATGGGAATTCCCAGGTGTCTCACTAGCCTGCACTAAACAGTGCTGCTCTCCCGGTGTTCATCCCCGTCCCCCAGGTGACCTGCACTCCTCCCTCTCCACTTCCTGGTCAGCAGCTGACTGGGAACTTTGATGGCCATGCCTCGCTCCCAGAGGGCATGTTTCTGCTCTGCACATGGGCATCACTGGCATGTGCTGAGGAAGACCTGGCCCTGGGGGACCTTCAGTGCCAAAGCCTGGGATGTGGTGAGTGGAGGCAGGAGGGCAGCTATGAGCTAAAAAGTGGACTGTCACCTGCCAACTGTTGTGGAACCAGAACTCCTCAGCGTGCCCTGACAGCTTCTGCTGGACTTCTAGCCTGACCCTAGCCTGTCTATATACTACCCATAGCCTATCCATATACTGCCATAGTCTATCCGTATACTGTCCTAGCCTATCCGTATACTGCCCTAGCCTATCTGTATACTGCCCTAGTCTATCCATATACTGCCCTAGCATATCTGTATACTGCCCTAGCCTATCTGTATACTGCCCTAGCTTATCCATATACTGCCCTAGCCTATCCGTATACTGCCTTAGCCTACCATATACTGCCCTAGCCCATCTGTATACTGCCCTAGTCTGTCCATATACCTGTGGACCATGGCTGGCATGTTGAAGCAAGCCAGTGCCACCACTATTTGTCTTCAGGCCAGGTTCAGAGGAGCAGGTGCGGGCCTGTGGACCATGGCTGAAGAAATAGGTGGAGAGGTGCCACAAAAATCTCAGTTAGGTGAGAAGCGCACACGGGGGGGGGGGGGTTCTGCAAAATTAGGTTTCGTCTAGGGTGTCAAAAATCCTTGCACCAACCCTTATAACCTAACTAGACAACTACTTGTAGCTCCTTAGAACTGTAGCTGGCATCAGCAGAGGCTTGAACATCTACCTGGTAAAACTTAGCAAATGTGTGAACACAAGGACCATGTGGAGGCCTTACAAAACAGATTCTTCATACTGAAAGACCCTAGAATTTCTCACAGACCTAGTGTAGTGAGCCTGAATCAACTCATTCCGAAAAGGAAATAGGCTTGAACATTGCCCTGACAAATCTGCCTAGTGATGGTGGAAGGAGAAACAGAATATCCACTGTGAAAGACTTCAGGAAGAATAAAAAGAGAATCCAAAGTCTAAGGGATGCCACAGCTAACAGCTAAACATGTACAGCATGAACTACATCCAAGCAGTGAAGAGTGACCTTTCTATGGTGCTTAGAATCCAGACAGAAAGATGGCAGGAAGTCATTCTGATTAGGGAGAAAAGAGGGCAGAAAGGAAGCTTTAAGTCTCAGGACAATTTTATTATTGACCAACTCCAGCAAAGGTTTCTTACAAGACAATGCCACCAATTATAATACTTGCCTAGTGGAAGCGATGGCGACAAAAAAAAAAAGAAAAAACACCCTGAGAGTGTGTTCAGCTAAGGGAATATTCCAGATAGGCCCACAGCAAGGCTTTTGAGGAACCATAAATACCAAAATGAGATCCCACAGCTTTACCAGTGAGTAGAGTTGAGCGGACACCTGGATGTTCGGGTTCGGCGGGTTCGGCCGAACTTCGCGAAAAAGTTTGGGTTCGGTACCAAACTTGACCCGAACTTGACCCCGGACCCCGAACCCCATTGAAGTCAATGGGGACCCGAACTTTTTGGCACAAAAATGGCTGTAAAAAAGCCCTGGCAAGTGCTAGAGGGCTGCAAAAGGAAGTAAAATGGGGGTAAGAGTAGGACAAATGCCCTACAAAAAAATGGGGATAGGGAAAATATTCAAATAAAAAAAATAAAAATGGGAAGGGGGGGTGGATGTACTCTATAGGAGTAGGCGATGATTTTAGAACAATAATCTGTCCCTTACAGCAACAGCAGGAACCTGACCCTATAGGAGTAGGCAATGATTTTAGAACAATAATCTGTCCCTTACAGCAACAGCAGGAACCTGACCCTATAGGAGTAGGCGATGATTTCAGAACAAAAATCTGTCCCTTACAGCAACAGTAGGAACCTGACCCTTTAGGAGTAGGTGATGATTTTAGAACAATAATCTGTCCCTTACAGCAACAGCAGGAACCTGACCCTATAGGAGTAGGAGATGATTTTAGAACAATAATCTGTCCCTCAAAGCAGTAGACTCTACCTAGTCCAGAATCAGATCGTTCTTTAATGCAGGATGAGATCTGCAATCTGTCCCTCAAAGCAGTAGTAGTAGTAATCTCTACCTAGTCCAGAATCAGATCGTTCTGTAATGCAGGATTAGATCTGTAATCTGTCCCTCAAAGCAGTAGTAGTACTCCCTACCTAGTCCAGAATCAGATTGTTCTCTAATGCAGGATGAGATGTTATTATATCTGCAATCTGTCCCTCACAGTGCCGGCAGCATCCTCTCCCTACACTAGCCTGAGAGCATGTAACATGCAGCACTACGTGACTCCAGCTTATACAAAGGCTGGGTCACATGATGCACTGGCCAATCACAGCCATGCCATTAGTAGGCATGGCTGTGATGGCTTCTAAGGGCAAACCAGTGAAACGCTTGTTGATTGGCTGCCCTGCAGCTATTCAACAGGCGGGATCAAATATCCAAACCCTGAACCCGAACCCAAACTTTTTTCAAATGTCCGGGTTCGGGTCCGGGTCACGGACACCCCAAAGTTCGGTAAGGACCCAAACTTTACAGTTCGGGTTCACTCAACTCTACCAGTGAGCATACAGGAGAAGCTAAATGAGCAACTCCCTGCACAAAGGTTTTCACCAGGGAACAATAGACTAAAGGAAGCAGGAAGGGGTTAGTAAAGGCCAATATTTGTCCCTTGAGGGTACTTGGATCAGATGCTGATCCAGGCCCACCTGGAGAAAAGCCAGGATATGTCCCATGGAGTATTATCTAGGATGAAACTTTCTGAGCTAGCACCATGCAAAGTAAACCTTCCAGGTGCAATGGAATATTTGGTGAGAAGTAAATTCCCTAGCATGGAGAAGTTTTAGCCTCTTTCCCTCAGGATCTGAGCTTCAACAGCCAGGCACCCAAAACCAGTCACTGCAAAACAAGATGATCATGTAGAACAGGCCTTAATGAAAAAGGCATGAGCTCAGTTGCTCTTAGTGAAGAGAACAAGACTAAATATGGAAATGTAACTTTAGAGGCATTGAATTTTTCTCACAGAATGATTACCAGTATACAATCATTTGATTAAAATGATTCTTTATTGCAAAAATGGTTAAAAGGTAGCATGGGAGATATGTACACCTAAAAACATGAAAAGCTTCTACAACCCATATTTCAACCAAAACACCCCGATAGAGGTCCTTCCATATGGATACAAGAAGAGTGGGATTTAATTGATATACAACAAATAATACATCAGCATTTTTTCACATATGGGAAAGATAACTCATCTCAAAGATGATTTATCAGGCCTTAAGATGGGAAAGAAAATTGTTCGACACTGATGAGGGAAATCTTCCCAGCTATGATATTGTGCTCTGCTGGCAAAACACAATGTTAAGTGCTGCTAGCTTTAGCCAGTGGCACCAATCATTTGAGAAAAACCCAACAGGCTGCTTGTACACAAGTTGATCAATACTGTAGGTTCACAAGGATGCCCATACATGGATTGAAATTCAGCTGGTCCCTGCCGAACTGGCCAAATTTCAATCCATGCATTGCCAATCAAGAAAAAAAGTTACTTATATTTGACCTGTTGCTTGAAGGTTCTTCTAAAATTTCATAGTGCGTAAGCTTTCCCAATCATATTTGGAATGTGCATTAATATTATAAATACCTATTTCTACTGAAACCAATAGTTAATGACAATTTACAATGATATTAGTATATTGACTTGACTAATGGAACAATTGTAAAACATTTAATCAATTTTTTAAAGTGTGGCCAGAAGCATAGGAACATATTGTCAAGTTTTACATCTCAGTGATTTGTAGTTTAATGCAAATTCAAAGTACTAAAGTACTTTGGCAGGGACGTTACTGGGTGTCTGAGGGTCATTGGCACCTCATCCCTTTGTTATACAGAATTTCAACAATATAGGAGGGAAATTGGATTTTAATGGTGCTGATAATACATTTTCAAATTGAAAAAAATGAATTAAAATCATCAAAAATGTTATTCAAACATTAAAAACATTTAATATCATCAATATAAAATCCATACAAGGACCGTAATGATGCAGTAAATTCAATTTCTCTACATGTTTTGCCAAACGATGGCTTCATCTGGAGACTTTTTTGATGAAAATCTGCATGTAAACATCATTATAGATTGAAAAATAACAAAATTTTATAAATCTAAGGGGAGAAGGGGAAGGGGGTGTTGGGACTATTGCGGTGCAAACATAGTTTCAATTGTGAGACAAATAAAATTTGATTAAAATCATTGACATTTATTGATTCAAAAAAATGATCTCAGAGAGAAAAATCTCTGGGATTGTACATTCATAAAATAAATGGATACAATGGATGCACATATACAGTGTATATAATAGCATTGACATGTAAGTTTTTACAGTGCTGAAAGGGTCCGTGTAACGTCCAACATGTTTCGTCTGTCTGGCTTCCTCAGGGACTAACGTGAACCAACACTTGTATTAATGCTCTACTAGAAAAACAAATATGGTTTGATGAGTATCACAGTAAATATGCCTTGCACAAAAAGCACGAATGGGAAAGTCGTGACATTTTTGAATGTACAGTTACGATAATATATGTGACATATACACGTAGGTAACATAGGTAAATAAAATACTTACATGTTAGGGTCTCTAAAAAGAGAGACTCTAGTAAAAAAACTTAGTTATTTACAGTTACTAAAATTAGTTTAAAATAAACAGAGTGTTAACTTTGATACAAACGTGGCGTTATCAGGGTTGTGGGGGAAGGGGAAGAGGGGAATCTAAATATTTTAAAACAATAAAAAGTTAGATATTACTACAAATGTACGTCTAAAAGTAGTTTTTTCAGAGGTCTACTTCGGTAGCAAACCGTTTTGTACATCTCTTTAACTTAAATGACGTAGTAATGCC
>BLSH010460353.1:124023-142665 GCA_018402905.1 Glandirana rugosa | reverse complement strand
GAACTTTTTGGGAATTCACAATGAATTGACAGAACTGGCACTTACCACAAGGGAATGTGCCAAGGACTGTTGGTTTAATTGTGTTTCCGGACTCATAGTGGCTTCTAACAAGACAATCTCGTAGTGATCGGGCACGTTTGTATGTGACCTGCGGATATGGTTGAATATGTGGAGCTACTTCAGAAGCAGCAAGTAATAGAGGCCAAAACTTGTCAAGTATGTTTCTAAATTGTCTATGCTGGTTAGAATATTGAGTTATCACTCTGACTGGCTGCAAGGAAGTTTGGGTTTTTTTTGGAAAAAATTAGGGATTCTCTATTTTGTAAATTAGCTTTTTGATAAGCTCTTTTAAGACATAAACGTGTGTAACCCCGAGTGCGTAATCTTGCAAAGAGTGCTTTTGCTTCCCTATGATAGTCAGCAGTGGAGGAGCAGTTGCGTCTAAGCCTTAGATACTGGCTGTATGGTATACTTCGAATTAGTGAGCGCGGGTGAGAACTGTTGGCACTGAGGATGGTGTTTCCTGCAGTGGATTTACGATAGAGGGTCGATCCTAATACATTCTGCGTGTCAATGTATATCTGGATATCTAAGAAAGATATGCTTTGTTGACTACAACTCATGGTGAATTTAAGGTTGTATGCATTGATTGAGATAGTGTCCATGAATTCTGTTAATTGATCACGTGTGCCAGTCCACAGGATCAGCACATCATCAATATATCTATGCCAAGATAAAATATGGTCTGTATAATGTGATGAGTGTTCACTCAGAAACAGATCTTTTTCCCACCCCCCCAGGTACAGGTTCGCATAGGCAGGGGCACAACGTGTGCCCATTGCCACGCCCTGTACCTGGAGGTAGTGGTTAGAGTCAAATATAAAGCAATTGGAAGTTAGGATATAAGTAAGTAAATCGATAATTAAATTGTTATATGGAGTTGAGGAAGGACCTCTCTCCATTAGGAACCTTTTGACTACTTCTATCCCCTTGGAGTGGGGGATGGAATTGTATAAGCTTTCAATGTCTAAGGCTACTAACCATGTGTTTTTGGGAACCTGTAGGCCTTCTATTATGCGCAAAAGGTGGATCGTGTCCTTTACATAGGACGATAGTGACGTTGCATGTGGTTGAAGGTAAGAATCCACCAGTTGGCTAGCATTTTCTGATATGCTACCACAACCAGAGATAATGGGTCTACCCGGAGGGGCTTTTAAAGGTTTGTGTACCTTTGGTAAGGCATAGAATGTAGGAATTATGGGGTCCTTTGTGTTCAGAAATTGCCAGGTGCTCTTATCAATGATGCCATTGTGATATACCCTAAAGATTATATTACGGTATGCTGAGAAAAAGTTCTCAGCAACCGTCTTTGTGATGGGTCGGTACCATTCTCTGTTGGACAATAGGTCAATGCACATAGAAGTGTATTGTGCCATGTCCATAACAACGAGGTTACCACCCTTGTCAGCTGGCTTTATAATAATGTTTGAATTACTCTTAAGGCTTCGAATGGCATCCTTTTGAGCCTGGGAGATATTGGAACGAACAGTATCTTCAAGGGTCAATTTTTCAATTTCATTACAGGTTTGTTGGACAAATGCCCATATATTAGGGTTAGAATTCAAATACGGAAAGGCCCGTGATTTGGGTTTAAATGAGCTTGGGGCGGGGAAGGAAACCCCCTGTATATGTATATTCACAGCATCATTGGCAATTGCGCTTTCTGAACTTTGGGACAAGTCTGGGTCCTCCCAGAGGTCCATCAGGTCGCATAGTGCTTGCGACTCGAGGGCATCACGGGGCTGACCCAGACTCATCCCTGAAGAATCATCAATAGGTTTAGGCTTCTCACTTCTGTCCTTGAAGATAACCTTATAGGTCAATCTTCGAGCAAAGAGATGTATATCTTTGATTAAAGAAAATTTATCTGCATCCTGATTGGGGCAAAAAGATAGCCCCATCTTGAGAACGTCAATTTCTACTGGGGTTAGACAGTAGGAGGATAGATTTATAACCTCTAGGTTACTTACTTCTGGAGGACTTACTGAGGTTGACTTAGTGTTGGACTTATCATAAGAACTTTTGGAGCGGCAGGATGTGGTGTCACATCCAACTGCTTGCCTAAAAAAATGGGCGCCATTTTAACATCTCTAGATGTGTTGCACGTGATTTCTAAGTCTGCAGTCAACGGAGATGACTCTATCACTTGTGGGGATGAAACTCGGGTGGATGTACAGGAAGACAAACCCTGTGAAGTGATAGGTAGGGATGTAGCGATAGAGGTGAGATTTGTAGGACAATTTAATTTAGGAGTGATGTTAGAAATATGTGTTGGGGTAAGGGTAAGGCGGGTACCAAATCATGTACTTGTGAGTTAGGTGGAATTCGTTTAGATGCGGGTACATAGGTGCCATGGGTAGAACCCCGAGATCGTGTGTCAGGGTCACCTTTTCGTTTCTTTGGAAATCTTTTGTTAGAAAAGTCTGGGTATACCGTGGATAAACTAGAGGATGGGGAAGAAGTTGGGGGAACATTGAAAGTGGGTTTGGTTTGTTGGGGTGATGATGTGGCCTTATGTTTGGTGGAGTTTAGATTGGCGTTGTTCCATTTGTATGCATATCCATTGTCATGTGCCATTTTGTCCTTTAAATATTTATTTTCTTTTTTGTCAATCAGCGCTATTGTGTATGTCTCTAAGTAATCACGCAGTTCTAATTCCTTCTTTTTGTAAAGGGGGGAATGGGCCGAAGTTATATATTCATCCAACCACTTTTTAATAGAGTTATCTAGTAGTGCAAGATCCTCCTCGTAGCGCTTGCATAGTAGGAGGAGCATGCCCTGCGAACAAGTTAACAGATTATGTTCCCAGGCCTTTTTGAGATTTTCATCAATCTTTTGAAGATTGGGGAAAATCTGAATACGTAAGCCCCAGGGGATTACCCCATTATTTGAATATTTTTCAAAATACTTGCGATGCCAATAAAGTCGTACTTTCCTTTCCAACAGTCTTTGTAACCGTAAGAAAGCTTGAGTAAGCTCAGAATCAGTGCGTTCTCTCTCATCCTGTGCCTTGTGAGCTCTATGCATAAAATCACTCCATGCTTCTCCACAAAATCCTGCCATGGCTACAAAAATTATAATCAAGGATATAAATGTTAATACTTCAACATAATATTACATACAAATTATATCATTTATTACAAGAATTTAAAAGAAAAAAAAGAAAAAAAGGGGAAAAGAAATATTTATACAACAAAAGAAGGAACAAATAATGAAGTGGGGTAGTAACAAAGAATTTATAGGATAACGAAGTACCACAAAATTTTATATATATGGTTCAATTAAAGAAAAACAATCATTTTACACAATTAAATAAACATATCAACACATTTCCCCAGTGCAGCCAGCCCACAAAAAGTCCTTATAAACTGTCAATTACCTTTATATCAGTAGGGATGTGGTACCCTTACCTTAATTGGAGTCCCTGGTAGCCACCCAGTTAGGATTTCAGAATAATCTTAAAATGCCTTTATATCAGTAGTTTTAAAAAATACAACATCAGTAAAGCTCCAGTGTTAGGGGAGGTTTTGATAGAGAAGGACAATGGTGAAACCATTGAAGGAGGTATATCAACGCCTCCAGTAGCCTGCATGGGAGGAAAAATCCATACATCAATATTTCCATATGCACTAAGGATACACTGAAAGGCAACCAATGGTTTGCATATACCTGTATTTGGGATCAATGACTTCCAATCAATGGAGACACCAGTAATGGCCTCACATTACCTAGATTCATCCAGACAGCAAACAGATTAAATCAATCTCAAATCAATTTTCATAAATTTTTTAGTGCATATGGAATGGATTCTTGATTGTTTGCTATTTATATTTTTCGTAAGACCATTGTGAGCCTTAATGGGCAATTTGAGATTGGTTTCATCTGCTTGCTGTCTGGATGAATCTAATTAATGTGAGACCATTACTGGTGTCTCCATTGATTGGAAGTCATTAATCCCAAATACAGGTATATGCAAACCATTGGTTGCCTTTCAGTGTATCCTGAAAGTCAGGAAAGGGAGGAGACGAGCGAGTGCCCCCTCTTGAACCATACCAGACCACAAGCCCTCAACATGAGGGGGTGCTTATGGGCAGGGGGGGCTCTGTCCCCCCAAAGCACCTTATCCCCATGTTGGTTGTGGGGGTCTGTGGGCAGGGGGCCTATTCGGAATCTGCCCTCCCATGTGAATGAGAATGGGGTACATAATACCCATACCCATTCACATAAAAAAGTGTAAAACGTGAGTAAAGACACAACATGAGTTTTTGACAAGTCCTTTATGCCCGCCGCTACCACCACTCGGAAAAAGAAAAAAAAGCTCCACTCCCTCTGTCTGCCTGCTCTCCATCTGACTGAAAATGAATGATAGGCTTGCAACTGAGCACTGTTTTGTGTTCCCACTCCTAAATGAAAAATGTGACTAAAAAAATCACTATAGAGTGTTAGCAATGGAGATGGGACCCTCCTAAGTATAATATTATATGCATTAGTATATACTGTATGTGTGCAGTTGTTAACCCGGGTTATTTGCACGGTTACATGTAGCGTCACTACAGGTGACACAGGAGGTGTCACTATTTCAATATTTATATGTGTTTGTGTTTTTTTTTGGATAATATAATTTTGTTTTATTTGCTATCATATATTCATGCATTTTTTAGTCAAACATTTCATTTAGGTGTGGTAAAACACAACAGTGCTCAGCTGCAAGCCTATTCTTAATTTTCGCTTGATATGGGGACAGACATGCAGACTCGCTTTTGAGCCAGGCTGTTTGTGTACATAGACAAACAAAGTGTGGCTTGGCCCTGCTCCTTGCTCCCTACTGCTGCCTATCATTGTACCTGTCATCGCATCCATCAGTGCAGCCTATCATTGGACCCCTCACCAGAGCCATTAGTGCAGCCTATCAGTGCACCCATCACCGCAGCCATCAGTGCAGCATATCAGTGTACCTGTCACTGCAACCATCAGGGCAGCTTATCAGTGTACCCATCACCACAGCCATCAGTGCAGTCTATCAGTGTACCTGTCACTGCAGCCTATCAGTGTACCCGTCACTGCAGCCATCAGTGAAACCAATCAGTGTACCCGTCACTGCAGCCATCAGTGCAGCCTATCAGTGTAGCTGCCACAGCAGCCTTCAGTGCATCTTACCAGTGTACCTGTTACCACGGCCTTTAGTGCAGCCTATCAGTGTACTTATCCCCCAGATATTGTGGCATAGACAATAAAGGCTTCAAAGGGGTGGTGCAAATTTGTTCATACATGTATTTATTTTTTTATACACTAAATGAAACTCATTTTTGTAAGTGAAACTTTTGTCAGCAAATTAAGTCCTGCTAGATCACTTCAGGCTGGCCCCTTTTGCAAGTATAACTATGTAAAACATTAAAAATAAGTGCCTATATTGTTTAAAATTCAGTAATACACTGTCTCACACTGCTTTGCACATGCTCATTTGCTCTCAATTTTTGAAGCTCTAGGCTTCAGCAAAATGTCAGTTTCCGGCAAGAAGAATCAGGAGAAATGCTGAAAGCAATTTACAACACACACTAATTTTGGTAGCATAAATATTAATGTGGAATGTACTGTATGTTCCTTGCTAAGGAACATCATTTTTTATCAAGTTGTTATGGGTAAAGTTCCGCCTTACTTTCCAGATAGAATATGATGCTCAGAAATTGCAGCCTGACTATAAAGGCCTAATATCTGTGGTGCAAATATGTAACATTTGTCCATCTTTAGTCTCTAAATTAAGAAATGTTTTATAATTCTACATGCATTGTGCTTGCTTTGTCCCTTCAAAATTGTGGCTTATCCAATAAAGGCTGGAAGTGTGTGCTGCAAATCAGATTTTTTTTTCTTTTGAATTTGAAACAAATAGATGCTAATTTTTATTTCCATATGCAATATATGCCTTCTCCATCCCTAAGAAATTGCTAAGGAAAATGGTAGATGATTGCTGTTTAAAAAAGGCTTAATAAACATGGTACAAAATTGTACCATTTTTCCCTTTTCCCTCTCTGCATCAAGACACAAGTTTTTATTTCCAGATGTAATTTGCTTGTTCAATCACTCAGAAATTGTATCCTGTCCATACAGGCTTAACCACTTCAGCCCCGGAAGGATTCACCCCCTTCCTGACCAGGCCATTTTTTGTGATACGGCACTGCATCGCTTTAACCACTTCAGCCCCGGAAGAATTTCGCACTTTAGGACCAGAGCACTTTTTGCGATTCGGCGCTGCGTCGCTTTAACTGACAATTGCGCGGTCGTGCGACCCAAACAAAATTTGCGTCCTTTTTTTCCCACAAATAGAGCTTTCTTTTGGTGGTATTTGATCGCCTCTGCGTCATTTCTTATCGCCGCTATAAACAAAAGAAGAGCGACCATTTTGCAAAAAAACCCAAATTTCTTACTTTTTGCTAAAATTCAAATCCAAAAAAAAAATATAAAAAAAACATTTTTTTTCACCGTTTTTGGCCGATTTATATTCTTCCTCATATTTGCGATAAAAAAAATTGCAATCAGCGTTTATTGATTGGTTTGCGCAAAAGTGGCCGCGTTTACGGATGGTGAGAATTCATTTCTGGGGTTTTTATTTATTTTATTTTTTTTACTAGTAATGGCGGCGATCTGTGAATTTTAGCGGTAATGCGATATTGGGGGGGACATGTCGGAACATTTTGACACTTTTTTGGGACCAATGACATTTATTCAGCAATCAGAAATTTAAATGTCCACTGATTACTGTATAAATGTCATTGGCAGTGAAGGGGTTAACCTGCAGGGGGAGAGCTAGGGGTTAACTGTGTTCCCTGGGTGTGTTCTTACTGTGGTGGGGGTTGGGCTAACATGGGCATGAGAGATCTAACTGATCCCAGTGACAGGGATCAGTAGATCTCTCATGCCCCACTGACAGGGCGGGGAACCGCCGTGTTTACATCGGCGGTTCCCCGTTCTTTTCCCTGTAGCTGCTCATCGCGGCTCGCCGGCGGACATCGGGTCCGCCCGAGCCGCGGGCACACCCCCCAGGAGTGCGGCGGGAGCGCGTGCCCCCTGGTGGCCAAATGCGAATCGCCGCTTATTTACGGCGTTCGCGCAGGGCTCCCCGACTGCCGCCGTGAAAAGACGACGCGCGGGGGGGAACCAGTTAACTGACACAAGCATGGTCAAGCGACACTGTACCCAAACAAAATCGGTGTCCTTTCTTTCCCACAAATAGAGCTTTCTTTTGGTGATATTTGATCACCTCTGCGTTTTTTATTTTTTGCGCTATAAACAAAAAAAAGACCATCAATTTTGAAAAAAAACCCAGCATTTTTTACTTTCTGCTATTATACATTTATTTATAACTTCTACTGTATAAAATAGGGGATATATTTATGGACTTTTTTTATGTTTTTACTGGTAATGGTGGTGATCTGCAATTTTTATTGGGACTGCGACATTGCGGCGGAAAAATATTACTCTATATGACACTTTTTGGGGACCAGTGACATTATTACATTGATCAGTGCTATAAAAATGCACTGATCAATGTATAAATGACACTGACATGGAAGGGGTTAACACTAGGGGGTGATCAAGGGGTTAACTGTGTTCCCTGGGTGTGTTCTAACTGTAGGGAGGATGGGCAGCCTCGGACATCAGAGAGATCACTGTTCCCGATCACTGGGAACAGCAGATCTCTGAGATGTCCCCTGTCAGAACGGGGATCTGCCTTGTTTACATAGGCAGATCCCTGTTCTGCCTCTTTGTACCGCGATCATGGGTTGCTGGTGGACATCGAGTTTGCGCAGGAGAGCTGCCCTGCCTCAGTATAACTGCGGCGGCTGGTCGGCAAGTGGTTAGAGTAAACTTAGGCTTTAAAAGGTATGCTGCAAATCTGTGCAGTTTTTTTTTCTTCTACATTTGAAAGAATGGGTGATACTTTTTCTTTTCAGATGCAATACGGCAGTTCTGCCTCTAAGAAATTGCAGCTCTTCCATACAGGCACAGGCTTAATATCTGTGGTGCTAAACTGTAAATTGAGAAAATTGACCTGAGCACCATAGAATTCTGCTGTTTGACTATTTTTATGCTCTGAAATTGAATCTCATCCTTACAGGCTTAAAATCTATGATGCAAATCTATAACATGTTTACATTCATACACACATACATGCAGTCTCTAAAAAAATACATTTTTTTTTCCATTTGCAGTGTTCTTGACCTTTTCCTCATACATTCAGAAATCTATCCAAGAAAGGCTTTAAAGGTGTGTTGCAGATTTTGGTCCTTCGTTTTAGGTTTTACACTTTCATTTCAAAAAGACTTAAAAAACTCTGCTGTAAAAAGTACTGTTTTTCAGTCTAAAAAATACACAATTTGTTAATTCAAAATGAAATATGTGTCCTCTCTCTTTAACATAGCATTGTAGTTAAGGAGTACATACTGCCCAACAAATAAGTTCTGTTTCTCCTGCTTGTGGCTCTGGTAAATTTTATTCAGATTTATTTAAAATTGAAACTTCCAAGTCTCTCCATCTTGCACTTGTAACCAAGTAAAAACACTTATATGGTGTGTCCATGAAATATTTCTGGCTTTTGACATAATAAATGTATATACTGTATTTTTAAGGAATAACAAATGCCTCATTTCTTCTTCCACAATAATGGCCAAGTACAAATGCTTGCACAATGTGCAGGGAATCTATAAATAATAATGGCTGCTGTCTTTGAAATCTCATGCTCTGTTATTTTTTTTAACAATTTACTTTACCCCTTACATTGCTCCCCAGACCCCAGGCAAACTGATTATGTATTCTCCGGCCGCTGTGCTATATGCCTGACTGCTGTCTCTAAAACATGGCACTGCAATTATTTTTTTTTATTTGTGTGCCTTAACAAACTGCCTCATCTCTGGAATGTGAATTAGTGGGTTTAAGGTGTTACGGTGCACTATGGGTTGATGGGTTGAAATTTTGGTAAACTTTGTACACAATACACCATGGTTCTGAAAAGAAGATCGTGTTGGCTTCATTGTTTATTAGTATATACTTTACAATGGATTTTGCCTACAGCATATTGTACCTGCTACTTTCAAGACTATCATTGCGACACCAAAAATCTTTGTCTTTGAAAAAAAATTACCGAATAAAGCCCTCTTTATCTAAATAAACTTTCTTGGGTTGCTGTTGTTGTATGTAAACTATTAATAAACTATTATAAATTAAATAAAAAAGTAAACCAATTGTGGTATTATAGTGATTCCACAATACAGTGTTACTGATGCTGTCCCTTGTGAAACCACTGATGCTATGAAACCACATAAGCTTCTGTCTGGTTATCACGAAAGGATTAAAGTTTTGGATATAGTGGAGAAGGACTTGAGCCCCCATTGGTATTTATCCAGGTCTCCATTAAAAAAGAATTCCAGGTTTAGTTACTTTGGTCCAGCTTGGACAAAGAATGTTGTTTATTCCTATGATCTTACATATGTCTTTTTCCATTGCTTGAGCTATATGGATGATTTGACTGTGTGAGAAACAGACAGTCATAAATTATCTATTTTTTAACCTGTCTGTAAAATTATGAACGGTTGGCCATCCAAGAAGGGGAACATAAAATATTATCCACTTGTAGAATGTGAACTTTCTTTAACACATCCCAGCAAGTACTTTCCCACTTTCCCACTAAATTAGTGGGAGAAGCCATAGCAGTGTTCTAAAATCATCTTCAAAGTGTATGGGAAAAGCCTATTGCAGGGGGATAGAGCCATATTACTGTTCTTCCAGCCGCATAGAGTGCCATATTATTGTTCTAAATTTTAGAACACTAATATGGCTTCTCCTGCTAATTTATACTTTTCACACACAGTTTGAAGATGATTGTAGAACAGTGATATGGCTTCTCCCGCTAATTTATACTTTTCACACACAGTTTGAAGATGATTGTAGAACAGTGATATGGCTTCTCCTGGCTAATTTATACTTGTCACACACAGTTTGAAGATGATTGTAGAACATTGATATGGCTTCTCCCGCTAATTTATACTTTTCACACACAGTTAGAAGATGATTGTAGAACAGTGATATGGCTTCTCCCGGCTAATTTATACTTTTCACACACAGTTTGAAGATGATTGTGGAACAGTGAAACAGTGATATGGCTTCTCCTGGCTAATTTAGACTTTTCACACACAGTTTGAAGATGATTTTAGAACACTGCTATGGCTTCTCCCGCTAATTTATACTTTTCACACACAGTTTGAAGATGGTCCACATCCACCTCCATTTTTGATTTTTTTTTATGTGATTTTAGTTTAAAAATGCTTTTAAGTTATTTCCCTGTCCCCATTTCTTTGTAGGGCACTTGTCCGACCCTTACCCCCATTTTCCTTCCTTTTGCAGACCTCTAGGACTTTCCAGGACTTTGTTACAGCAATTTTCAAAACTTTTATTAAATTACCAGAACCCCACACCTGAACCCGGACTTTTTTTGAAAAGTCCGGGTTCGGGTCCGGGTCCGGGTCCCAGACACCCAAAAGTTTGGTATGGACCCGAACTTTACAGTTCGGGTTCGCTGAACTCTAGTGCGGTACTTTGTAGTAACTAATCTCACCCCCCCATATGTGATCCACACATCAAACCTTCAAACACCAGTGAACTAGTGATGTGCAAACGTAGTAATCACAAATAAAGTCAATGAATCTGTTTCATGAGAAATACACATGAATTTACAGCATAAGAACACACAGTATATTTTCTGTGAAACTTTCTTTTTTATAACTTGAAACCACCATGATCAAAATGAACAAACAACTCCATGACACTCCTAGTGCTCAGTCAGTCCCTCTGGTCACGCACTCCCCTTTTGGACTCCCCTGAACCTATGCTATCATACTGTAGCATACAGCTAGGGCAAATACGCTTATGATTCTATATATAGGAGAATTTGTGATGTCATTGATTTGATGTCAGCCATACATGTTCAGACTAACCAAATGGAATAAAATAGAAATCACGTAGGCCAGTTTAATGGTATACAGTTAAAATTGCATATTGTGTAAAAACATTAAATCAATTTATTAAGATACAGTACCTAATAAAACTTGTGCCCATGTTCAGTTTGTGCTTATTATACTTTCAGAGACTAGTGGATTTGTTCCCCATCCTTACTGCTAGCACTATAAACTGGACACCTGCTCTGTCTCACTTTCTCAGAGGCTTGAAGACTGGAGATGCACTCTGCTCTTTATCTGCTATATTCCAATTGTATTTACACGTATGACATTGGCAATGATACCCTCACTCATAATGCTTTTCTAATACTTCTTAACACTCCCTAGTAATAATATTGCCCTTACTACTGCTCACTTCTGCAATCTGGACTAAGTTAAACACTTAAAAGTGTGAAATATATAAAGTAGTGACAGAAAACAATAAACATCTATAAAATAGAGGAATCATCCTGATTATGCTAAATTGTAAACCCAAACCTTCCAATAATAAAAGTGCAATATTAAGAGAAAAATTGAACATAAAAATAAAACTATGTTTTCTGAATATTATAAAGTACGCAATTATTACTATTGCATTCTACAGTATGAACAACACTAACCACTTTACTGTGTGTAAAACAAAAAATAAATAAATAAAAGTAACTAACTGTACAATATCTTTTTGTTATGCAACAAGCAGTTAGAGTACTGCTGTAAAAAATCAATATGCTATGTGCATGAGATTGCACTTTGTTTTTTGTTTACTCAAGCCAGTACACTTTATTTGATTTTTTTACTACACACTGCCAGACAGGATTGCATCAATTCAGTTCGATTTTTTGAGCTCTGCGCATCGCTAATTGCTAATCTGTTTTTGTCTTCATACTACATAGCTGTTAGCAGATCCAAAGAGGATTAATGGGGTTGTAAAGGTTTTTTTTTTTTTTAACCACTTCAGCCCGGAAGAATTTCCCACATTAGGACCAGAGCACTTTTTGCGATCCGGCATTTCACAGCTTTAACTGAAAATTGCGCAGTCGTGCGATATTGTACCCAAACAAAATTGGCATCCCATTTTTCCCACAAATAGAGATTTCTTTTGATGGTATTTGATCACCTCTGGGTCACTTCTGATCACCGCTATAAACAAAAAAAGAGCGACAGTTTTGCAAAAAAAAAACAATATTTCTTACTTTTTGCTAAAATACATATCCAAAAAAATATAAAAAAATAATTTATTCATCAGTTTTGGCTGATATATATACTTCCACATATTTGTGGAAAAATAAAATTGCAATCTGTGTTTATTGAAAAAGTTGTCGCATTTACAAACCATGAGAACATTTTTTTTTTACTAGTAATGGCAACGATCTGTGATTTTTATCAGTACTGCGATATTGCGGCAGACATGTCGGACATTTTTGACAATTTTTTGGGACCATTGACATTTATACAGCAATCAGAAATTTAAATAGCCACTGATTACTGTATAAATGACATTAGCAGTGAAGGGGTTAACCTGCAGGGGGCAATCAAGGGGTTAAGTGTGTTCCCTCAGTGTGTTCTTACTGTGTGAGGGCTGGGTTGCCAGGAGTATAAGAGATCTAACTGATCCCGAGTACAAGGATCAGTAGATCTCTGTCATTCCGTCTGACATAGCGGGGAACTGCCATGTATACATAGGCGGTTCCCCGCTTTTCTTCTCTAACAGATGATCGTGGGTCGCCGGTAGACATTGAGTCCACCTGACCCATGGCCCCACTCAGGGAGCATGTGGGGGGCACGAGAGCACGCCACCGGCGGCATACACTCACCCGCTAGCTGCGTGTGCATGGATCGCTGTTTATAGATGGCAATTTGTGCTACGCTTCCAACTTGCAGCAGTAAATCTTTAAGTGGTTAAATAACAAATTGGCCCTGAACCTCCTCTTCTGGGGTCCCCAGCGGCGCTCTTGGCTCCTCCTCTTCTCAAGTGCCCCATCAGAGAAGCGCTATCTTTGGGGGCACTCCTGATTCCTGCTGCTGCATCCATTGACACAGACAGCAGGACTCGGCCCCAACCCCCGGTTCTCGTGTCACTGGATTTGATTGACAGCAGCGGGAGCCAATGGCTCTTGCCGCTATCAATTTATCCAATGAGAACCCGAGACAGCGGCTGGAGTTGCTGTGCTCATCTCCATCGCTGGAACGATCAGGTTCAGGTAAGTAAAAGGGGGGCTTTGGGGGGGCTACTGCACTACAGAAGGTTTTTCAAGTGAAAAACCTTGAGGGTTTACAACGCCTTTAATATTAGTCACCACTAAAAAAACAACAAAATAATAATATCAATTTTAAAATATCTACAAATTGCCACATTTAAAATGTATCATAGAGGAATCACAATGAGAGGATCAAATAAATACTTTAACAATTATTGATAAAGCAATTTAAATCAAATTCTACATTAAAGGAATTGTAAAGTCAGAAGGTTTTTTTTTATCTTAAAGAGGTTGTAAACCACCCCCCCAAAAAAACTTGTAAGACAAAGGCATAATGAGTTAGTATGCATTGCATACCAGCTTATTATGAAATACTTGCCATAGAAGGAAGCCCTGCAGCGTCACTCACACACCAGCTGACATCTTCCCCGGTGCGCATGGGAGCCGCCGGTCATGGCACAGGGCTCTGAAGAAAAGGCACATACGGCTGTTTTTCAGAGCGCATGCGCCGATGGCATAATCAGCAGCGTATATAGTTAATATCGGTGCACGTTTAGAAGATATTTATAGTACCTAGAAGTAAGCCTTATTATAGGTTTACCTGTAGGTACAATTAACCACTTTAAGACCGGGCCTCTTTTTGGAGTTCGGTGGTTACGAGTTAAAATCAGGTTTTTTGCTATAAAATTACTTAGAACCCCCAAACATTATATATATATTTTTTCTAACACCCTAGAGAATAAAATGGTGGCCATTGCAAAACTTTATGTCACACCGTATTTACGCAGCGGTCTTACAAGCGTGATTTTTTTTTTGCAAAAATTCCGTTTTTTGAGTTAAAAAATAAGACAACAGTAACGTTAGGCCAATTGTTTTCCATATTGTGAAAGATAATGTTACGCCGAGTAAAATGATACCCAACATGTCATGCTTCAAAATTGCGTCCGTTCGCGGAATGGTGACAAACTTTGCAACGTAAAAATCTCCATTGGCGGCGTTTAAAAAATTCTACAGGTTAGCAGTTTTAAGTTACAGAGGAGGTCTGGTACTAGAATTGTTGCTCTCGCTCTTACAATCGCGGCACTACCTCACATGTGTGGTTTGCACACCGTTTTCATATGTGGGCGGGACTTACATATGCGTTTGCTTCTGCGCGCGAGCTCGCAAGGACAGTGCACTTTCATTTTTTTTTTCTTTTTTAATTATTTATTTTACTTTATAATTCTTATTTTTACACCGTAATTTTTTTTAATAAAAATTTTGATTACTTTTATTCCTATTACAAGAAATGTAAACATTCCTTGTAATAGAAAAAAGCATGCCAGGACCTCCTTAATATGGGATCTGGGGTCGTAAAGACCTCAGATCTCATATTTACACTTAAATGCAAAAAAAAATTACATCTCAAAAAAAAAAGTCCCCTTTAAGAGCATTGGGTGGAAGTGACTTGTGACGTCGCTTCCGCCCAGCCATGTTATGGAGCCGAGTAAGTGGCTTCAGCCGCTCACTCGGCTCACGGACACGGGTGGGATGGACGCGATCACCTCCGCCGCTGCCGGCGGGTCCGGTAAGCGGCGGAGATGACCGGAAAGCGGTGGGAGGGGGGGAACCTCTCCCTCCGCTGATAAAAAGTGATCCACCGCTAAGACCACTTTTATCAAACGCAGAATCGCCTGCAGAAAAAAAAGATACCGGGGTTATGGTAGCTATCTGCTACCATAACAACGGTATTACACTTCAAACAGCCGCTGTATTATGATGGGGGGCGGTCTGGAAGTGGTTAAAAAATACTTTATTTCCTCTTTAATGCATTCTATGCATTAAGATAAAAGGCCTTCTGTGAGCTGTCGCCACCCCCAACTCCCCTTAATATTTACCTGAGCCCCCTCTCTGTCCAGCGATGTCCACAAGTGTCATGGCCATCCGAAACTCTCCCTCCTGATTGGTTGAGACACAGCAGCAGCGCCATTGGCTCCAGCTACAGTCAAAGTCAGTCAGCCAATCAGGATTGGGAGGGGGTGGGGCCAGGCCACAGCTCTGTGTCTGAATGGACTGTGACTCGGCTCGGCTGCTCCATAGCAAGATGCTTGCTGTGGGGGCACTCGATGGGAGGAAGGGGCAAGGAGCACAAAAGAGGGACCGGAGAAAAGTAGGATTCAGGCTGCTCTGAGCGAATGCACTGCACAGAGCAGATAAGTATACCATGTTTGCTATTTTTATTGAAAAAAAATGAGACTTTACAATCAATTTAAGACCACATGGAATCAAGGTTTTTAATTCATAAATTCAGTGGCTCTCTTGTTTTGACACCTCTCACCTCAATTGTAGATTACTTGGATCTCTATTATAGCTCTTTTATCCTAAAACCTAATTCCTTTGTTGTGGGGCCTACGTTTGCGACAATATGAGTAGTCACTATCATTTGCATTTTTCTGCTCCACACTAAATGAATTAGGATCTTTAAAGCTGTAGTTTAGGCACACATTTTATTGCAAAGCTACATTGGTACAGCTTGGATCAATGTAAGATTGCATGTGATTCCTGTGGAGCTGCAAATCAATTTTGTAGTTGCTGCTACTATAATGATAGCAGCAGTCTTCCAGGACCACTGCTGAGGGGCTGCCTTTCTGCATGGTAGCCATAAGGAGTTGCTCACTGAGTACTGCCATCATTCACTAACCCCTTGTATTTTTTTCTATAAATACAAGGCATTCCCTGATTGGATGAGATGGAGAGGCAGGGTGGTGATGTCTCCACTTCATCCAATAAAAGAATTCCTTGTATTCATTGAAAAACGACAATGCGTTGCCTAAATGGTGACAGTGCCAAATGGGCAATCCCCTGTGGTTACTATGCAGAAGGGCAGCTGTTCAGCATAGGACCCAGAAGTCAACTACTACAATGATTTGTAGCTTCGACAGGGATTACTTAGGAATGAGATATCCATACTTACATTGTAATGTAACGATGCACTAACATTTATATCTGAACTTCAACTTTAGCTAAATGTAGGTAATACATTACCAGGAAAGATCACATATTTCAACAAGCTAATGTAAATTTAAAGTGACACTTTGGGGTGGATTAACTAAAGGCAAATAGACTGCGTACTTTTCAAGTGCGGTTGCATTCATTTTTCTAAAACTGAAAATTGTGCGGTCACGCGACGTGGTACCTAAACAAAATTGGTGTCCTTTTTTTCTCCACAAATAGAGCATTATTTTGGTGGTATTTGATCACCTCTGCGGTTTTTATTTTTTGTGCTGTAAATAAAAAGAGTGACAATTTTGAAAAATAATCTATTCTTTTTACATTTTGCTATAATATATCCAACAAAAATGTACAAAAACAAATTCCTTTATCAGTTTAAGCCGATATATATTCTTCTAAATATTTTGGTAAAAAAATCCCAATAAGTGTATATTGATGGGTTTGCGCAAAAGTTATAGCTTCTACAAAATATGGGAGAGATTTATGGGGTTTTTATTTTTTTATTTTTTTACTATGAGTGATACCAATAAAGAGGAAGTGATGGCACTAGTGAATTAAGTGAATTAAGTAGAAAATAGGTTGCTGCCCCTTTAAAGTAAATTTCAACTTAGAATCATAAAGTGCATAATGCAAAGGTACAGTGCAAACCACATGTGCTAAAAAATGTTATTAAATATCAGTATGAATGTGGATTATATCCCACTTAAATGGAATATGTCCTAAATCAATTTGATCATTCAACAACAAAAAAAAGTCAGTCCAATGGATAGAATCTATAGTATAGTTCAAATGCAGTCTAACCCAACACCAAGCTAGGTTTTTTTTATTTTTTTATTTTTTTTCCAATAAGAGTTTTATTAGAAATACTGGGTTACAAAGGTGGTACAGAGTAATGAAATATCGCCAGTAGGTAGCGTCTTACATCGGGACCTTATAGCTTAGGATCCAACAATAACTGAAGATAATGATACAGTAGGTAAATAGGATCAAACAAGATTTTAGGAGAGAGAAGCGGTATACTTATGGTCGACTAACAAGATAAAAATATATCACTTATTACCTGAACGTCTCGCAGTCGCCTGAACTCACATCCTCAGAACGCGAGTCGTCTGAATAGATCAGATTAAGTTCATGTATATTAAAGGAGTTAGAGTTAGTCTCTTGTTAGATGTTTAATTGGGGTGCTAAGATGTAGGAGTGAATTGAGACTGTAATATCATCTATCTCTTTTCCCTTAGCGAGAAAAGCTTACTTTAGGGTGATTTTATGTTTAGTGTCCCAGATCGAAGGTAAATCGGCATATCTCATTGTGTAAGGGAAGGTGGGGTGAGGGGGGAGGTGGGGTGAGGGGGGGTGGGGGGGATAACCCGAAAGGAAGGGATGGGAGGAGGGAGATCGGGGAGGAATGCGCAGCTAGGTTTTATATGAATGTGAATTATTTTAACTCTTATTTTTTCATCATCCGTGCTCGTAGGGTAAAAAATGGCCACTCACCAGACCCTTATGACCCCTTGATCATATCACGCCTTGTGGAAAAACCAAATAGTTCCAGTGTAGATGAATAGATTCAATGGCATCCTCAATGTAGGGCTGTGGGATGCGGGAATGACTCCACAGGAGATGTAAAGTAAAATCTCATAGTGTAGTATTTATTAAAGAGGAAGTAAAATCTTACCCACTTAACATACCCTATACAACTGCACTCTCAACGCTCTCCTCTTTTGACCTTGCTACTACCGAAGAGGTCTCTAAAGTTTTCTCAGAAGCCCACCTTACCACCTGTCCCCTGGATCCTGTTCCCTCACATCTATTACGGTCACCCTCTTCTTCTATCTTATGCTCCCTCACCCACATATTCAATCTCTCCCTCTCTACTGGCACCTTCCCCTCCCCTCTAAAACATGCCCTAGTCACCCCCATACTTAAAAAGCCCTCAATGGATCCCACCATCCTGAACAACTTAAGACCAATCTCCTTGCTCCCGTTTGCATCAAAACTTTTAGAACGACTAGTCTACAACCGTCTTAGTTCCTACCTCACTGACAACATCGTTCCTCTAACCAGAATTCAACAAGTCCTACCACCCTAGGTAACTCCCGAAAAATTCATACCCCCACTGATCCCGTACAAAATCTCCCCTCCCCTTCCACGGTCATCTCTCCCTCTCTAACTTATACACCCACTCCCTCGTATTCTATCTTCTTCTCCCACTGGCATTATCTACACTCCCTTGTCCTAGGTCCCCTGTCCACCATTCCACCCGAAGACTCTTTTGAAATCTCTGGAGAAGCCATCATCGTTCCAGTTTTCTCCTCTCGCAACTCTCACGTCAACATATCCCATACAATTCACCCATTCTAAAATGAAGGAGAAATTATTTATGATGTGATACTCTAAAATGAAATGTA
>BLSH010460353.1:67012-91962 GCA_018402905.1 Glandirana rugosa | reverse complement strand
AAGTTTGCAGAACAGATGTGCACTTATTCACGGTTTCATTTAAAGTGACACACAGCCTTTAAATAAGTTTGCAGAACAGATGTGCACTTATTCCCGGTTTCATTTAAAGTGACACACACATTTTGCAGAACAGTGATATGGGTTCTCCCGGCTTATTTATACTTTTTTGACACAGTTTGAAGATGATTTTAGAACAGTTTTATGGCCTCTAATGTTAATTAATACTTTTCAGACCCAGTTTGAAGATGATCCCCATTCACCTCCATTTTTGCTTTTTTATGTTTTTATTTTTAAAAAAATATTTAAAGTTATTTCCCTGTCCCCATTTCTTTGTAGGGCACTTGTCCCACCCTTACCCCCATTTTCCTTCCTTTTGCAGACCTCTAGGACCTTCCTGGACTTTTTTTACAGCATTTTTAACAATTTTCATTAAAATTACCAGAACCCCGGACCCGAACCCGGACTTTTTTTGAAAAGTCCGGGTCCCGGACACCCCAAAGTTCGGTACGGACCCAAACTTTACAGTCCGGGTTCGCTCAACTCTACTCATAATTCAACTGCTGTTGATTCAATCAGCTATAGCCAGGCCACCCCCCTTTCTACATAAGCTGGGCTCATTCCCTAAGACATGGCCTTAGCAACAGCTAATGTTTCTAGCCCCAGGACCACCAGTGTTTCCATGAGCTTCCTAGTGTCCCTGACTTTTTGAGACATTCCAAGTTACGTCTAAATTCAGAAATGTCTAGTGTCCCCTACTTCCAGAGAGATTCCAAGTGACCCCGAGATTCAGAGTTTCCTAGTGTCCCCAACTTTTTAAATGATTTCAAGTGACCCCAAGTTTCCTAGTGTTCATTGAGCCGGACCCACCTTGTTTCCAGAGATTTTGCAAGTGTCTTCCAGAGACTTCCAATGTGGTCACTGTACTCCCAGTGTCCAGCCTATCCCCAATGAAAATGTGTGTTCCAGCTTGTAATCTGTATGCTTTCACCTTTTGTATCCTTTGAGCATTTGATGATGGCTCATGTGTCTCTGTGCATTACTACCCACTCCCAGTGACCCTGTGTGTTTAATGTTCACTATTGCATGTTCCCAGTGCACCTGTGTGTTTCTATGTGCTCCTGCCAGCTTGGGCTGTACTACCTTCTGACATGTGATCCCAGTGTCTCAGCACTACATTGGGACTCTTACCCATATATCAGCCTATAGTCCCCAGTACCTGCCTGCTTGGGTAAGTAAGAGGGCCATAGCCTGGGAATTATCAGCAGAAAAACTTGACATCACCTTCAGGAGGTTTAGTGAGGACAAGGAGACTTCTTAGACTCTAAGCATTGACCCTTCTAAGGGAGTTCTATTACCCCTGTCCTCATAGGCACCTCTTCACTCTTGTCTCCTTGTAAGTCCTACACCCCAGTGCTGCAAGAGATGCCCCTCTACACCTGCCTAGCTGTAATTGCATCCCTTAGTACTTCTCTGAACCTGGTCAGCTGTAGCCTGAATGGGTGTAATTATATTATATTAATCAACAAGCACCCTCACGACCAGATAATCACCACATGATGTCCAGTTTGCATACATTTTGCCCCCTGAAAAGTATTGAAAACTTTTATCACCAAGTGTTTTTTGAGTGCAAAAACTTTGAATCCAATCAAGAAAATCTCTTGGAGTGTCGTGGAAATTCTAATGGGATCTATGTGGACATTTTTATTAGGATGTGTTTTCATTTAAATTGTCATTATAGCTCCCTTTGGCAGTTTGCCGGTATTCGCTGTGTGTATAGCAAATATGGGTTTAACAGACAAAGAGTATAGACACCTTAGCAGTGAAAATCTTCCATTAACTGGTAACCGCACACTACCTGCCTCCGATCATCCTGGCCGGCAGGCGCTCTGAGCAGTTAATGCTGGAGCGAATGCCAGTCCGGATCTTTGGGGTGCGATGCACATTCCGCGGCACCGGCAGGTGACCGTCAACCGGGAGGGCCCCTGTATTTTGTGCAGATTAATCCGTTTGGTGGGGACGTGCTTGTGCTGTGGGATCAATATCGCTTTTTATGTAGGGAGAATGGTTTGTAAGCTTTCTGTCGTGTTTGATCCACATGACAGAAACCTGCAGCTATTTTCCTTTTGTGCATAATTTAAAGCAGTTGTCTACTCAAAAAAATGTTTTTAAAAAATAAAAACCTGCAAGACAATAGCATAATGAGCTAGTATGCACCGCATACTAGCTCATTATGAAATACTCACCTTAAAACGCAGATCCGACCGAGCCGCTCGGTCCCCTCCGTGGTAGCGGACATCTTCACCTGGACCTTGCTTCCGGGTACGCGGCTCCGGCGCTGTGACTGGCCGGAGCCGCGAGACATCACTCCCGCGCATGCGCCCGGGGCTCGTTTTTTTCCGGCAGGGTCCGGAACTAATGCCGGCTTTTGGCCGGACACATATATGGCGCATGCGCCAGAACATACACGGCGCATGCGCCGTAACAATATATTACATTAGAAAGGGAATATCTTCTAAACCATACAGGTTTAGAAGATATTAATTTTACCTACAGGTAAGCCTTATTCTAGGCTTACCTGTAGGTAAAAGTACAAAAAAAGGGTAGACAACCGCTTTAACCTCTAATGGAACAGTAGCATAATCACTATTATATATGATCCATAGAATCGTATTTAATAGGGTTCACGCTAATGGTTAATGACGACAAAACATGCACGTGGACTAGCGAAGCAGCCACCATGAGCTAACATGCTGGCCTTTTGGTATTCATGGTATAAGGTTTGACATGGTTTTCAGCTCCATGTATTTCTTTGTTAACTCGGGAGCATGCATCTTTGCACACCTTTCGGCGGGAACTCATGTGTGCTGCCTTTGCTTGTTCATGAAGATACACGCCCCTTTCTTTTGTATCTTTTGTATTGTGTGTGCCATTGGTTGTTGTTTGTGTTAAGCTTATGTCATGTGACTACCTTGGAGGTTGATTGGCTGATGTTGTATAGCCATCCCCTCCCACTGTAAACCCCTGTTTTGTGACTATAAAATAAACAAGGAAGCCTAAGACTGGCACTATTTGACCGTCGACCGTGAAGCACCCTCCGTCTGAATTACTGGTTGATATCTAACGCGTTTGGATTTCCTTATACAAAGAGAGCTGAATATTTTATTAATATTACAACCCGGTAATAATAATATTTCTCTGACAGGAGACCAAGGCTTATAAAAAAAAATAAGGTTGTCCTTCAGAGTCTCTTGAGAGGCCTCTCGAGGAGGAAAAGGTAGGTAAGGAAAATGTCAAAGGGATATAGCCAATTTGTAATATAGGGAAAATGTCAATCCAGATGAAATAGAAACAAATTCTAAAAAAATTACCCCATGACAAGGTTGTTGTAATTCAACTCTGCTCCTGGGGTTTTGATGCTGTGGGAGTCCTTTGCCATCCACCCAATCAGAGGCCATAAGTTGATAGCTGAAAAAGATCATTTTGCCATAAACTTGGATCTGTAGCTTTGCAAAGTACAGCATTGTGTAAGTTGCTGTAAGTAGGCTTCATGCTGCTACATCTTGGGGGAAAATGAAAATGCGGTTACCATTATAATTATGGTCATTCATTCATCGGATGGAATTGTAAGCTTATTTCTAAAATCAGAGATTTTAGCAATTAAAGGTCATGGGTTAGCTCCTGATGGGACCTCACTCAGGAAAGTAGGAGACAGTTTTACATTTGAGATGGTAGATTTAAGCCACTGTTCAAGAAAGGCAGCAGGTGTGGTGCCTTCAGATCACTGGGAAACCAATGGAGTAGATTTCATCCTCCTGAGGAATTCTCCAGATTGTTCAATTTAAACTTACATATAGAGAGATCTCTTTAAAGGGTTTGAATATCCTATGACAGTGGGTATACAGCATCCTCATTGTATTAAATGTCCCTTCCATTTCAGTAGCCCTCTCCCTTAAATTGCTTTAATCCTGCTTAAGTAAAGGTCAATCAATGTGAACCACCTTCAATCTGTGAGACAACTGGTTAATGTTCAACAATTTATTAAACTCTCATTACCTTCAAAATAAAGGTAATCCTTTGGGAACCCTGTTACGATATACATGAGGAACAGCTCTCTGGTAAGGATGTTGACGGAAGTGAAGGAACAGCTTCAGGATACAGGGCAGAGTAGTCAATAATGAACAGGAAGCAATGGTGGCCTCTTGTGGACTTAGCCACTGGCCCTATCAGGTCCATTGCAATTTGCTCAAAAGTTTTCTCAGTCACCGGCAATGGAACCAGTGGATTGCACTAATGGGACATTGTGAATGGCAATTGACACTAAGTACAAGACCCACATGAGTCTTTTATGTCTCCACGTATCGAAAATAAACACTCTAAAATATGTTCTTTGGTCTTTTTTTTTATTCTTTAATTGTAGTGTCATAATAAAACAGGAGTTATAGAAAGCCATAAGTCAAATCAACTAAACAGGTTCAGAGTCAGTGAACAGATTACAATATGGAAAATTACAGTTTAGTAAATGATGTCCTTAAGGGGGTCCTAAATTCTTGGAACAGGACCAAAGCTGCCAGAAAATTTCAAAGAAATATACCTGGCTTTGAGGGTATAAGTTGCTAGCAGGGGTGAATCCAATGCCCCTCAAGCAAGTTTATATTTTCCAAGGAACAGATGAAAAAACAGGTAAGTGAGAAATTGGAGAAAAGAGGTAAAGAGGAAGAAGAAGAAAAAAAGGGGGGGGGGGCTCAGGGGAACATTGGAGAACAGATTACAATATGAAAAATTACAGTTTAGTAAATGATGTCCTTAAGGGGGTCCTAAATTCTTGGAACAGGACCAAAGCTGCCAGAAAATTTCAAAGAAATATACCTGGCTTTGAGGGTATAAGTTGCTAGCAGGGGTGAATCCAATGCCCCTCAAGCAAGTTTATATTTTCCAAGGAACAGATGAAAAAACAGGTAAGTGAGAAATTGGAGAAAAGAGGTAAAGAGGAAGAAGAAGAAAAAAAGGGGGGGGGCTCAGGGGAACATTGGAGAGGGGTGGTTGGTGGGCCACCCCAGGTCACAGTATCTCTGCCTGTAAGAATCAAAGAGTTCTTGGTACTTTATGGAGAAGGTGAATTATGTCCAGTAAAACCAAGTTTCATGAAAACAGACCCCCTGCTTTTATAGAGAGGCTATGCATTCTTTCATGTGTATAATATAATTTACAGTCCTGATCCACTGGCACACAGTAGGAGAAAAGAAGGATTTCCACTGTGCTAGTATGCATGCCCTAGCCGCATTGAGGAGAAGTCTCATCAGTGAATGGCGATATTTACACTTAGAAAGTGAACTGAGGTGTAATAAACAAGCATCCAGGTCCTGCTCAAAGGAAAGATCTGTGAATTCCTGAATCAGGGCACAAACACCTTGCCAAAAGGGGTGGATTTGTCTGCAAAACATGTGCAGGAGCATGCCATTGGCCATCTCAAACAAGTAGGATTGACGTCAGGGAGTAATTAGCGTAGCATATGCCAAAGAAAGGACATGTGGTAGCACAGCTTTGTTAAAAGCAGTAGGAGTGGCAAGAGTAGCTAGCTGGAGTGGCATGGAAAGAAGGTAATGTCAGAGTTAGATTGCCTGCCACAATGGAGGAGGCAGGAGAGCATGGATTGAATAGCTAGAATGGATTTTCAGCCATTATCCCGGACATCCTGCAGTCTGAATTTGTTTCCCAACAGGAACTGCCAAATTTGAAGTCATGTAACTCCGACAAGTGTGGGTATCCTATCACTGGCAACATAGGAGAAGCTAGCATAGGGCTGATCTCCTTGAGATGTGTCTTTAGGGGTATTTTATGAGTGGTGCCTAGAATAGGGTGTTTCCTCACCAGAGCTGTGCTGCAGTGAGAGAGCCCAAAGGGGGACAGGGGACATAGCCTGTTCTAGGGAAACCCAACTTTTTGTTGTTGCTTGATTACACCAGTCCAGAAACCCATATCCCTAGAATGTTTGGGCATACTGAGAGTGTCTGTTTTAATTCTGGGCGGGCAATCTGCCCAGAGGAATTGTATAAGCTCTCGCTTAACCTGCCACAAAAATTTGGTTGGGATTGCCACTGGGAGGGTTTGGAGAATGTACAACAATGAGGGAAGCACATTAATTTTCAAAATACTGCTCCTACCAAACCAGGTATGTGTGGACAGGAACAATCTCTGAAGATCATGTTGAATGGAGATATTAAAAAAAAGTAGTAGGGGAAATGTGTTCTGTGGTCTTTTAATATGCTAAGTAACTCCACAGGTTGTCCTCATAGAGTGCCTAGTAGTTCTAGCATACTAGGCACTTCAGGGACACCTCCAGTTCACCAGTGCAAACTGCTAGATGAAAAGACACTCTTTCATAAGTTGTCACCTCTACAGCTTTCTCATCTATTTATGTTAGCTTCAGAGGCCTTTTCTCCCCATTACACAGTTCCTGGAACTCTTTTCAGGTTCACACTGTGCAACAGTATTACAAATACAACTACTTAATGGCACACAGTTCTGCTACAGGTTTCTAAGGTTACTAGATTTTGGGTACATTTTACGGTCACCTTTAACATGCACTGTTTCTACCTGGCACTGGGTCAATTGTTCATCTTTCACTGGGATGGGTATGGACCAGGGTAACTAGGTTCCCAGAATCTAGAAGAGCATGCACATGTTCCCACTTATCTGTATCACATATTTTGGCAATGTCAGGATCAGCGACTAGACCTGGGTGCACAAACGAAAACAACCAGATTGGGCTTTACTCCATAGACTTTTGGGTCAGAGGGTTTTTGGCAGCATTGTAACTCACTCACTACACTGTCAGCACTGGAGATGTCCCTGAGTTTCACATAAGCTTATTAAGGGGGACTCCCAACAGAAATCAGTTCTCCAACCATTTTTGATGGCTTCTTTGTGCCTTTGCATTGTGACTTTGAAGGTTGTAAAGCTATATTAAACTGGTTGCTATGGAATATGGCCTCTTGGCTGTCAGAGACCTTGAAGATTTAGATTTGGCAAAGAGGTTCTCAGCAGCAGTATAACACTCCGCCAGCTCAACAAGTTGATTTTGGATTTGACTCACCCACCTTTGCAACTCTGGATGTAGAGCCCTCTGAAACTGATTCATGTTGCCCTTCTCTATGATTTTTGGGCCTGTAAGAACCTTGGGCTGATGCTATAGTTAACTATGTTGATGGGGTCGTACATTAGGGAGCAGGAAAAACCTCCATGTCAGGTACATTCAGCCGTGTACCCACTGTACCTTTACTGAGGTTGTCACCCTCAGATATAGCAGTATCTCTTGTCATTCCTGGGAATCTTCAGAGGTCTCCCAATAACATGGAGTAATAAACCTGCCCTTCTACATTCCTCTCTAAACTACATAATTAGACCTCCACATCTTCATTGTAGGAGGTGGCTTACTGTGCCTGTGTGGGTGTCACCAGGGATAACAATGGAAGCTGGTAACTGCTGCAACACTTCTGTTAGGGTCAGTTGTATTTTCTCTGCAGCCTGGGCCAATACAATCACCTGAGCCTCAGTTCCCCCAGGTGAGCTTCAAGCACTCTAATAGTTTCATCGGTCTGTTTCTGCTGGGCAGCAAACAGTCTATTAGTTTCGTGCTGCTGTGCATGGATCCAGAGCAGCATTAGATTGGAGCAATGCATTTATTATGTCCTCCATGCTGCAAATGGAGAATGTACAAAGCAGTACACTGTGTCTTTAGGTGGTATAACATGCAGTGCTTGCACCTTCAAACAACACAGTCACGATGCTAGCATAGGGAAAAAAAAGATTCAGTATCAGGTCATTTAAGAAGAAACAAGTCCATTCAATGAAGCTGTACGAGTAAGTAATCATCAGTAATGGCCCCTTTCACAATTGCATAAGAGGTCTTATAAAAACCCCACCCACACATCCCAGAGAATATTTAAATTCCCCATGTGGTGAAAAGGGTGTGACCAGAGTTTAACCCCCTGCCTATCTCATTAAAAGCCAAAGCATAGGCAGCAGGTACACTGCTCATTGAGGTGCTCGTGGGCAATGAGGAAGCTAAGTTTCTGGTCACCATTGCCCAGGAGACTGTGTTGATTTGATTATATGTCTATTGTATAGGGCTCCTGCATATAAATTTTCTGTTGGATATGTTAGTGGGAAAGTGCCTTCTCTCCGGCGGCCACAAGATGGAGTACTGAGATACCGCGACGGTTACCCGGATGTTGTTGATATTCTGAGCACGTCCTGATTGGTGTACGATACACCAACAGGCGGGGCTATGGGTCAATAAATGTACGAGCGGCAGACAGGAAGCGCGTCCGTGATGAGGCTCCATTGACGAGCGAAACGCGTTGACGTCACTTCCGGGTCTGTCGCGGCCATTGACGTCACTTCCTGCAGCGTGGCCAGCAAGTCGGAACGCACGCCATCTCCACTGGTTTCATACATTGATGTGACGCTGTTTTACACGTGGATTTTGTAAGTTGATTTTATTTATGCGCAATAAAGCGAAGTTTTAGCAGTCTGCACTATGGAATCTCCTTTGTTATTCCCCTGAGCATTAGAGTTCTCCGGTGTCGGCAGCTTATGGTCCTGGTCGGATAAAGTTTACCCCCTACAAGCTCAATTGATCCACTGACTGAAAAGCAGTGGATCCACAGCATGTGGTGAGTGCGGGACTATAGGGGGTCACCCAGCACTGTTCACCATATCACTGGAATGTATATTTGAGCACTATTGGAGCACTTTTTCAAGCACTTTTGTAAAGCACTTTCTTCAAAAGTCTTGGGACACTCATATTTTACATACATGAACTTTATTCAAACACATGTATAAGAATTCAATGTTCTATATCATTCTTATTTTTTACATTTTGTTGTGGTTTTTGAGGGTTTTGCATTCACGATATGGCGCTGTGATTTAAACACACATGATTCAGCAGGTTCACCTGAGGTACAGCAGCCGTATATATTTTGAATTGTCACCAGTTTGTGGTTATATTTAGAATTTATAATTTATATTTGAAAGACTCCGAGGTTGGCGCTTATATTTTTGTATTATCATCTATAGCAGGTCCACGACTTGAGTTTTAGCTGCCACCACAGTCGTGATTTAGAATCATCACTGGAAAGCGGGTCGCTTATTACTTATTACACTTATATATAAAAAATTCTTTGGGTATTAAGTTTGCACTTTTATACACATTGTTCTGTTTTTATATTTGGTTGAACAATTTCAACAGAGGTATATTTATCCCTGGGACCATCCAATATGGAAATTTTTAATTTTATGTCTACTAGACAATTTAATGTAGATGAATTTTTTTCACAGCCCTCCAGCCATCCTGATTTGGGACAAGACTTCAAACAATTAAAAAATGCTTTGGATAAGCAGATTAGGGGATGGTGGGATATTTTCACCCTCTCCAAATATGTTAAAGATGGTATCACACCAAGGAGACTTAGGTGGGATATAGCCCCTAATGATGGCTTGGAGGGTCCTGAACATGACAAATCCTGGTTTAAATTTTTTAATGGTGTCGAAAATAAACTTTTAGAGATCCTAATTAGTAGGAAAGAATGTAAATTAAAAAATTTAGAAGCGTCCATCAATACTATCAAAACAAAGATAGAACCTCTAGCAGATACAATAGAATATAAGGATAAGATGAAACAGCTACAAGAATTTGCTAACAAATTAGACAAAGAGTTGCAGAAGAAAAAAATCAAGAAATACATTAGGGATATTAATGATTATAAAAATAACAAGGTATATAAATGGCAATCTGTGGATAAGGAGGGTGGAATGGATCCACCAGATTCAATGGAAGAGTCAAAAGCAGGTGATAGGCTAGGTGTAAACCCTACACCTGTTGTACCATCCACACAAGGAGCTGAACAGAATAAACATGCAAGACAGACAGGGCCAAAAACTCCTAATACCCCTCAATATAACGTCTCAGTTTCCAATAGGTATGCGCCTTTGGAAAGAGAACGTTATGATTCACCCCAACGGCCATACTTTCAGAATAGACCACCTTATGGCCATGAAAACGGTAGAGGGGGTTACTATGGGCAACCTCGAGGCTCTGGTTATCAGGCCCCTTATCCTTCCTTTAGGGGAAGCAGAGGACATTCTGCATACCCGAACCAGAGAGGGGATTTTCAACGGAGAGGCTTCGGGGGTCCCCCAAGGAGAGGAAGAGGGGGTCCAATGTGGAGGGATCCAGAGCACAGGAATTACACTTACCCTCCAGAACTAGACGAGATGAGATTCTGGCACCAGCCAGAACCTCATACAATAGAAACAAGCCATGCATACGGAAAAGAAAGAGAGGATGTAGAGGAGGGAAAAGGAAAAAGGAAAAGGTCCAATTAAGATCTGGGATCTTTAATCTTAGTTCTGTTGACCTTTCCGAGTCTGACTATCGTCTTCTCAACCTTGGACTTAAATATGCTCCAGATCAGCATTTGAATAAATTTGATCTTTTTATAGATCTACAAAAGTTTGTGCGAAAAATAAATATAAAAAAATATTATTTACATCATCCCACAAATACTAAAGTCGATGAAGAACAATATCAGCATACTACATTGAGAAACAGTTCCACTTTCAACCCCAAGGTAACAGGAAATCATTTTGTGGACAGTTTCAAAAAAGCAGTGGAACAAGATCTAGAAGAATTAAAAGTACAAACAGTTAGACATAAAAAGGATATAGAGAACAGTATCAAAGATTTAGAAAAAAAGAAAAACATTGTAATTAGATCCGCAGACAAAGGAGGAGGTGTAGTGATTCTTAACAAATCAGACTACATACAAGAAATTCACAGATTAGTGAGTGATAGTGAAACCTACACTGAACTGAAAAGTAATCCTACCAATAAATATAAGGCTAAACTAACCAAATTAATACGAAGAGCACAAAAAATGGGGATCCTTAACAAGAGAGAGGCTAGATATTTAATTCCAGATGCTCCGAAAACTGCAGTAATTTACCAGCTCCCTAAAGTACACAAAAACCCTGTAAAACCCCCGGGGAGACCCATCATTAGTGGGGTGGATTCCCTGTTCGCAAGATCAGGTGAATATATTGACAAATTTTTGCAGCCATTAACAAAGAAATATCCGGCATACCTGAAGGATAGCAAAGATCTCATGCTGGTGCTAAATGAAATGGTGGTTGACAGAAATTGCCTTCTGGCGAGTATAGATGTTAATTCTCTATACACCAGTATCCAGCAGGATCATGCTATCAAAGCCGTCAGGTGGGCGTTAGATGATACAGAATTGACCTCTGAACAAAAAACCTTTATCATTGATCTTTTAGATCTAGCCATGAGCCACAACTTTTTTTGGTTTGACAATAGATACTTCAAACAAATAAAGGGTGTGGCCATGGGTGCAAAATACGCCCCTTCTGTAGCCAACTTGGTGATGAGTTGGTGGGAAGAAAAAGCCATCTTTTCCAACCCGCCTCCAGAACTCAGGATGTTCAAACGATATATCGATGACATCCTGATTGTCTGGTCTGGATGTAAAGAATCTCTCATACAGTACATCCAGAATATGGGAAACAATCCATTACACATCTCATTTTCTGAGGAAATCAGTGATGTTAACATCAATTATCTAGATCTCACCATTTCCATCAAGGACAACAAGTTGTATACTAAAACTTTTTTCAAAGAAGTAGATAGGAATGGCTATATCCCCTTAGGGAGTTGCCACCATCCGAAATGGCTTGATGGCATCCCTAGGGGGCAAATGCTAAGAATAAGACGGAATTGCGCCAAGATAGAAGACTATGATAAACAGGTAGAAACTATTATACAGCGGTTTGTGGAAAAAGGATACAATCATAACCAACTGACCATCACTAGAGATTCGGTCAGACGTCTAGAAAGAGAAACATTACTGCAACCTAAGAAAACAGATAGAGGCCATTTTGATGCCAGTATCTCCTTTTTAACCCCATTTTTTCGAGAATATAGACAATTTGAAAAAATTGTCAAGTCACACTGGCCTTTACTAATGAGAGATAAAGATCTAGCCACTTTCTTGCCCAACAAACCACGGTTCGTATACAAAAAACCTCCTACCTTGAGATTAAAGTTAGCGCCCAATGTAGTAGATCCACCTCGGAAAACATTTACTTTTCTAGACAGCACAGGTTTTTATAGCTGTGGGAGATGTACTATTTGTACTATTTCCAAACTAAGAAAACGTTACACTAAAAGTTTTGAGTCCACTGTAACAGGTAGGACTTATGAAATCAAAAAGTTCATATCCTGTGACACCACTCACGTGACCTATCTCCTGGGCTGCACATGCGGCCTACAATATGTGGGTCGCACAACGCGAAAGCTGAGAGTTAGGTTACGTGAACACGTGGTGAACATCAAAAAAGGATTTAGGTATCACAGCTTATCCAATCATTTCAGATTGGTCCATGATAAAGACCCTAGTTGTCTACAGTTTTGTGGGATAGATAGAATAGAAAGACATTGGAGGGGAGGAAATATGACCCAGGCCATATCACAAAACGAATCCCAGTGGATCTATAGACTGTCCACTATGGTCCCACGGGGTTTGAATGTGGACCTGGATGTCAATTGCTTCCTCTCTAATTGGTAAATTATGGATAGTTTAGTCCTAGGTTGTCTCTCTTCTGTATTACGTAACGTCTCCAGTTTTATGATGATGTTGGTGTTTACATGGGAGAGAATTTGTCTCATGGGTTCCCAGTCCATATAAGATGTTGCATGTTTCATCCAGGAACTAGGGGGCTCCAGAGATAGATGGGCGGATCATTTGCCCTAGCCTACCAATTCATAATTGAGATTACTATAAATTTAACCATAATAAATCGTGATTTAATGATTATTTATTGATTGATTTATGTCTATCATGCAAAACCATTGAGGTGCTCGTGGGCAATGAGGAAGCTAAGTTTCTGGTCACCATTGCCCAGGAGACTGTGTTGATTTGATTATATGTCTATTGTATAGGGCTCCTGCATATACATTTTCTGTTGGATATGTTAGTGGGAAAGTGCCTTCTCTCCGGCGGCCACAAGATGGAGTACTGAGATACCGCGACGGTTACCCGGATGTTGTTGATATTCTGAGCACGTCCTGATTGGTGTACGATACACCAACAGGCGGGGCTATGGGTCAATAAATGTACGAGCGGCAGACAGGAAGCGCGTCCGTGATGAGGCTCCATTGACGAGCGAAACGCGTTGACGTCACTTCCGGGTCTGTCGCGGCCATTGACGTCACTTCCTGCAGCGTGGCCAGCAAGTCGGAACGCACGCCATCTCCACTGGTTTCATACATTGATGTGACGCTGTTTTACACGTGGATTTTGTAAGTTGATTTTATTTATGCGCAATAAAGCGAAGTTTTAGCAGTCTGCACTATGGAATCTCCTTTGTTATTCCCCTGAGCATTAGAGTTCTCCGGTGTCGGCAGCTTATGGTCCTGGTCGGATAAAGTTTACCCCCTACAAGCTCAATTGATCCACTGACTGAAAAGCAGTGGATCCACAGCATGTGGTGAGTGCGGGACTATAGGGGGTCACCCAGCACTGTTCACCATATCACTGGAATGTATATTTGAGCACTATTGGAGCACTTTTTCAAGCACTTTTGTAAAGCACTTTCTTCAAAAGTCTTGGGACACTCATATTTTACATACATGAACTTTATTCAAACACATGTATAAGAATTCAATGTTCTATATCATTCTTATTTTTTACATTTTGTTGTGGTTTTTGAGGGTTTTGCATTCACGATATGGCGCTGTGATTTAAACACACATGATTCAGCAGGTACACCCCATGACTCTATGACTCTGACTTGGACAAAAAGGAGCTGTTTCATCTTATTTTCTATGAATATACTTTCGACAGTGCTGCCCACAATAGGATGAATTCTAGCAATCTATTGTAAAAGGCCAGTGGTAAAAGTATTTTGCAAGTCTTTTTGAATAGGTCCAGGCAGGGTCTCCCATTATTGGAAACTGGATATGCTCATTATTATTTGGCCTCTCCTGTTTAGGCACACCCATTTAGTCACGCCAGTTTCAATAAAGTGTAAGTAAACCAAGTAACACAATCTCATATCACAATTACAGAGAATAGACAAACCAGCAGGGATTTATACGCATTAAGGGTGCTTATAATGATCAGCCTTTCATTTTTTTATGTAAAACCTTTATCCCAAATGGAACAAACCATTTGCTGTAACTACTTACAGTATAAAGCAGTGGTTCTCAACTCCTGTCCTTGGGACCCACTAACAGGCCAGGTTTGCAAGATAACTAAAATACATCTTCTATTATCTTCACCAATCCTCTTTGGTCATTTTCCCTACCTTGGTTTCTGGCACGTTCACCTTCTACTCCCACTTCCATCCTGTCACATCTTGTTTCACTTGCATTCAAGTACTTTTCACTTCTCTGTCCAATTGTTCAAGCTTATCTTTACCAATTTTCTTTTCCCTAGTTCACTTATCACATCCTGCCTTTCCCAGTGCCCGTCCCGCTCTGGAGGCTGCCTATACTTGGTGCCGCCGCCCTGTCTGCCAGCACAGTCACCGATCAGGATGTTCTTCCAGTCTGGCTTGCCCTGGCCGGCCTTCGGTATCGGCTCACGGACTGTGAGTATATCCACTGCTAGATTGTGTGGTGGCCTCCTATAGGCACATTGGAGGCCCCACTTATCTGTATGAGGATACAAGTGAGTGTGCAATGCTTTTTAACAAAACCCCCCCATGTTCATTGTTTTTTTCCTTGCAGACCCCAACACGCTTGCTCCTGATGAGTGGCCCTTTTTAGCCACGAAACGCGTCGAGCTACTACTGTCATGTTTCTGCAGTCTAACATAGGTTTTGATGTCCTACCACCACCGTTCCTATATATGGTCATATCCGGGGCTTATACCCCAGGAATATGGGGTCGTGGGCCATGTTGTTTCTTATTATACCAATTCAACACTGTCATATACACTATGGGATTGATGGATGGGGAATATAGCCATGCCATGCTTTATTTACCATATTGCATGTTTATTGTATAAATGTATGATGTATATTGTATAATGTGTGTTACACTTTGTTACTTTGGATCTTTTTAATGACCATACATGTTACTTTGGATCACTTTTGTGACCATAGATGTACTATTCAATTATCCATATACAATAAAACATTTTACCTATCTTATCCGCTTAGTGATATCCATCAATGGTACCATATGACAACTACATGCTTCATATAAAGTCCCAATTATTATCTTTTGCAATATTTGCAATTTTATCTCATATATATATTGTATAGGGATGGAAGCACCAGCCTTACCAGGCCAAACCAGCTTCATATAAAGTCCCGTTCCCCCAACCCTTTGATTTTAAAATACATCACAGGTGATATAATTTACTGCTCAGTGATTGCAGTATTCTAGTCTGCATCTCCTCAAGGTAATACTGAAAATCTGGCCTGTTAGTGGGTCCCGAGGACTGGAGTTGAGAACCACTGGTATATAGAATTAGCCAGAGCTTGGCTTCAATTTGTTAGTACATTGAGCATGCTGTTGTCCAAAGGTGTCCCTGTGCTCATTTATCCAAAGTGGGGTTACACTAATACAGGGGATGTGTTACTAGTCAGATGAAAACAGAGGGGAAAAAACCTAAGAAAAGAAAACTGATGCATGCACCACATCTAATGATTTGCTGCAAGCTACAAAGTATTACATTTTTGGTTTTGGGTTTAATACTGCTTTAAACACTACCACCTAGCACCAAATATACTTATCACAAATATCTGCCACCCCAATCTTAAAGGAGGCTTCTAGATTCTGAAAAGTCTCCCCCAGAGACCCAAACATCCACCGGACAGGAATGTGGAAAATAGACTCTTATCTCCATCAACGTTGTACCTTCCCCATGTTGAGGGCATGAAACCTGGTGTGGTTCAGGGGGGACGGGGGTCTAGTATTGATTTTGGAGGAACACTATGCAATTTTTGTGGGATCCCCCTTAAAATTCATACTAAACCCTCATCAGGGATTAGGGTCTGGTATACATTTTGGGGAATCCCCATGCAAATAAGAAAAATCAAGCTGACAGGAAAATGTAATTTAGCAGCAAACATTTTCTCTTTCTAAAATATTGATTTTTCTTTATTACATTTTACGTGCATGCTACTTTACAGGCAAGTTTAAGACAGCCCCCAAGCATGTTATTTAAGGCTGGGTTCACACCATTAATAATTGGATGTGAAGTTCCCCCCATCCAATTTGCAATAGCAGGAGATTTTGACCGGCTCTCTATGGAGCCGGTTCACATATCTACGCAATAAGTCCAGTGCGTTTTGCACAAAAATGCTGTGCGACTTTTGGTCCATTTCGGGTTCAATCTCAGCCCAAAATTCGGGCTGAAATCGGCCCTTAAACAGTGAACTAAGATGCACCAGACCCCTGCTGTGAGCCACTGCATGTTCTAGTGTGAACCCAGCCTGAAGGTATTTTATATTTTAATGCTTCACCTAAAGCATTATATAAAGGGCTGCTTCTCACTGAATGATATTTTGTAACATTTCTTCCATTGGTACATACCACCTAGGGCAGTACCAGGCTCACCTTCCCTTTGTTTGATTTGTGTGTGTGTGTGTGTGTGTGTGTGTGTGTGTGTGTGTGTGGAGGGAGGGGGGGTTCCAATGATACTTTTTACAAGAAATAAAAAAACAAGCTGGCAGGGAAATGTTCTTTTTTGACTATTTATTTTTCTATACTTGTGCTTTAGCACATACCACAAGATCATGGCATCCCCTAGAAAGCTACTTAAAGGATGTTTAACATTTTTTTCACTTTAAACCTTATTGAAGAGCTTCTCCTCGTTGAACGGTATTTTATTTATTTTTTTTGCATTATTCCGAGGGCAGTGTCCAGCAAGTCTTTTTTGACAATCACTTGCTTACTGGCTTATAAATGGAGATAATTCATTTTCAAGAATTGTCTTCCATTGACTTCAATGTGCATGCACTGCGACTCCAAGCACCCCTTATTTTAAACAAACTGTTAACCCTTACTATATGTTGGTGGGGAGACATATGAAACTGAATTATTAATGCTAACTAGAGTCCAACTTTAAGCATCACCAATTTTTTGAGGCGGTATGATTCTGAGGGCTTAATTTTTCCTTTCTTTGATCCCAGATAATTGGGAGGTATGCTACAGGTCACACTATTTATGTTTAATATTATCTTCTGATCGACTTTCCCATTTAAATCACATTACTAATCTCATTGAATGTGGCTAATTATAATATTTTAATTAAAAAATGTTCACATAAACCCTGTGAATCTGCCAGACATTGAGGGCACCACTGAATATTATGGGTAATCTTGTAAGGTGTTGTTGCTTTGGGGTTTCATGTCTCTATGATATGTAACAGAATGTTTGTACATTTTATGAAAGTTAAATATGACACATCT
The DNA here is from genome assembly GCA_018402905.1 of Glandirana rugosa. Taxonomy (NCBI): domain Eukaryota; kingdom Metazoa; phylum Chordata; class Amphibia; order Anura; family Ranidae; genus Glandirana; species Glandirana rugosa. The sequence continues at coordinate 74,460 of BLSH010460353.1, read as the reverse complement.
TCAAGACAAGGTCATCATCACAACCACACTGGCAAATCACACAGGATATAGCATCACATAAAATATTCAGATAAGCAGCTAGGTATAGAATTGGCAATCAGTTCTGCATGGCTTATTTTCATGAGAAGGATTTGCTTAGAATATGAGAAAGGGGTTGCAAACTAGTAAGAATTTATATACTACACAACAAATAAAGTTAGTAAGAGAATATTAAAGTGATAGTAAAGTCTTGTTTTTTTTTGTCATACTTACCTGCTCTGTGCAATGGTTTTGCACTGAGCAGCCCACATCCTCCTCTTCTGGCCCCTCTCTCCTGCCAGGTGCCCTCCACAGCAAGTAGCTTCCTCTGGGGGCACCCAAGCAGGTATGCTCCAGAGCCATGGCTCTGTGTGTTCATTCACCCAAGGAGCCATGACTCAGCCCGCCCCTCCATCTACTGATAGGCCAATGGCTCCCGCTACTGCTAAAAGCCAATCAGGAGAGCGAGTCCCCAGAGATCCAAGACTGTCATGGACATTGCTGGATTAAGAGGGGCTCAGGTAAATATGTGGGGGGGGGGGGGAGGCTGCTGCACACACATAAAGACTCTTAATATCAAGAAGTTTATAAGTGTCATTATCATTGAGGATTCTCAACATCTCAGCATGATATGAGCTCTTATCAAGAACTACTATCCCGCCCCCTTTATCAGCGGGGCGGATAATTAGTTCCTTATTCTCACATAGACTTTTCAGTCCAGCCTTAACATCAGCATGTGTCCTTGCAGCTTTAACTTCCAACCGATCCAAATCCCCGAGCACCAGCTGCTTAAACATTTTAACAGCTGGGGCTACCGGCACAGAGGGATTGAACAATGATGGGTTGGAGAAAGCAGAATGAATAACTTCATTGGAGAAGTGGTCAACCTTAGCTTTTATGGGATTTGTCATCAGATAACATTGAATATTAATTTTACGCACATATTTTTGGATATCTATAAAAGTATTGAATTTGTTTAAGCTAGTGGGGGGAACAAACTTCAACCCTTTGTCTAAAACTTTTTTCTCATTTTCCGTTAAGGTAGTTTGACTAAGGTTAAATATGCCCTGCCCTATCTGGTTCTTTGCCTTTTTCTTTTGGACTCTCCTCCCCCCTCTGGTTCCTCTCTTGGGTTTCCATCTTTGCCTGAGTAGGGCATCCCTCTGGGAAAACCCTGATTGTAAGGGGGTCCAGAGTTCTTGGGGTTATGATGATAGGGGGAGTACCTAGGGTTCTCAGGCTCGTCAATGTAGGATCTAGATCTATAGTTCCTTAACGTAGAGAATCTGTTATGTGTGTTAAAGGGAGATCTATACTCCCAATTATCACGTTCCTGTCGGTAAGGCACATAACTCGACCTTCTATCTCTTGACCGGGATGGAGTATTATATTGATATCTTTCCCTAGAATGTTACACATATTTTTGATTTATGGCATCTCCCTTAGGGTGCATGAATAATTTTTCATATTTTTCATATTAGAGTTTTTTAAATTGTACTCTATTTAGGTTGTATGATTATTTACAAATTTGCATTTATATTTATATGTTGGTTTATTATAATGCTTTTACATCATATTATTTGTTTTTAATTTTAATATGGATGTGGGTGGTAGCGTCACTTCCCAGTGATATATTGCCTTTCTTTTTAATTAGCCTTCAGTATTTTATTATTGACATCGCCGTTCCTGGCGATTGTCTCCGTTTTTAGTCCCACCTAATAATATGGGTTTGAATCATCCCTTTGGTATGTTTGGCCCTCATCACTTCTGTGTTTATGTTTGTTGACATTCCGGCCGTGTACGCGTCATTTCCGGTTCCCAGTGGATGCATGGAGAGGAAGTGACGTTCCCTTCATTTGTCAGTATTCCGGCTGCACATACGTCACTTCTGGCTCTATATTGTTTATTTCACTGGGACTATTAGGCTACACAGTGGACTACTTCCTTACTACAGACAAACTAGATATCTTCCATAGTACCTTGCTTTTGAACCATTCAAAGACATTCTTACTGGTTTGTATACTAATCAATGAAGCTTGGGCAAATATATTAACCCGGAAGTGACGCATTATTAGCCCTTTTGTGATATAGAGGCTTGGTTTAGCTGCTGTTTTTTGGTCACATGGTTTAGTTCTATCCAATCACTTCTTTGGATTAGGCAGTCTCAGACTGAGGCTTGACACTCACTCTGTGTAGTGAGGCTTGACACTCATTCTGTGGACTCCATTGGGTGGAGCTACCTTAATAATTGAACTGGGATAATTAAGAGAACATATAAAAAGCGCAGTGGGGAGCAGTGGACTCATACCCCTGTGGAAGTCTCTTCAGATGAAATGCGTCGGGTGTTAGGAGTCTGCTCCATCCTACTGCACCTACATATTGGATTTACGCTGGAATTCCATGCTGTGCTTGTTTTTTCTTCATGCATGTAAGTGCATTACCTTCCTTTAATAAATGATTTAATCAAACAGTATTACGCTGTGTAGGACCTTTTTGTTTTGAGGTATATTATTTCCAACATCTGAAATACTTATCGTGTTTATTTGATGTGGGTGCTCCATCCTATGGAAATCTGTAGCGTATACCTGTGGTGGATGTCACGAAGCTCCCTGAGGACAATTGTTATTGATTGATGACACGCTTTGTTTCAATTGCCTTCCGGTAAGAGTCCCCATTCACATTCTTCCTGGTGGTGGTCAACATCGCATGCGGGTGGAAGTCACAGAATTTTATACCGGACTGCACTTTATTATCCCTTTACTTGAACATTTATATATTTTTTTACTACTATAGGATATTTATTGGACTTTAGATCAACATTGTTTCAATACCTTTTCATTAGCGCCACACTTTTTACTCTGTCTTGTTTACAATCTGGTTATCATTGTCGTGCTGGCTGCTTATTTTTCCTCATTGTAGGTAGCGCAGTATTGTCTATTTTACTAAGTCAGATATAATACTGTGTTGTGCATTACCTTTCTCATGTATACAGAAAGTGAGCCGCTGCCCTCATCTATAACAGGCCTATACAGCAAGGAGCATTGGATGGCAACAAATGACAAAAAACAGCCAAGGAAATATTCAAGGAAAAATCCAAGGTCTATGTACCGACCAGCTAGCGACCAACCAAATGTACCATCTAACAGTATGCGTTGAAAACAGGGGTTTTCACACTTCCGGTTCCGGCGCCTCATGTGTGAGGAGTGAGCGCGCACAGCTCCGCTCCCACAGGACGAAAACGGCCTTCAAACCTGGGTCTCAGCCACCAACTACCCCCAAGTTCAACGGCGGAACATCACGGGCACTAAATGGACAAGTTCCTTACCGCCTCCCGATCGGAACCGGCCGCTCCGAGCAGATCGAGCTCGCCGAGCTCCCAGCCAGGGTGTACCAAGATGGCCGCCGCATCAGAACAGTCGCTCACTACGATGGAGGTGCAGGCCCCGGACCCCCACAGACCAACTACACCAGATGAGTACACTAAAATAGCCCAGGCAGTGGCGGCTTTGATACTCCCCAACATATCACAGGTAGTGGACAATGCTGTACAAACAGGCATATCCCAGATACGGAGGGAGCTGGGGGAGCAGGCGCGCAGAATATCAGCCACTGAGGCCAGAATATCTGATATAGAGGACGAAATATACCAAATCAATGGCACCTTAGAAAAACATGACAAGGCATTTACCGCAATACAAGACAAGCTCGAGGATTTAGAGAACAGGTCCAGGAGGAGCAATTTGAGAATAATAGGACTCCCGGAGAGCTGCCCTAACAACATTCTCCCCACCATATGCTCCTCGCGCATCCCAGAGGCCCTAGGCCTACCTGCGCCATGCACGGTGGAACGAGCTCACAGGGTAGGCACCCCAGACCCCAACCGCAAAACCCCTAGGGCGGTCATTGTAAAGTTCCTTAACTATACAGACAAACAAGCCATACTGCAGGCGTTCAGGAAAACGCGCACACTCAAAATAGAAGGAGCAAGCCTATTGATCTTTGCGGATTATTCCGCAGAAGTCTCAAGAAAGCGTAAAGCATTCCAATCAATCTGTACGGAACTTTTCAAACAAAGAATACGATTCTCCCTGGCCTTCCCGGCAACCCTACGGGTCCAAACCCCGGATGGCGAGCAGCTCACTTTTCATACACCCCGAGAAGCAGAGGCCTTTCTCAGAGCTAATTCCTCTAGACAGTCAAGCCCCTCCACCTCACAAGGCTCATTCTCTCCTAACCACAGGGAACAACGGAGCCCCAGGAAAGACCCAGCCAAACGCTTGCGTCCAAACAACAATGGCACTGCAACTCCCCCACCATCCTCTCTCAGTGCATGACATCCACCCTGCTCCAAGGCTGCCCCAACCTGATCATCCAGACATGTCCACAGTATCCCTTAACCCCAAAAAGCTTGCGAACCAGGATCTTGGTGCTCCCACCAACTTAAAGATTTTTGTGTCTTCCACGGCTGAGATACCCCTCATGTTACATACTTTGAATTGTTGCCTGTTTGAGCGGACTTGCCGCGCTAGTGTTTTGACACACTTGAGGAAAAAAGAGAAATGAAGAAAGTAAGATTGTGATGTTGTTATTAACATTGTTTACCTGTACCCTTTACAGCTCCTTTACCCTGTTTCTTCAACACTATCTGCTGAGAGAGACTACCGATGATCAACCCAGGAAACACAACTTCCCCGTTCTTCCGAAACGTGAGTCCTTCCTACTTACAATACAAAACTTATATAGGCCACCATACACATCCCCCTTACGTGGTTCACCTTCCTAAGGATAGTCTCCTGGAATGTTAAGGGGCTGCGCTCCCCGGCTAAAAGAGCCAAAATTCTCAGACACCTCAAAAGCCTCCGCACCGACGTGGCTCTGTTACAGGAGACCCACCTTGATGCGGACGATTTTAACCGACTTCAAAAGTTTTGGGTCGGGAAGGTCTATGGCTCCCTGGCGATAGGCAAAAAAGCGGGGGTAATAACCCTCATACACAAAAAGCTCCAGGCCAATATCATTGAGGCAAATCATGACTCTCTAGGGCGCAAAGTGACAGTTCACCTCAAATTCCAAGGATCTTCTAATCTCTAATATCTATGCACCAAACTCCCCCACACTGAAATTCTACCAGGAGACCACCAGGTGGCTCTTAGCTAAACCCTCCATTCCCCATGTAATAGGCGGGGATTTCAACGATGTAATGAACCAGGAGAAAGACAGATCCTCACGCACAAGACAAGTTCAAAACACCCAAGGGCAGGGTTCATCCTCCCAACTAGATAGATTTGCCAAGGCCTAACAGACATATGGCGTCTATCCCACCCCGCAGACAGAGAGTACTCCTTCTACTCCTCACCGCATAGCACCTTTTCGAGAATTGACCACATATTTGTCACCCAATCCCTACTCCATCAGGTCAAAGACACAAACATACACGAGATAGCGATCTCCGATCACGGCCCAGTCTCCATCACACTTGCGGACCTATCGACACCCTCCTCCCCCAAAATATGGAGATTTCCTTCCTACCTAGCAGGAGACGCCCAGTTACAGGAGATTCTCCGCCTGGCTTGGGAGGAATATCTCACTACCAATAAACCCCACTGCTCCAACCCGAATCTACTTTGGGATGCGGGTAAAGCAGTGCTTCGGGGGAAAATCATCTCATACGCGACACACCACAAACGTCACACCACCAAACGATATAAAGAAGCTAGTAAACAGCTGAGAGAGGCACAAAAAGCACTCCAGCGAAATAATAACCCAGAAAATAGATCTCTCTGGCAAAATGCTAAACAGACATTTGAAACATGGGCAGAACACATTGACAGCGTCCACACAGCCCACTGGGACCTCTCCCTCCACAAACAGGGCAACAAGGCAGGAAAGCTGCTTGCAAGACTAAGCAAGGGGCAGCATAAACCCACACACATAACCTCACTTAAAGAACCTACAGGAAAGATAACCTCCCACCCGAAGGAAATAAATGACATTCTTCATAAATACGTTGTATGCTTCGGAACGCATAGATTTGGAAGCAGCCAACTTCTTTCTGAACAGCCCTAACCTCCCTCACCTAAGCTCCGAACAATTAGAATCCTTAAACAAACCTATCAGTAAAGAAGAGATTGAGTACGCTATCAAAAAATTATCGAGCCGAGGCGCATGCGCGAAGCCCTACATGTCGGACGTGCCGCTGTAGAGCTCCGCATCTGAGGGGGAGAGACGGCCGCAGACACAGGAGCCCACCGCAGCATTTCGGCTCCCGCTGACCCATAACACCTCCGGGCACACTCAGGACCAGCTAGGCTGGTCCTGGTCCACTCTAAACCGAAGCCCAAGGCCCGCTCCATACGCGAGGTCCTGGCGCGGGCCTCGGTCAAGATGGCGCCGGACACGCCGCGCCGCTCGGGCTCTCAGAGATCCCCCCGGATGAAACCCCTGCCACATCCAGATGAGGGTGAGTCTGACTTCGAACTCTCTGCCACCCCTGCGAGCTCCCCCAGGGCTAGACCCATTCAATCAGACATGCTGAGTCAGATAGAGTCCATGCTACAGAAGGCCCTTAAGCAGACCTCAGACCAGATTACAGAGCGCCTCACTAAAGAGATCAGGGAGCTGGGCCACCGCACCGCTGAGCTAGAGCAGAAAGTGGATGAACTAGAGGTCACTGTTCACAATCAAGCTGATGAGCTAGAGGCTATCAGAGAAGAAAATCTCTCCCTGCATACACAGTTGGAGGACTTTGAAAACAGGGCCCGTAGGTCCAATTTGCGCATTAGGGGGATCCCTGAAACAGTAGTGGATTTACAGTCGACTGTCACGGCCCTCTTCCAGGAGTTAGTCCCCTCTATTCCCATGGAAAGATTAGAGATGGACAGAATCCACAGAGCTTTAATCCCCCGCAAGAAAGAGGGCCCCCCACGTGACATTATTCTTAAATTGCATTACTACCGCACCAAGGAACAAATCTTGCAGACAGCCCGCCTCAAGGGGGCGCTGCGGTTCCAGGGTTATGAGTACCAAGTGTTTGCAGACCTGTCTCCCACTACGATTGCTAAACGCAGGGCCATGAAGCCACAACTGCAAACCCTAATAGATAACCACATCCCATACACCTGGGGATTCCCTTTCTCTCTGAAATTTTCCTACGAACGCCAGCAGTAAAAGACGACTCCGCCGTACCTAAAAGACACCACTCGACCTCCGTCTCGCCGCAGAAACCGCGACTGAAAAACCACAACTACCACCAGGCCTCTCGACCTCTAGGACATTTTCTCTGACCTCTAGGAGGACTCTAAACGTATGTACGAACGCTGGAAGCATCCTTTTAAAGTCTCTCTTTCCCTTAGGGGTCCACATACCCTACACCAATAGATAATCCCAAACGTCAACACCGAAGTACCGGGACGCAAATCGTTAGCATCACC
>BLSH010460353.1:53613-64435 GCA_018402905.1 Glandirana rugosa | reverse complement strand
CCCTAAACGCTGTCCGGTCCGGCTCTTCATTTCGTCCTGAATCCCTCTCGGCTGTTGTTTCCATGCTGCCTAAACCCTCCTCCGATGACTCATCTTGGGCTAACTATCGCCCGATATCATTACTCAACCTAGACATTAAACTAATGGCCAAAATCTTGGCCACCCGCCTTAACAAATTGGTGGGCTCTCTTATCCACAAAGACCAGGTGGGATTTATACCCGCCAGGCAAGCTGGAGACAACATTCGGAGGGTGACACTCCTATCACACATTGCCCGCTCCCGTAATATTCCCACATGCCTTCTATCCTTAGATATTAGAAAGGCCTTCGATACTCTCTCCTGGCCTTATTTGTCTCTGGTCCTAGAAAAGTGGGGATTTGGCCCTCATTTCCGGACATTGATTACCTCCCTCTACTCCTCCCCGTCAGCCTGTGTCAGATATGCAGGATTCAAGTCAGACCCCTTCCCAATCCGCAGAGGATCCCGTCAGGGGTGTCCCCTATCCCCCCTCCTCTTTGCCCTGGCTATTGAGCCCCTTGCACAATTGATCCGAACGAATCCGAACATAAAAGGTATTGAGGTGGGGGGACACCACCACAAGCTTTGCCTCTTCGCCGACGACGTCCTCTTATTCCTCACCTCCCCTCTCACCTCGGCCCCCAACTTACTCCAGACTCTTTCCGACTTTGCTACTATATCTGGCTTGAAAGTCAAGTCCAAAATACTAAACATCTCCTTAGACCCCAACGAGCAAATGCATCTCCAACAATCTCTCCCTTTTACTTGGGTCTCAACTAGCCTCCCCTACCTTGGGATACATCTCCCCCCCAACCCGTCTGACCTGTACACGGTAAACTACCCCCCTATGCTAGCTCATCTCACACGCCTGATGTCGAGCTGGTCCAAACTGCCCCTGGGATGGCTGGGCCGGATCTCCGCGGTCAAAATGACCATTTTGCCCAAAATCCTTTACCTTTTCAGGGTCCTCCCTACCGAGGTGCCCCCCCATTTCCTCAGGATCCTCCAGCGGAGAACCCTCCAATATATTTGGGGAAACTCACGACCCCGTGTGTCTAAACGTATCCTGTTTTCTCCTAAGGCTAAGGGTGGCCTGGGTGTACCCCACTTTGCTGGGTATTACCAGGCAGCACAACTGGCTGCCCTTCCTAAATGGCATGCCACATGTGAGACACCCCTCTGGGTATCGCTTGAGGCGGTCGACTGTGACCCCCTATCCATGGCTAACCTCCTTTGGCTCTCCCCAAGGGAGCGGGGCCTGACTCATAACCCTGTCACCGCCCACAGCCTCAAGTTATGGGATAAGCTTAAACGGAAGACAGGATTACTATCTCCACATAACCCCATGCTGTCCTTCCTCAAAAATCCTTCCTTCTATCCGGCTTGGTCATCCCCAACCTCATTCGCCAGATGGACGGAAGCGGGCCTTCTGAGAGCCCACGCTTTCACTACGCCTGATTCGATCAAAACGTTCCCCTCTCTCCAGGAGCAATATCAGCTTCCCAACTCAGAAATCTTCAGGTATCTCCAATTGAAACATCTCTTCACCCCTCATGTGCGCACTAGCTCTTCCCTGCCTATCTTTTCCCCATTTGAACACTTTTGTAAATCAGACCCCCACGCTAGGGGTATTATATCAACACTCTATTCCCACCTTCTCGACACCCCATCTGCGGCTGAAATCCCCTACGTTAAAGCGTGGGAAAAAGATCTTCAACAATCCATCGATCCAGAAGACTGGATCGAAATTTGGGAATCGACCAAAGCCTCCTCCCAGAATATTGTGGCACTTGAGACTTCCTATAAAGTTCTGATGAGATGGTACCTAGTCCCAGCCAGAATAAACAAATTTATAGACTCCGGTACCCACCTCCACATATGGTGGGATTGCTCGATTGCTCAAAGATTTTGGGCTCTAATTTTTGAAATCCTCACTAAACTCATGGGCACCCCCGTAGCCCTTGATCCTAAAACGGCCCTCCTGAACATTAAGCCCCCAGAATTATTCAAGTCACAACACAAGCTTCTACTACAGGTCACCACAGCGGCAAAGCAAACCATTGCTCACGCGTGGAAATCCCCTCAACTCCCCGTTGCCGAAACTAAAAACAGAATCACAAAAGCCATGATCCATGCCAGGATTGAAGCTATAGCCACAGACAGGCTTCCCAAACACGACCGCATGTGGTCCCCTTGGCTGACCCACTTTGCCCCCCCGGGCTTTGACATCACACGATACCAACCCTGAACGTTCAGCTTACTGCTACACTTAGCCTTTATAACCTCTCATATAGGCCTTACAAAATCTTGCGACCGGTCCTCCCCAAACCCGCCTCCCGCTCACTGTCTCTCTTCCCTCCTTCTTCCTCCCCCTACCTCTTTTCTCCTCCCATCCAGGGCCAGCCCCATTCCTCCCCAGGCTGCACCCGAGCCATGGGATCTCTCTCCCTTCTTTCCCCTTATCGGCTAGTCCCCTTTCCCCCGCTCCTTCTTCCTTCCTTCTCCTCCTCCGAAACATCAGCACTGTTTAATCGCCACCAAGACAGCGCTAACCCTTGATCGGACACTCATGAGCCTAATCTCCTAGCCCCGGCCGCAAAGGTTGGGAACATTCGCCCATGGGCACCCCCTCCATCTATCAATCCTCTCTCCATAGCCTTCCGCCCTTCTCAAGTTCTACCTGTCTGTTTACTGACATGTTAGGCTCTGACCATCCAACTATCCTGTCTTTTTCCCCAATTGTGAATATAGCCTGTTCTTGGTCTCCTGAAGTATTACATGTAATGTACTGCTGCTGTTTATTCAATAAAACTTTTTGAACCATAAAAAAATTATCGAGCCACAAATCCCCGGGCCCAGACGGGTTCACTGCCGAATTTTACAAACTAACACTAACATACATCCCTGCTACGCTATCCTCAGTATACAACACAATTTGGAAAGGGGGTCCCTACCTCCCGTCGGGGAATCAAGCGTACATAAAATTGATAGAAAAAAAAGGCAAAGATCCCCAAGAACCCAGCTCCTATCGCCCCATTTCACTCTTAAATGTAGACGCCAAGCTCCTATCAAAAATAATAGCCACTCGTCTAGCAAAAATTATGCCCTCGTTAATACACCCTGCACAGGCAGGGTTTACTCAGGGTAGGACCGCAGCCTCAAACATCCGAAAGGTCCTAGCAGTTCTAGTATATGCCAAATCTCATCCATCACAACCAATAGCCATAGTAACTCTTGACGCTGAGAAGGCTTTCGATAACGTGTCCTTCCCCTGGCTATTACAAACCCTTAAGAAGTTGGGTTTCTCAGGGCCCTTTCTACACTTCATCGAAAGCCTCTACACAGCACCGCAGGCCCAATTAGTAGCAGCAGGCATTATTTCTAACCCCTTCAACCTGTATAAAGGCACCAGGCAGGGCTGCACCCTCTCCCCTCTTCTATTTAACTCAGCACTCGAGCCATTGTCTAGATTTCTTACATTTGGCCTCACACTCCATGGTGTTAAGCTGGGTGACGAGGAGATCCGAACCGCCTTGTTCGCGGATGACATTTTAATTTTCACCTCCAATCCCAAATTAGACCTCCCGGCAATCATGAAAACATTCCACCATTTCCATAAATGCTCAGGTCTAAAAATAAACTTTTCAAAAAGTGAAATTCTCCCCCTCCAACCACACCATAGGGCGAACTGGATCTCTTCCTCTCCCCTCCCCATAGCCAAAAATCACATCACCTACCTGGGCGTGAACATCGGTAGAGAACCCTCATCCCTTTATAACCTTAACTATCCTCCGCTAATCTCCAAAATTTTGACACAATTAGACTCCTGGATGAGCCTCCCCCTCTCGCTTACGACCATAGCCTGGAGAAACACAAGGAGAGCCCAGCACCTGCATACGAACATATCAGCATTCCTCACAGTCCGGGGCAACCCCAAGTTCAGGCCCTCCACCCAACACAAGGCCTTCAAGGACTGGGACCACCTCAATATCAAGAAACTCTCTGACCTGTTTGACACTCGAACCGGACAAGTTTTGCCAACACAGGTACTACAGGACAGATTCAAGCTGCCGATTCACCATAATTTCCACTTACACCAAATCACCACATTTGTAAACAAGACTTGTCCGGACCCACTCCTAAGATTCCGACCTTCAGTATTAGACCCCATGATCCAAAGTCAATCGTTCACTGTCTCCAGCATCTACAAGAGCCTACTACCTTTTTTCTTACAAGCCCTAGACAACTCCTCTATAAAGGCCTGGCTCAAAGATCTTCCAATGGACGTACCCCAGGACTCAATACTTGCGGGACATAAAAAGACACTCCGTATGACCACCAATGAAGCCTGGGGGGAAACACAACTAAAGATATTACATAGAGCTTACATTCCCTACTATATTCCTCCCGCTTTTCCAGGTACTAGGACGTGTCCCTGGTGCGGCACGAAAAAACCCGACTCTGTCACACAGATTCTGGCTATGCCCATCTATTGCAACATTCTGGACCCAAGTAAAGTCGTTTGCAGCCAAAGTACTAAGCCAAGACATCCCACTACATCCGGCACTAATGATATTTGGTGATAGCTCAGCCTTTACCTCCAGCGCATCTGGCACAAAGGTGCTGACAGAACCCTGGATACACTTGTGTATGCTGGCAGCTCGCAAAACCATTTTGACCCACTGGACACAAACCAGCCTCCCTGGTGTCCAAGAAATCCAAAGACAACTAAATACACTCATGTTCAGAGAACTACTGGACATTTGGGCCAACAACCAAAACTCGCAGCAACACTTCCACAGGAGATGGAACTCCTATATTCATGCTACATTTTCCAAGGAAGACCAGGAAGGACTCACCCCCCCCCCCACCTATACAACTTGAGATATAGCCTGAAAGACTTACCAACTAGTTAGACCAAGTCTAACCTCTTACATCCTCACAACAACCGGAAACGGAGAAAACAAACTCTCTCACCACTGACAGCCCATACTAGCCCAGCGGGGCCAAAATCTGTCAGTCCCTGTTATTCCCCCCAAGTTATGTTAAGTTAGGATGCATAAGTAGTTAATTGTTCTCTTTAATCACGCTTTTAACAACAGTGTATCCTCCACGCCAAGTGACTTACAAAACTATCATCACCCCCCTCTCCTGATATCTAATCATCTCCTCATAGCTTCCTGGACGCTGACCCTCCACCTGCTATCTCCCCTTCTCCCTGATATGGGGAGGGGGCGAGAGGCACAGGATTACCAGGTCTCCCCTTTCCATCCAGGCAAAACTATTAAACACCCCTAGATTATCAGGAAGCACATTACACAACGAAGGTGACTTGGCCTGCAGGAAACTCTTCCTCTTTTCCCCCCTCTACCTTTTACTCACCCCCATCACTCGCTAAGTCTTTCTAATTTTTCTCATATCCTCTCTCCCCCCCTCTCTCCCTCTCTCTCCCCCCACCTCTCCCGAGAAAATGTTAATGTATAAACGGCATTTGTGTCACTGTTAAATATTGACCTAATAAAATTTGAAATAAAAAACAAAACAAAAAAAAAAAAAAACAGGGGTTTATTCTGCACGCATTTGCAAACACATGCGTAAGCTACAGGCCCCGCCAAGGCATGCTGTTACCTGTAGTTCCTGAGGTATGTATGTGAGGGTGCTCTGGTGTGACCACAGCTCAGATAGAAGTAGGTGTAGCAGTCCTTAGGGCATCTCTTAGAGAGGAGAAGCAGCTCTGGAGTGAGGAATAGAGAGAAGAAAGGCATCTCTAAGTGCAGTAGGTAAAATAATTTATACTGTGTACACAGGGTTAAAAATCACTTACAGAGTGACAGGTAATGCAAGTATGTGAAAACAGTGGTGAGGTCCTATTCCTTTATCTTGGTATGGAAGTGGTAATTCATGCTCAGATACAGGTTGTCACGGTCCAGCCTGCAGATTTCTGTTTGTGAAATTCTTATCTCCTTGCTGTAGGGTTCTGCTAGATCTGTGACTCCATTTCACATGTGGTGTTTGGCTTCTCTGTTCACCAGGTGGAGAGCTACAGTTCCTGGGAACATGTGCTGTGACATACTGAAGCAGAGCATGATCCCCTCCCTTCGGAGACTGGGCCACTGGGCAGTATTCCAACATGATAATAACCCCAAAACACCTCCAAGACAACCACTGCCTTGCTAAAAAAAGCTGAGGGTAAAGGTGATGGACTGGCCAAGCATGTCTCCAGACCTAAACCCTATTGAGCATCTGTGAGGCATCCTCAAACGGAAGGTGAAGGAGCGCAAAGTCTCTTACATCCACCAGCTCCATGATGTTGTCATGGAGGAGTGTAAGAGGACTCCAGTGGCAACCTGTGAAGCTCTGGTGAACTCCATGCCCAAGAGGGTTAAGGCACTGCTGGAAAATAATGGTGGCCAAACAAAATATTGACACTTTGGGCCCAATTTGGACATTTTCACTTAGAGGTGTACTCACTTTTGTTGCCCGCGGTTTAGACATTAAAGTACAACTAAAGGCAACATAGACATTTTAGTAAATTCTCATATAAATACCTGAAAGTTGCACATGGTAATAAACATAATAACTGAAATAATTATTTTCCTACCATATAGCCACAATTGTGGTCTCTAATCCCCTCCACCAGTTCTCCTTTGCTGTATACTACTAGTGATGGTGGGGGGACTTATATGTAGAATGAAATGCCTGAATTTTCCATGGACTACAGGAGCATTTCCCCTAGTGTTGTCAGGACGGCTCTTCAGAGAGGCTGCATGCAAAAGGAGACAACAGGCAAACCTGAGGCAATTAGAAAAACAGGAAGTAAAGTTGTCTCCTCAGTAAAGGAAGTGAACATGAGAGCTTCCAGCTGCAGGAGACAAGGTAAATACCTCAAAATCCTTACTGTTTTTTGCAAAACACCCAGTGAGATGTTTAACAGACTGTATAGGTACATAACATGTTGATTGTTTCATTTTGACCATAGTACTACTTTAATGGCTGTGTGTTGAGTTATTTTGAGGGGATAGCAGATTTACACTATCGGACAAGCTGTACACTCACTACTTTACATTGTAGTAAAGTGTCATTTCTTTAGCGTTGTGACATGAAAAGATATAATAAAATATTTACAAAAATGTGGGGGTGTACTCACTTTTGTGAGATACTGTATCTATCTATCTATCTATCTATCTATCTATCTATCTATCTATCTATCTATCTATCTATCTATCTATATATATATATATATATATATATATATGCAGTATCTCACAAAAGTGAGTACACCCCTCACATTTTTGTAAATATTTTATTCTATCTTTTCATGTGACAACACTGAAGAAATGACACTTTGCTACAATGTAAAGTAGTGAGTGTACAGCTTGTATAACAGTGTAAATTTGCTGTCCCCTCAAAATAACTTAACACACAGCCATTAATGTCTAAACCGCTGGCAACAAAAGTGAGTACACCCCTAAGAGAAAATGTCTAAATTGGGCCCAATTTTCCCTCCCTGGTGTCATGTGACTCATTAGTGTTACAAGGTCTCAGGTGTGAATGGGGAGCAGGTGCGTTAAATTTGGTGTTATCGCTTTCTCTCTCTCATACTGGTCACTGGAAGTTTAACATGGCACCTCATGGCAAAGAACTCTCCAAAAGAATTGTTGCTCTACATAAAGATGGCCTAGGCTATAAGAAGATTGCCAAGACCCTGAAACTGAGCTGCAGCATGGTGGCCAAGACCATACAACGGTTTGACAGGTCAGGTTCCACTCAGAACAGACCTCAGCATCGCTCTCTCTCTCATACTGGTCACTGGAAGTTTAACATGGCACCTCATGGCAAAGAACTCTCTGAGGATCTGAAAAAAAGAATTTTTCCACTCAGAACAGACCTCAACATGGTCGACCAAAGAAGTTGAGTGCAAATGCTCAGCGTCATATCCAGAGGTTGTCTTTGGGAAATAGACGTATGAATGCTGCCAGCATTGCTGCAGAGGTTGAAGGGGTGGGGGGTCAGCCTGTCAGTGCTCAGACCATACGCTGCACACTGCATCAAATTGGTCTGCATGGCTGTCGTCCCAGAAGGAAGCCTCTTCTAGAGATGATGCACAAGAAATCCCACAAACAGTTTGCTGAAGACAAGCAGACTAAGGACATGGATTACCGGAACCATGTCCTGTGGTCTGATAAGACCAAGATAAACTCTTTTGGTTCAGATGGTGTCAAGCGTGTGTGGTGGCAACCAGGTGAGGAGTACAAAGGTGTGTCTTGCCTACAGTCAAGCATGGTGGTGGGAGTGTCATGGACTGGGGCTGCATGAGTGCTGCCGGCACTGGGGAGCTACAGTTCATTGAGGGAACCATGAATGCCAACATGTACTGTGACCTACTGAAGCAGAGCATGATCCCCTCCCTTTGGAGACTGGGCTGCAGGGCAGTATTCCAACATGATAATGACCCCAAACACACCTCCAAGACAACCACTGCCTTGCTAAAGAAGCTGAGGGTAAAGGTGATGGAATGGCCAAGCATGTCTCCAGACCTAAACCCTTTTGAGCATCTGTGGGGCATCCTCAAACAGAAGGTGGTCTTGTAAGTAAACATTCTCTCACTGGCCACAAATGACCACACTGAGCAGCAACAGGAGCACAATGACCACCACTGAGCAGCAAGATGAACAAACTGTCTACACTGAGCAGTAAGGGGAGAACTGACCACACAGTGCAGCCAGGGAAGGGCATATTTGCCACCACTGAGCAGCAAGGGGGCACATTGGCCACTGAGCAGAAAGTGGGGACAAACTGACCTTACTAAGAAGCAAGGGGGGACCCTGACTACTCTGAGCAACAACAAGGGGCACATTGATCACACTGAGCAGCAAGGAAGGCACTCTGACTATGGAGGTGGGGGGCCCTGCTCGGTACCATGGAGTTGATAACAACAATAATTGTTTTATAGATTGCAATTTAAGGATTGAAAATAATGGTAACAGCATAGGGACACTGGTCAAATGTACTCCTGAAGAAAATGAATGTTCAAAATGTGTTGAATTTTTCATGTGAACTTATTCATCATTTGATAACAACCATTTCATAATTGATATGTAATTTATATCAATATGTAGCATGTCCAAAAAAGTGCATAGTATGGCTTTTATACATGTTGTTTTTATTCCTTGTCATAAAATAAATGGTACTTTTTAAACTTACTATTGCCACAATATTTTTGTTTGTGCTCTAAAAAGTCCTTGCTTCATATTTGGTTGTTGTGTTTGCTTTGTTAGATTCCTGATTTTAAGGAAAGATTATTTTGTTCAACATTAGTTCTGGTATAATGGTGACGTCTGCCACTCTTTGCAATGTCTAGTACATTTCTCTGGTGCTTAAGGAGTTACCCTAATACAGTGACATGCATTCCTTTCTATTTTAAGTATATGCAGCAACTTGTTGTGCTGATGTAAATAGATGGAAATTAACTGCCTTTTTTCTACATATAAAAATGTCATTGTGAGTCATCAACAAGAAAGCCATAATTTTCCTGTCACTTTTGACACAATCTTCCATTAAATTTCCAATGAAAATTTAAAGAATAAAACACATTCCATGGCTCTTGAATCAATTCTAAAAAAGAACAGTATATTTACTGAAAATAAGACAAGACTTCTGAAATATTCTAGTGCCCTAATATTCTAGTTAGCTTGTCCAGGGGTTGGAGTGACATTTGTGGTCAATGAGGGGGCAAGAAATTGGGGGTTAAGTGCCAGGTATGCAATCATTAATTGATTATTCATAGAAGCCTAAAAATATATTAGTGCACTCTGTTGTATTTGGAAAATAACAAAGCTGTGTTCCAATGATAAATTGTCTCTCCATATGAGGATGGTCTCTTGAAACACGACTGATGCTGTTTTATAAAACACCTTCATGTGTATGTTGCTCAATGTAAGATGTGTTTATGATACGTTTTAAATGTATTTTCTACAACTCCTCCCTGGGTCACTTGATATCCCCCCACGGCTTCCAATACTATTTCTACTCTGATGACACCCAAATCTATCTCTCTACTCCTTAGCTCACTCCATCAGTCTTTTCATGCATTATTAATTTACTAACAGACATATCAGCCTGGATGTCACACCACTTCCTCAAATTCAATCTATCCAAAACCAAGCTCATAATATTTCTTCCCCCACTGGC
This sequence comes from Glandirana rugosa, assembly GCA_018402905.1. Taxonomy (NCBI): domain Eukaryota; kingdom Metazoa; phylum Chordata; class Amphibia; order Anura; family Ranidae; genus Glandirana; species Glandirana rugosa. The sequence continues at coordinate 54,225 of BLSH010460353.1, read as the reverse complement.
CTATTCATCTGACTTCTCTGTTAAGATTGATGCCAAAACTGTCTACCTGTCCCCGCATGCCAAGGTGCTTGGTGTAATCCTGGACTCTGAACTATCCTTTCGGCCCCACATGCAATCACTGTCCAAAGCTGGCCACCTCAACCTACATGACATCTCCAAAATATGCCCCTGCCTAACCAATGACACCACAAAGCTCCTAATTCACTCCCTGGTCATCTCCCGCCTCAACTACTGCAACTCCCTCCCATTGGCATACCTTTACATAAGCTATCCCTTCTCAGTCCATCATGAATGCTGCTGCCAGACTCAATCACCTTACCAAGTGTTCAGTGTCTGCTACTCCTCTCTGCCAACCGCTTCCACTGGCCCCTCTGCCATCCACAACTGAGGCTCCAGCTACATCACTAACCTAGTCTCAGAATACTGTACCAACCAAATCATTCTCTTTGTTTCTCCCAAGACCTTCTGCTCTATCGCTCCCTTGTCACCTCCTCCCATGCTCATCCCTCAAGGTATCCTACCCTCTACGAATCCTTATCAGGACCTCTACTCGTACCCTCCTCCACTGTTCCCTCGCTATCTCGTCTTCCAGAACCCTCTTTGTTTCTCTTA
>BLSH010460353.1:42774-53603 GCA_018402905.1 Glandirana rugosa | reverse complement strand
CTCCCTACCCCAATATGTCTGACTATGTCCTACTCTATTTACATTTAGACCATCCCTGAAAATCTTTCTCTTCAGAGAAGCTTATCCTGCCCCCCCCCCCCCTAACAACTGTACTTTTATTTTCTCCATCAGCTCATCCCCCACTGTTGTTGCCCTTTGTATCACTTGACCCTCCCTCTTAGATTGTAAACTCTAACGAGCAGGGCTCTCTGATTCATTCTGTATTAAATTGTACTGTACTATCTGCAGTCATGTTGTAAAGCGCTGCACAAACTGTTGGCGCTATATAAATCCTGCATTATAATAATGTTTTGTCATTTATTAATCACTACCGCCATATATTTTAAAATAGTGATAAGGTGGACACTGTATTCTGGACGCCCATTTAAAATGGTGCTCATTCGTTTTGCATGCATCTGACGCAGATCACATTCAAAATGGATCTGTGCCATGTGATCACTGTGATAGCTAGTCACAGGAGTCATAATTGTAAACAAATGCTACTACTGTTTACATTTGAAAGTCCTCTCCTCCTTTCCACAATAGAGGAAGGGTAGGAACGAGAATTGTATGAATAACGGGATCTTATGGAAGCAAGCAGTAAAAGATTCAAAGTGGGAGCTTTATAAATTTTATTGTGGGACCATTTTTTTTAAAGAAACATTTATTGAGATTTTTACATATATATATATATACAGTAAGAAAAGCCAAGATCATTGGAAAATAATACACAACAAATTTGAATCATGTTACAGTGTGTTGGTACCATGGAAGTAGACCTACTGAGGGTAGGTTATAGTATGCTGATGGGTTAGAGATTGTCTAAGGAAATATAAAGGGAGAGGTGGGGGGAGAGGAAAAGAGAAGAGGAAAAGAAGAGGAAATAGAAAAGGAAATAGAAAGAAGGGGTTTAGGAGGGGAAGAGGAAAAGGAAAAGGGGATGGACACTGGTCAAGAATATATATCTGCACAGTCGAGATGTTCACCTGATCCAATAGAACGGTATATAGCCAAATTTACATCATGCTTAAAGTAGCAAGCATTTTACCCCATGCATAAAGTAGCAAGCATTCGAGGAACCTTATAGACTATAGTATTGCTGTATTCAATAGTCCCTCAAAGAGTTCCTTCTAAACCACCATTCTGTGAGAGGCATATGTCCGGTTGGTTAGATGATGGAAAGGGAGGCAGGTCATTAATAGGCATACCATTGCAGTTATTATTTGTAATCCTTGGGTGGACCCAGATATAGCCTTAATTGGGTACAATCACTTTAAACTATGTGATAAAACTAAACCAGCTAGTCAATCTGATGTCATGTGCACTGTCTCCATAAAAGCTGCCCTTTTGCGATGACATTTCCAAGACTTACCTTGGTTGGAGGATGATAGGTCTAGTTTTTCCAACTTGAGCAGGTTTGCAAGGTCAGTTTTTAAGTCCTTAATGGAGGGAGGAAGGGAAGATGTCCACTGTTTTAAGATTGTCCTCCTGGCTGCCATATAGCAGGTAGAGATCCAGGCCTTATTGTGTTGTAAGAGTTTTACATGAAGCCTGGGTAAGTCTCGAAGTAGCATCAAATGAACCAAAGAGTAAAAGGAAGATGTTCTTGTGGGGCTGGAGTTCTGTGATAGTGGCCACAAAGCATTCGACTTGGTTCCAGTATTGCGTGATGTAACGACAGAACCATAACTTGTGGATTAAGGTTGGTTTGTGGCTTTTGTGGAGTGGGCAATATTATATGATCTATCCGGGAATTATTTGGAGTTCAGTTGAGGTATGTAAGCCCAGTGAACAATTTTAAATTGTTGTTCTTGCCAAAATTAATTTGACACAAATGCACATGTGGTGTTGCAGCCTGCTAGGATATACGTATGTATGTGGAGATTGCAAGTCCTTATTCCAGGCGGTGGATTTGAAAAACCTGATGATCAACTTTAGAAGAGAGTTCAAAGGCTTGTAAAGGTCAGAGATTTTATGGCAATTCCGTTCCAAGAAGGTGTCCAAAAGTGAAGTTTTAAATCCAAGTTCCTTTGAGGGACATATGCTGGTCACAAAGCTGGTAGCTTGGAGGAAAAAAGACTATGATGGGTAGGTAATCCATATGTATGGCACATTTTAGAGGTGGTCCTGGGTGTTCCAGAGGAATCATCGAACAGTTGGGCAAAGTCTGCGAGGCCCATATATATTGTATTTGGTGTTGCTGCGCCTGTGGAAACAAAGGTTGGCCACATATTGGGAGATGTTTAGCCATATGGGGGGGAAACTCCCAACAATTTACTAGTCTCTCTCCATGCCACCACTGTATCCCTGATGAGGAGATTGTGTTTCAAGTTGGAGGAGATAGATTTGAGTCTGAAGTGCAGAAACGGGGATAGATTATAAGGATATGACATCTGAGATTCTATATCGTAGTTGAAATATCTTGATGAACATGTCATCCAAGCTAACTCCACTCTTAACAGACAGGAGATGTTGTAGAATCTGATGTTGGGGAGGTTAATTTCTCCACTGTACATGGGCAAGAATAGCTTTTGTAGTGATATTCGGGGTTTGCTACCCTTCCAGAGAAAAAGGGATAAGGCCTTGTGCAATTTTTTTATGTCTATATGTTTTAGCAACAATGGAATCATCTGGAGAGGGTATAGCAATTTTGGAAAACTGACCATTTTAAATAGGTAGCACCTCCCAAATAATGAGAGTGGAAGGTTTGCCCAGTTTTCCAATTCCGCTATGATTTTGTGCATAGCGGGGAGGAAATTGAGTTGGCAAATGGATGATGGAATTTTCCCTATTTTAATCCATACAAATCCAAAAATTAACTGAGGAAAGTAACATCATTAGTAGTAATCAGCATGGATTTATGAGGGGAGATTCATGCCAGACAAATCTGCTAACATTCTATGAGGAAGTGAGTGGCCATTTTGATGGGGGGGGGGGTCAGTGGATGTAGTGTACCTGGATTTTGCAAAAGCCTTTGACACAGTTCCCCATAAAGGTCTGTGGCCGTGGACCAGAAGGCTTGTTCTTGGGTAAAGAACTGGTTACAGGGACGTCTCCAAAGGATAGGGATTAATAGCATATACTCAGACTGGTCTGGAGTGACGAGTGGAGTACCCCAAGGATCTGTCTTGGGACCAATTCTATTCAATTTATTCATTAATGATATAGGGGAAGGGATCAATAGCTTAGTCTCAGTTTTTGCAGATGATACAAAGATAAGCGGGGCATTGACATCACAACAGTATATCGAAATTTTACAGAATGACCTGAACCACTTAATGGAATGGGCAGACAAATGGCAAATGAGGTTTAATGTGGAGAAATGTAAAGTAATGCACTTGGGGCAAAAAACATAAATGCAAAGTACGCACTAGGGGAGAGCCTCTGGGGGAAATCAAGAATGGAGAAGTATCTGGGGTTTCTAGTAGATGACAGACTGAGCAATAGCTTGCCATACAAGCTGCAGCTACCAAAGCAGGCAGGATATTACCGTGCATAAAAAAAAGGGATATACTCCAGGGATAAAACTATAATTCTGACACTTTATAAAACTCTGGTAAGGCCCCATCTGGAGTATTCTGTCCAGACATGGTCTCCCATCCTCAGAAAGAATGAGCTTGAGAGTGTCTAAAGGAGGCCAACAAAACTTATAAGGGGACTGGAGGCCCTCACTTATGAGGAATGACTACAAACATTCAATTTATTCTCTCTGGAGAAGCGACGCTTGAGAGAGGACATTATAGCAATCTATAAATACCTCAATGGGGATCCCAGCATAGGAAAAAAACTGTTTAGTCTTAAGGAGAGAACACGTGGACACACATTGAGACTGGAGGAGAAGCGGTTTATTCTTAAACTGCATAGGTAATTCTTCACTGTCGGCTCAATAAGGATGTGGAACTCTCTTCCACAACTGGTAGTGGGTGTGGGGAGTATGGAAGCTTTCAAAAGACTCTTGGATGTATATATTAGGGAACACAACATACAGGGATATGGACACTGACACACGTACACCTACACAGGTTGGACTGGATGGACTATTGTCTTTTTTCAACCTTAACTATTATGTAACTACTATGTAACTATGTAATCAGGTAGGTGATGTGATTCCTAGCTATGGAGAAGGTCTGGTGTGCCGCCCAGTGTGGGGATCGGTAATGAAAGAGAGGTAGAACTTCACTTTTTGAGAAGTTTATTCTTAGGCCCGAGCAGGCCTTGAAAGTTGTAAAAATGTCTTGTATGTGTTTCATGTCAGTTTCTGGGCTGGACGTGAAAATGAAAATATTATCCACAAACAATGCAATGCGGAGCTCTTGGTCGCCAGTTTTAACCCTGTGGAGATCAGAATGGAAGGTTAAAAAATGGGAGAGGGGTTCTAGTGTTAAATTAAATAATAGGCAGGATAGGGGACATCCCTGTCTGGTCCCTTTATGTAGGCATATATTGTTGGAGAGTATACCTGCTGCAACCACAGTGGCAGTTGTTGTTGAGTACATCTCTTGTATAAGCTGGAGGAAGGGACCTGAAAAGCCAAATTTTGACAGGACCAGACCCAACGAAAACTGACATTATTGAAAGCCTTTTCGGCATCTAAGGTTATTATAGCAGCTTCATTGGTGAGGCTGGCCCTGGCTTTTTCCAACACTGTTAGAACTTTTCAGATGTTGGATGTGGTGGACCTTCCTTGGGTGAAGCCTGCTTGAGATGGATAGATGAGAGAGACCATGATGGGTGCCAACCCGTTTGCAATAATTTTAAAGAGAAGTTTGGAGTCTAAATTTAGAAGGGATATTAGAAGGGATATTGGCCAGTAGGAGCCTGGGTCTGTAGTAATATACCCCTTCTTCTGTATATGTTTAATATGAGCTTGGAAGCCCTGAAGGCAGATATTGGTTCCAAACTAGTATCTTTTGGTAGACCTGTAACAGATCTCAAACTTGCAGTTCATGCAAGACGGCACAAGAATTACCAGGAACTGGAGGCTTTTTGCCAAGAGGAATGGGCAGCTTTACCATCTGAGAAGATAAAGAGACTCATTCACAAATACCACAAAAGACTTCAAGCTGTCATTGATGTTAAAGGGGTCAATACACGGTATTAAGAACTGGGATATGTAAACTTTTGATCAGGGTCATTTGGGTAGTTTTTGTTGTCATTATGATTTAAAAAGAGTAAACACAGTTGATTGATAATAAGGCTTCAGCCAAACACTAACCATAAGTGAAAGAAAAGTGTTATCATTCATATTCTCTGAAAAATGGCCAAGAAATCATAAATTCTGCCAGGGTATGTAAACTTATGAGCACAACTGTAACTTACATAGCAATAGGATGATTGGTTTAAGCTAGAGCATTAATTTCAAAAACAACCTAGAGGAAAACGGCAACAATTAGGATGTCAGTACCCTTATAACCTTAGGAGAGGCTGCTCATCAGCATTTGTTATTGTGGCCAGACAAATCTGTGAGTCACATTTTCTTAGCTGGATCTTTTCTGAAGCTGCGTTGCTCCCTTGGCTCCCCCAGGCGAGAGGCGAGGGGAGCTGTGGAGGTGTCCATGGGAATATACAGGTAAGCTTGCATGTGGTGTATTGCTTCTTCATGGTGGGAGAATGATTTGGAGTCTCCGGACGAATCTGTAAATCTTAGCGTTGCCGGGTATACCAAGGTAAACTTGATTCTTTTATCATATAGAGCAGCGCAGATAGGTTGAAATGCTTTTTGCCTGCGGGAAACCTCCTGGGAATAGTCAGCGAATATCAGCAGCTTATGGCCATCCAGCTGCAAGGATTCAGAGTTCTGGAGTGATCGCAGGATGTTGTATCTGTCTGCATAATTCAGATAGCGTATAATGGTGGGTCTTGGCGTCCATCTATCATTTGATGCCGCTCCTAGCCAGTGAGTTCTTTCCACAATGCACTGGGTTGTTATGCCGAGGGTGCCCGGTATGCACGATGTGCAAATCGCACGTGGGGAATCCATGCTGATAGATTCTGGGAGACCAATAACTCTCAAATTATTGCGCCTGGTGCGCTTTTCTAGGCCATCTATTTTATCGAGCAGGTATTGCTGCATTTGTTTCACTTGTTGGTCAGATGTATTTTGGAGTTAATCTTCTGTCGGAGACGCGGTGCTCTAGTTCTCTGATCCATTTTGCCTTATCACCCAGTTCTTTCCTTAGCTGAGTGATGCCTGCTGCTACCGCCCTGTCCACTGCCGCCATTATTGTGGGTGTCAACAATGCTGCAACTGCCTGTGCTAGGCTGGCATATTGATCATCTGGTAATGGGTGTCATAATCATAGTATGCCCCATGCTGGCCATCGTTATAGTTGGACAAGGTGCGGTATAGCTGTGTGTGGAGCATTCACTCCGTCCACTATGTTTCCTGCCATGAGGCCTGACATAGAGGGCTCGGGCCTTGTGGCTCGGGCCGGGGGTGCCAGAGGAGTCATGGACAATGAACCTGTCCATCTGGTGTGCGCTTTGAGCTGGTGGGGGAGTAATCGCTGGCTCCTCGCTGTCCGCAGGCGTGTGACGCCGTTCTCTGTTCCCTTACATGTGGCCCCGGAACCGGAAGTCAAAAGCAAGAAACGTGGGACCATTTTTTAAACCCTCATCTTGTACATATCGTCTCTTTCCTGTCTTCCTAATGACCTGTATATTATTGGTTCCACCTACCTTATTAAACACATAAAAGCTATTCTCCAGATGACAAAACACAGATTAATGCAGTTCTTTATTCATTAATCCATCAATACAGTTTTTTTAAAGCAATTAAAGTACTTAAATGTGACTTGATACCAGTCTCTTACATTCATTTTACAGCAGAGCTCAGACTGAGAGAAGTAGCAAAAGGAGCCAAATAGTTGTGTTGCAGTACAAAGAGTATGCTGCTGATAGGAGGCGAGAACACCACAACAGAGGGATGAGCTCATCATTCTGTTGTATCTCCTTTTACTGTTCAGTCACAGGCTATGGGAGGGGTAGGAATTTAAAATGTTTACTTAAAGCGGATTTTCTCCCAAAAGTGGAAGCTCCACTTAACAGCCTTCGCCCCCCCCTCGGGTGCCACATTTGACCAAATGAACAATCACATGTGAGTGGATGCAATTAGCTGTGAGAGCCATTAGCCTACTATTGCTTTCAATGGGGCTGCCTCTTGCAGCTATCCATGGGGAGCCCACTGGGGTTCTCCCATATATTCATCGAGCTAGTGCATTCACAAGTGACCTTGAGGGAGGTGCAAATCTCTTGAGCTATAGCAATGCCTTAACTGCATTGATTTAGTAATATGACAAACTGACATTTTATTAAGATTTTTTTTTGTGGATTGTTTGATATATTTGTGAATCCAATGGATTTGGACTTGCAAGGAAACTTTACTAATAGTGTGTTTTTTTTCTGCTTGGTGCCATCTGTAGACATAGAAATGCTACTTTTAATCCCAAACCTTGGAGTACATTAGTAACAACCATAAGACCATTTAGAGTATGAATCACTAATCACTACTCTCTGAATGCAGTCTAAATATTCGACAGTAAGCCTACAGATCTTACGTACACAGCCATGTGTGAGGAAATGAGTCAAATGCTTCTGCAAAGTCCAGGTATACTATATTCACGGCCACTCCTTAATCTAAATGTTGGTTTTCCTTATAAAAGGAAACAATCTTTTTTGACAAATTTGGTAATTTGTGAATCCAATCCTGACTATAGCTTATGATATTTTTCTCTAGAAAAAAATTATTCTATGTGATTTTTTATCAAACTCCCAAGTTTCTTTCTAATGTTAGAAGTTAAACTTACAGTTCTATATTTACTTGGTAAAAACTTTGACCACTTTTAAAATATAGGCACCAAACTTGCCTTGCACCAATCTATTGATACCAAGCTCTCCGTTAAAGAGTCTTTAAAAGTTAGAAAGAATTGCTTAGAAATAACAGCTCAACTCTTTGAGGACACATGGGTGTAAGCCATCTGATCTGATTCATCTTTATTTTGTTTAACTCATTTTGGACCATATCAATTTTGAGCCATTGTAATTCATTTGAGGTTATGGTACTACCATCCCCTTTACGGACTTGAGATCCACCATCTTTCTTTGTATACACAGAGCTAAATAATTTATATAACACATTTGCCTTCTCTTTGTCCCCAGTCACTAACTCTGAATTATTTTGTAAAGGTCATACATGCTCAGATCTGATCTTTTAACTATCAATATATTTAAAGGTTTTGAGAGGTTCGTCTTACCCTCTTTTGTAGCTTTTTTGTGATCTTCATTTGCTTTTACATATATACTCAACCCTTGTGCCATCCTCACTCCTGGACCTCCTGTTTGCTCTATCAGTGGTTCACGATTCAGGGTCGCAAGGGAGGTTACCCCTGCGTAAGTCAGACTCCACCACCGAGTACGCGACAGTATCAGACAGCCATGCCTGAGTCTGCACAGGGGACCTCTCCTACGAACGATTTGAGCCTACACTTGGGCGGGCTGACCCAGGCCATCCAGACCCTGCAGGAAGGTTACACCCGACTTGAGGTATGGGTGCAGGAACTCACTTCAACCAAGGCCCCTGGAACCAGTCAGTCCACAGCTGACGCCCTACTGGCCCTGCTAATTGAACCCAAGGTTCCCCTGCCAGAGCGGTTTTCAGGCTAAATTTCGGGCCTTTCGCAATGCCTGCAAACTTTATTTTTCCCTCCAACCCCATACCTTCTCCCAAGAAACCACGAAGGTGGGGTTGGTCATTTCCCTGCTGCAGGAAGCACCTCAGTCCTGTGCACATCGCCTCTTGGAACAGAAGGCCCCTGAAGTCAGCAGCTTGACTCTGTTCTTTTGGGTAATGGCCTCATTATATGAAGACCTGCATCAAGTCGACATGGCCGAAGCGGCCCTCCGCGCACTGCAACAAGGCCGCTGAACACAGTTCAGGCGCTGGAGCGCCGATACTGCGTGGAATGATGCAGCTCTCCATCATAAATTTTGCCTGGGTCTGTCAGACCCCCTAAAGGATGAACTAGCCCGTGTCCACACATGCTGGATGCCCTAGTCAACCTGACCATTCAGATTGACAGACGTCTCAGAGAACGTGGAGCTGAAAAAGCGTCAGGATCCTCTACATACCCCAGGCCCGCTCCAGCGATCTCTGCCGTCGCACCAGCAGCATCTGATCAGTCCCAGCCCAGACAAGTGGGTCTTATTCGACCATCTCTGATGCCCGAAGATAGACAACAATGCCTAGGCAACCGCCTATGTCTATACTGTGGGGAGCCCGGTCATGTGGTGAAGACTTGTCCTGCCAAGCTTGCTAAGTGCTCACCTTCCCCCACAGATGACATACCGACCCTCTCGCAGACCGCCACTCACCTCTCTCTCCCTGCAGCTTCCCGGAAAGAGTCTCCTAGTCACTGCTATTGTCGACTCTGGTGCCTGCAGCCGATTTATCGACCAAGCCTTTGCTACCCAGCATCAGATCCCATTATGACCCACACACGAAACGTTTCCCATATTGGCTTCTACCCTGGACGGCCACCAGGAACTTCTGCGATTGGACGTTATCGCTTCCCCCTTGTTCCCGATTATCCTCGGGTTACCAGGGCTACAGGCTCATAGCCCCTCTATCAACTGGGCTACCGGGAGACCAAATTCCCATCAGCGTACTGCCTCCAGCACTGTTTCTCGGGAACCAACAGACCTAACCCCATCTTGCTTAGTCTTAGATACAGACTCGGACCCGGAGACCCGTCAGTCAGTCCTGCCTGTCTATCACCAGTTCCTCGATGTATTTAGCAAGAAGGGAGGAGAACAACTACCCCCTCATAGGCCATATGACTCTCCTATTGAGCTCCTGCCCGGAGCCGAGGTTCCATTTGGGAGGATCTTTCCTCTGACGGAGCTGGAATTAGCGGCCCTCAAGGCCTACCTGGACGAGAACCTGAAAAAGGGGTTCATACATCCCTCTACATCACCAGCCGGAGACGGCATCTTCTTTGTTGAAAAGAAGGACCACACCCTGACACCCTGTATCGATTACAGGGAGTTAAACAAAATTACGGTCAAAAACCGGTACCCCTGCCCTTGGTCCCAGAACTTTTCCAGAGACTTGGAAGGGCAACAGTGTTCACAAAATTGGATCTCTGTGGGGCTTATAACCTGGTTCGTATCCGGGAAGGTGACGAGTGGAAGACCTCCTTCCGTACCAGGTTTGGGCACTTTGAGTACCTGGGGATGCCCTTTGGACTCTGCAATGCCCTGGCTACGTTTAAAAATTTCATGAACAATGTGTTCAGAGACTATTTGGACAATTTGTCATCGTCTACCTCGACGATATTCTGATATTCTCCTCCACCTTGGAGGAACACCAGAAACATGTTGCCTGCGTCCTGAGTCGCCTTCGGCAATACGGACTATATGCCAAAGCCGAGAAATGCAAATTTGAATGGCCCAGCATGTCCTTCCTAGGACTGATCATCTCAGTCACAGGCATCACCATGGACCCCCAGAAGGTCTCTGCTATCCTTGACTGGCCTGCTCCCATGGACAAAAAAGGAGTCCTTCCTGTACGACCCGGTAAGTTTAAACGTAAAGAGCCGAAACCGTATATCAGGCATAACGGCTTCCGCTGAGTCCTGCGTCCGTTGTACAAAGACCACAAGGAGGTTCCACCTCCTCTTATAGTCTTATAGCAGCTCCATCTGCTACTGTTTAACAGGTTTATCAGAGACTTGTGTAACAAGTACTTTAAAAATTTGCATCGGTCCCGTAACGTCTCAGGTTTCCCGTAGGGGTCCATGAGTTTCACGGGTTTGGACCATGCCTTCCTCCAG
>BLSH010460333.1:999316-1018714 GCA_018402905.1 Glandirana rugosa | reverse complement strand
GTTACTATCACCTGTCACATTGGAAGAGGGGGGGTCCTATCACCTGTCACATTGGAGGGGGGTTACTATCACCTGTCACATTGGAATGGGGGGGGGGGGGATCCTATCACCTGTCACATTGGTGGGGGGGTACTATCACCTGCAGGAGTGGGGGGGAGTGGTCGCAGCTGCAGGAGTGGGGGTGGGTGTGTCGCAGCTGCAGGAGTGGGGGGGGGTGTGTCGCAGCTGCAGGAGTGGGGGGGGGTGTCGCAGCTGCAGGAGTGGGGGGGGTGTCGCAGCTGCAGGAGTGGGGGGGAGTGGTCTCAGCTGCAGGAGACGCGCGAGGGCCCCATGAAATGGCCTGGAGGGCCGGATTCGGCTCATGGGCCTTGTGCTCCAGATATAGACTGGGCTCAGAGCTCTGTGAGATTTTGTGTCTTATTCATATCAGTCTGTGAGTTTATTGTTACAAAGTTTCCTATCTGCCGTCTTCTGGGTGCAGCGTCTTCTGGGTGGCAGAGTCACATGGTGTTCAGTCTTCTATGGCTTTGGCTTCCTGGTCTGCCTGATTTACCCCAGTAATGGCAGAAATACGCGATAAGAATATTGGGCGCGAAAATTTCCGTTCTGCGAACGATTGGCCGATATTCTAACCGTTGAAGCCCAGCAAGTAATACCCGATATCGTGAACGAAAAAGACTGATTTAAAAAATGGAAAATTTTTGTCGTATCGTTTGCGACTGAACGATATTCTAAGCTTTGGTGTGAAGGCCGGCAGTAAAAACCTATCAAGCATGAGCGGAACATTTTCGACCACCGACCTCTCGGCGGTCGAGCGATCGGCCGATTTTTCTACCCTTGTATTCCTGCAAAGTTTTTGACCACCAACCGCTGTTAGGTTGATCGGCGGTCGAGCGATCTGCCGCTTTTCTGACCGTGTATTCCTGCTATAAGTCACCTGTAAATGAAATGTTCCCTCTTGCCCAGGTGTCTCCAAACTTTCTAAAACAATGGGCTGGTTTATCTTCCTTCAGACTTTAGGGGGGCCGGACTGTGACCTGCAGGATATTGGTGTCAGTGGGAGGAATAGTGCCCCATCATTGGTATCAGTGGGAGGAATATTGTCCCATCATTGGTATCAGTGGGAGGAATATTGTCCCATCATTGGTATCAGTGGTAAGAATAGTGTCCCATCATTGGTATCAGTGGGAGGAATAGTGCCCCATCATTGGTATCAGTGGGAGGAATAGTGCCCCATCATTGGTATCAGTGGGAGGAATATTGTCCCATCATTGGTATCAGTGGGAGGAATAGTGTCCCATCATTGGTGTCAGTGGGAGGAATAGTGTCCCATCATTGGTGTCAGTGGGAGGAATAGTGCCCCATCATTGGTATCAGTGGGACGAATAGTGCCCCACGAGAAGGCCTGGCTCACAGTCTCCATTCTGATTCATCCCAAAGGTGTTCTATCGGGTTGAGGTCAGGACTCTGTGCAGGCCAGTCAAGTTCCTGCACCCCAAACTCGCTCATCCATGTCTTTATGGACCTTGCTTTGTGCACTGGTGGGCAGTCATGTTGGAACAGGAAGGGGCCATCCCCAAACTGTTCCCACAAAGCTGGGAGTATGAAATTTTCCAAAATGTCTTGGTATGCTGACCCCTTAAGGGCCCGTACACCCAGGGGCGATCCGACTTAGGTAGGCTTTGCTAGGCGACTTGCAGCACGACTTCATGCCAAACGACTTTGCCTCTGGCCAATCAGAGGAGGGAGGGGGGTTGCCTTCAAAAATTCTTTAAGAAAAAAATTGTAAAATCGCTTCAATATAGATGGGGATCCGACTTGGAGGCGACTTCCATTGAATTCTATGGACACAAGTCGGATAGAAGTCGCCTAGGAAACTTTTCTGAAGTCAAAGCGACTTCAGTGGCGTACATTAAGACGGCTCTCATTCACTTCAATGGGATTTAAGATGTCAAGTGACTTAGGGCGAGTCCCTTCACTGGAACTAAGGGGCCAAGCAGGGCCCGTCCTACCATGGGTCCGAGTGGGTCCACACGACCCAGGCAGCACTTTGAGAGGGGCAGCAAATTGATGACCAAGATTTTTATTTTCCAGAAGTTTTATGTGTCATGATGACTACTGCTGGGCTCCTCCACCTGCCCCTATACTGCCCTAGCCTGCCCCAGTCCTGTCCTAGCCTGCCCCAGCCCTGCCCTGGCTTGCCCCAGCCCTGCCCTGGCTTGCCCCAGCCCTGCCCTGGCTTGCCCCAGCCCTGCCCTGGCTTGCCCCAGCCCTGCCCTGGCTTGCCCCAGCCCTGCCCTAGCCTGCCCCAGCCCTGCCCTAGCCTGCCCCAGCCCTGCCCTAGCCTGCCCCAGCCCTGCCCTAGCCTGCCCCAGTCCTGCCCTAGCCTGCCCCAGTCCTGCCTTAGCCTGCACTACCCTAGCCCGCCCCTTGGAATTGAATATAATGGTATGTCATATAATTGTGCATATAGACAAGGTGCTGTTGCATGTAAATCTGACTTCCTCATAAATGTAATTTTAGTTTCAATTATCATGATATAATATAATTGATGTGGGGTTTTTTTGGTGGGCATGCTTTTTTTTTGGGGGGGGGGGTATTTCATTCTTGGACCCAGGCAGCAATATGTTTTGGGCCAGCCCTGGGGCCAAGCCCAACCTCTGAAAAACAACCCCACACCAGAATCCCATGAATTACAGCAGAGACTGTGAGCCAGGCCTTCTCCTCCAACATCAGTGCCTGACCTCTTAAATGCACTTCTGAAAGAATGGTCAAACATTCCCATAGACACTCCTAAACCTTGTGGGCAGCCTTCCCAGAAGAGTTGAAACTGTTATAGCTGCAAAGGGTGGGCCAACTCAATATTGAACCCTATAGACTAAGACTGGGATGCCATTAAAGTTCATGTGCGTTTAAAGGCAGGCGTCCCAATACTTTTGGTGATATAGTGTATGAATGTATTGCTGTCTGTGTATCAGACTTTCTGTGACGTCCTGTCTGGTTGAGCGGTTGTGACAGATTCGATCTGATGACACACGGGGGTGATTCTGCTTTTAGCAGCTAATTGTTGGCAGCCGGATCTCTATAGAGGCTGCCTGTGTTTCCCTGTGGAATCGGTTGCTCTGTATTCAGGTGGAGAGATGTCGCTGGCCTGAACACCACTGACTCTCCATCTCTGGTAATGGCAGCGATCTCTTGCCGTCTCAGCTGCCAAGGGAGCGAATTCCAAAGGGAACCGACAGGCAGCCTCTTGGCGATCCTGCCAGTTTTGACACATTTTCAGCGGCAGGATCACTTAGCAGCAGTGTCGCCGGTCTGACATCAGCTGAAAATGAGGGGGGAACCGAGATGGCAATAAAAACAAGAGGTCCTAATCCTTCTTTATGCTCTTCCAGGCCGGGCCTTTTCTGGCACCTTTTGTTTACATTTTTGTTTACATGTAACAATCAGTATTTTTTGCTTAAAGCGGTAGTAAACCCGCTGACAAAAAAAAAAATTTAAAAAAATCCTGCAAGACAATAGCATAATATGTTAGTATGCATCGCATACTAACATATTATGAAATACTTACCTTAGAACGAGGCCCCCGATGCCCGAGTCGGTCAGCGCTAAGGACGCTGACATGTTGGTCCTCTTCATTCTTCCAGGTACGCGGCTCCGGCGCTGTGAGTGGCCGGAGCCGCGTGACGTCACTCCCGCGCTCTTCGCTCCGGCAGCCAGCTCTGAGTTGCCGGCCGGATCGTCAGAGCGCATGCGCCGCTGTCAGCGGCTGCATGCAGGGCGAATATCTCCTAAACCATGCAGGTTTAGGAGATATTCATTTTGCCTACAGGTAAGCTTTATTATAGCCTTACCTGTAGGTAAAAACAGCTTTTAGGGTTTACTACCGCTTTAAATTACTTGGAATCCCCAAACATTATATTATATAATATACTTTAAAGCAGAGGCTAGAGCTGCACGATTAATCTTATTAAAATCGCAATCTCGATTCACCCCCCCCCCCCCCCTGCGGTCTCCATCAGGCATTACCGCGATTTTCAGTGCAGTTAATGGAGTCCGACTTGTGGGGCGACTCATCGCGACTTGACTGTAATAGAAGTCAATGCAAGGCGCCTGAAGTCTCCCCAGGAACCTTTCTCTAAAGTCGGAGTGACTCGAGTCTCTCCTATCTGGGCAGAGAGCCAAGTCAAGTTGATAAAAGAAGTAAAAAGACACCATGTTTCAAATGATCAAAGGGTTGATCAAAGGGTTGATCCAGTATTTTCTGCTAGAAAATAACCCCCCAAACACTGTATATATTTTTTAGCGGAGACCCTAGAGAATAAAATGGCGGTTGTTGCAATATTTTATGTGACACGGTATTTGCGCAGCGGTCTTTCAAACGCAATTTTTTTGGAAAAATTACACTTTTCAAAAAAGAAAACTAGACAGTGCTGTTAGCCCAATTTTTTTCTATATGTTACAGCGCGAGAATTATGAGAGAATCGTGATCTTTAGGCCTCATACACACGGACGTTTCTGAAAAAATAAACAAAACGTCGGGCCCGACGTCAAGGAAAAAAAGTCGGCGTTTTTCGGCGTTATGCATCGCCGTTTTTGAGCGTTAGTGAGCGTCGGCGTCAATAGGCGTTTTTAAAAAAAAAATCATCCCTCTGCTATTTTTCAACCTAAAAACGTCGGCGTCAAAAAACGCCGGAAAACGCCGGTATAATATTAGGTGGCGTTTGTTGGCATATTGTGGCGTCGGCGTCAAAAAATGCCAAAACGTTACAGCCTCAGAACGCGATGGCTGTGGGTTCTACTTTCAGCTCACTAACGCCGACGTCATCTACAGCTCAAAAACGCTGACGTTTTTATGGGGCCATTGACTAACATGAAGAGCTGCAAAAAAACGCTAGAAAACGCCGGCGTCAAAAAACGTCCGTGTGTGTATGAGGCCTTATTCTAAGCAAAAAAAAAATGTGATTCTCATTTGGGCCAGAACCGTACAGCTCTAGCAGAGGCCCTAGACTAAGTTGGTGGGTTTGCTATTTTTTTTTTGTCATGTGGTATTTGTGCGGCGGTTTTTCAAACAGTTTTTTGGGGAAAAAATATATTTTTTGAATGCAAAAAAAACACTATATATAACCCAATTTTTTTTGTAAGATTTAAAAGATGGTGTTACACCGAGTGAATAGATGCTGAACATGTCACCCTTTAAAATTGCGCATGCCCCTGCAATGGAGACAAACAACATAAATTTTACTATCCATAGGCAAAGCTTTAAAAGCCTTTTATCACTTTGGATTTACAGAGAAGATCCACATGTGTGTTGCTGTTTGCATGCGCGGTTGGGGGCGCTTTAAAGCGGAGTTCAACCTAATAGTGGAACTTCCGCTTATCTACCACATTTGGCACCTTTTTTAAGGGGTAGGTCGGAACGGGTACCTGTTTTTGACAGGCACCCTTCCCCAGTCCGGGGAGGCAGTGCCGCGGCGCCGTCCCTCGGAAGTTCCCCCCCCCACTCCTCTTTCCCCCGCCGCCAGCCAATTTAGAAATTGCAGCGCGCTTCACACATGCGCAGTAGGGAACCGGCAGTGAAGCATTTCGGCTTCACTGCCGGTTTCTCTTACCAGGAATAGTGGTGGCTGCACCCAGGTACCGATCCGAAGATCGGCTGGGGTGCCGTTATCGCGGGCTCCGTGGACAGGTAAGTGTCCTAATCTTAAAAGTCAGCAACTACAGTATTTGTAGCTGCTGACTTTTAATTCCCCTCCCCACATACTGGAACTCCTTTTTTATTGTTTTTTTTAATTATTTTTTTTTAATTTTTACATTGTTGCGTTACATTTCTTTTTGTAATCACTTGTATTGCTGTCAGAAGGAATGTAAACATCCCTTGTGACAGTAATAGGCATTGACAGGTCCTCTTTATGGAGGGATCTGGGGTCCATAATGAATGTAAGCATCCCATGTGACAGTAATAGACATTGACAGGTCCTCTTTATGGAGGGATCTGGGGTCAATAATGAATGTAAGCATCCCATGTGACAGTAATAGGCATTGACAGGTCCTCTTTATGGAGGGATCTGGAGTCTATAATGAATGTAAACATCCCATGTGACCGTAATAGGCGGTGACAGGTCCTCTTTATGGAGGGATCTGGGGTCCATAATGAATGTAAACATCCCTTGTGACAGTAATAGGAGGTGACAGGTCCTCTTTGTGGAGGGATATGGAGTCTATAATGAATGCCAACATCCCATGTGACAATAATAGGTGGTGACAGGTCCTCTTTATGGAGGGATCTGGGGTCCATAATGAATGTAAACATCCCTTGTGACAGTAATAGACATTGACAGGTCCTCTTTATGGAGGGATCTGGAGTCTATAATGAATGTAAACATCCCATGTGACAGTAATAGTAGGTGACAGGTCCTCTTTATGGAGGGATCTGGAGTCTATAATGAATGTAAACATCCCATGTGACAGTGATAGGAGGTGACAGGTCCTCTTTATGGAGAGATCTGGGGTCTATAATGAATGTAAACATCCCTTGTGACAGTAATAGGAGGTGACAGGTCCTCTTTGTGGAGGGATATGGAGTCTATAATGAATGTAAACATCCCATGTGACAATAATAGGTGGTGACAGGTCCTCTTTATGGAGGGATCTGGGGTCCATAATGAATGTAAACATCCCTTGTGACAGTAATAGACATTGACAGGTCCTCTTTATGGAGGGATCTGGAGTCTATAATGAATGTAAACATCCCATGTGACAGTAATAGTAGGTGACAGGTCCTCTTTATGGAGGGATCTGGAGTCTATAATGAATGTAAACATCCCATGTGACAATAATAGGTGGTGACAGGTCCTCTTTATGGAGGGATCTGGGGTCCATAATGAATGTAAACATCCCTTGTGACAGTAATAGGAGGTGACAGGTCCTCTTTATGGAGGGATCTGGGGTCCATAATGAATGTAAACATCCCTTGTGACAGTAATAGGCGGTGACAGGTCCTCTTTATGGAGGGATCTGGGGTCTATAATGAATGTAAACATCCCATGTGACAGTAATAGATGGTGACAGGTCCTCTTTATGGAGGGATCTGGGGTCTATAATGAATGTAAACATCCCATGTGACAGTAATAGGAGGTGACAGGTCCTCTTTGTGAAGGGATATGGAGTCTATAATGAATGCCAACATCCCATGTGACAGTAATAGGTGGTGACAGGTCCTCTTTATGCAGGTATCTGGAGTCTATAAGACCCCCAATCCCTCCTCTACCCTTAAAAGCTTTCAAAACGCTAAGATCTGTATTAGTGAATGCTTTCGATTTTTAAAAGTAGTGCTGTTGACATCCGGCTAAATGGAAGTGATGTCAGGTTACTATAGCAGAGAGCCAATCATAGCTCACCCCGGCTTTGTTCGGCTGTCCGACCAGCCAGCGGACGCACCGACTGGTGGCTCTGGTCTCCCGATGGGACAGGCTGTGTAACCTGGTGGTGGTGGTGGTGGGCGGTCTCCTCCAGCTGCTTGTAAAAGCGTTCCAGTCGCTAGTTAGCTGCTAGGATTGCCTTTACATGAGAGCCAACTGTCGGCTCTAAGAAACTGCACCGGCTGCAGCAGGGTGGATTTGATTTAAATAATGATTTTTATTTGCAGTGATTGATTGTAAAATGATTAAAAACTGGAACTTTCATTGAGATTTCTCACATTTTGTATGCAGAAAATAGAAGGGCAGTGCTAGGCAATTTTGATTTTTTATTTTTTATTTTTTTTGGCGGCATTTATTTACTGCTGTGTGGCAATGTTGTGGATGGTGCTTCCTGTGTACTCCTGTGAGTAATGCTTTACAGTAATCATAGTTTATCTATTATGCCTACATTCTTTATGCAGAATTCCAGGAATGGCAGAACTTTTAAAAATGTCCTGGCTTATAAGGGTTTAAAGACTAACTCCATCTTTTGCAAATAGACAAACAAACGTGCGCATATTTGCAGCAAAATGCGCTGTAACTTTTTTTTTAGCAGAATATCCCCAAAGTATTGCAGTTGTGATCGGTGGGTGGGGGGAGCAATGCACAGACTCCTGCCGAATCTTCTTCCAGCTCTATCTCTGTATTGAAGTCGGGGCTTTCAGTTAGAGAGCTGGAGGAAACGCCATGGGCTAGGAGTTGCATAGATAGTCTGGTTGAAAGAAGACGCAAGTACAGGCGGTCCCCTAGTTACAAACATCTGACTTACAAATGACTCCTACTTGCAAACGGAGGGAGACAACAGAAAGTGAGAGGAATTCTCCCCCTAGGAAGGGAAAGTCACTCCTGTAAGAGTTATTATGGGGAAAAAGGGGTCTCCACTGAAGCTTTTTCACCAATCCTTGTTTCCACAACCACCCAAAATTTTCAAAATCCAATTATCATTGGGACAGGAAGTGAGGTGAAATCTTCTGAATAGAAACATCGACAGCAACACAAAGATTACAGGGCTGTTACCCCTTCCCAATGCCATCCAAAAAGCTTAAAAACTGTTTTTTTTTTTGGCTGAAGCTACACTTAACCACTTGCCAACCGCCCGCCGCAGCGTGACGGCGACAAGGTGGCTCGTTATCGCAAACCACTATCACCTGACGGCGGCCGAGATGACTAATATTGTGAGCGCGCGCGCTGCCGGAGGCGCGCTCAGACGCTCACTGTGTTGGGGGGGCCAGGGAGCGGGTAGGGTGGACTCGATCTCCGCTGGCTACCCACGATGGCCCCCCCCCCCGCAGCGAGAGAACGGAGGTCCGTGTATGTAAACACGGATCTCCGTTCTCATAGAGGGGGAAGGGCGATGATCACAGCCTTCCTCTACATGGAAGCTGTGATCATCCCCTTTCCCCAGTCAGGGCAGCCCACACACAGTTAGAACACGCCCAGGGAACACAGTTAACCCTTAGAGCGCCCCCTGCAGGTTAACCCCCTTCACTGCCAATGGCATTTACACAGTAATCAGTGCATTGTTATAGCACTGACCGCTTTATAAATGCCAATGGTTCCAAAAAAGTGTCAACAGTGTCCGACATGTCCGCTGCAATATCGCAGTACCGCTAAAAATCGCAGATCGCCGCCATTACTAGTAAAAAATAAAAAAAAATTAAAAACCCCAGAAATTAATTCTCATCATCCATAAACGCGGCAACTTTTGCGCAAACCAATCAATAAACGCCGATTGCGATTTTTTTTTTTTTTTTTACCAAAAATATGAGGAAGAATATAAAATCGGCCAAAACCGATGAAAAAAATGTTTTTTTGTATTTTTTTTTTTTGGATTTGTATTTTAGCAAAAAGTAAGAAATTTTGGATTTTTTGCAAAATTGTCGCTCTTCTTTTGTTTATAGCGACGATCAGAAATGACGCAGAGGGGATCAAATACCACCAAAAGAAAGCTCTATCTGTGGGAAAAAAAGATCGCAAATTTTGTTTGGGTACAACGCTGCACGACCGCGCAATTGTCAGTTAAAGCGACGCAATGCCGAATCGCAAAAAGTGCTCTGGTCCTAAAGTGTGAAATCCTTCCGGGGCTGAAGTGGTTAAATGTACACCTCTCTCCTGCAGTGGCTCCTCCTCTGACCCGCTGTTGACTCACCGACAGTCCCATTCACTTTAATGGGACGGCTGGTGATGCGGCAGTGACACAACAAGGTGAGGGACGTGGCGGCAGTGGGTGAGTGGATGCCCGCTAACAGGCGCTGCCATCATGGATCTGAAATGACAGGTGCTCTTTAAATGTAAGGACTTATTCTTGCTGGTCGTTAGAATCTTTAATATTTCCAAACAATATGAAGGTTTTCTATTTAGAATAATAAGCTGTCAGGTTAGTAAAACAGCGATATCAGAACCAATTCAATCATACAGTTTGTAGTGTACATAGATTTGCAAAACCAATGGGATAAAGGAATACACCCTGTTCCAAATTATTATGCAAATTCTAAGTGCCCGTTCACACAGGGGCGACTTGCGATCCGACTTGAGTTGCCTCAAGTCGCCCCAAGTCGCTTGACATTTGAAATCCCATTGAAATGAATGGGAGCCGTCCTAATATACACGACTGAAGTCGCTCCGACTTCAAGGCGACTTCTGAAAAGGTTCCTGTACTACTAGGCGACTTCTATCCGACTTGTGCCCATAGGATTCAATAGAAGTCGCCTCCAAGTCGGATCCCCATCTACATGGAAGCGACTTTACAATTAAAAGAACAGAATTTATTTTTAGGCAGCCCCCTCCCTCCCTTCTCTGATTGGTCAAGGCAAAGTCGCTTGGCAAAAGTCGTGTTGTAAAGTTGCCTGAGGTCCTTGAAGTCGCACTGGAAGTTGCGCTGAAGTCGCCTAGCGAAGTTGCACTGAAGTCAGGTCGCCCCTATGCAGGCTTACTCATGGATGGAATTGTGTCTCAGGGCTCTTTTGTTCAGTGAAAAGAATCTTGGACCCCTGTGATAATTAGATTGCCAGGTGAGCCCAGTTAAAGGAAAAACTACTAAAGGAGGGTGTTCCACATTATTAAGCAGAGCACCATTTTCAAGCAATAGGGGGAAGAAAAGGGATCTCTCTGCTGCTGAAAAGAGTGAAATAGTTCAATTCCTTGGACGGGGTATGAAAACATTAGATATTTAATGAAAACTTAATTGTGATCATCGCACTATTAAGAGATTTGTGGCTGATTCAGAGCACCGACGGGTTTGTGCAGGTAAAGGCACATTGAGGAAGATTTCTGCCAGATCCATGCATTGGATGAAGAGAGCCGCTGCTAAAACACCATTACATAGCAGCACACAGATATTTGAAGCTGCTGGAGCCTCTGGAGTCCCACGGACATCAAGGTGTAGAGTCCTCCAGTCTTGCATAAACCTTCCATTCGGCCACCACTAACCAATGCTCACAAGCAGAAACGGCTGTACTGGGCAGAAAAATACATGAAGACTAATTTTCAAACAGTCCTGTTCACTGATGAGTGGCGTGCAACCCTGGATGGTCCAGATGGATGGAGTAGTGGATGGTTGGTGGACAGCCACCCTGTTCCAACAAGGCTGCGATGTCAGCAAGGCGGTGGTGGAGTCATGTTTTGGGCCGGAATCATGGGAAGCGTGCTGGCCACCCCCGAAGGTGTAAAGATGACCTCTGCAAAGTATGTGGAGTTCCTGACTGACCACTTCCTTCCC
The DNA here is from genome assembly GCA_018402905.1 of Glandirana rugosa. NCBI lineage: Eukaryota > Metazoa > Chordata > Amphibia > Anura > Ranidae > Glandirana > Glandirana rugosa. The sequence continues at coordinate 1,007,536 of BLSH010460333.1, read as the reverse complement.
TGGTACAGAAGGAAGAACTATGCTTTCCGTAATAAAATCCTCTTCATGCATGACAATGCACCATCTCATGCTGCAAAGAATACCTCTGCATCAATGGCTGCTATGGGGATAAAAGGAGAGAAAGTCATGGTGTGGCCTCCATCCTCCCCTGACCTCAGTCCTATTGAGAACCTTTGGAGCATCCGCAAGCAAAAGACCTATGAGGGGGGAGGCAGTTTACATCCAAACAGCAGCTCTGGGAGGCGATTCTGACATCTTGCGAACAAATTCAAGTAGAAACTCTCCAAAAACTCACAAGTTCAATGGATGGAAGACTTGTGAAGCTGCTATCAGATAAGGGGGTCCCATGTTAAAATGTTTAAAAAGTTAAAATGTTGTTCAAAGTTTGATTGAAATCGCTTTTGATTTCAGTAAATTTGCTGCAAACACAACAAATGACAATTTTCAGTTCTTTACAACCTATAAAGGGTTTTGAAACTTCCTGTGCATAATAATTTCATTTTAGGTTTTTAACTTGGAAAAAAATACTGTTATCATTAGGAGGTTCGAATAAAATTCGAGTTGTACTCTTAATAGTTGATAACATGAGAATTGTGTTGACTGTTTACATCAATTTAGGTAAATGAGAAAAAGATCATTGGCATAATAATTTGGAACAGGGTGTATTCCTGAACTTTGTTTTATCTCATGGTTACTGTGACATTGTGTGAGTGCATCGATGCAGTGCATGTTGCTTGCAGAGCTTGGATTCATTGAATGAGTTTACCAAAAATGTAAATGTTGCAGAATATACAGCCTCATGCTACATAACTGAGCTCCATTTCATGCTGAATAAAGTAAATTATTCATGTATCTTAAATAGAAAACTATAGAGATTTTTACTTCAAAAGCATTTTATTAAAATAAATGTGATAAAAATCAAAAAAATCTGATTTAACCGGTTCCTGACCGACTTGTGTACATTTACTGCTTCAGAATGGCGCTGTTTTGCAAATCGCCGTCTATAAACGGCGGCTCGCGTGTGCGCGGCTAGTGGGCGGGAGCGTGTCGCCACCGGCACACTCTCATGCCCGCCGCACTCTGCAGGAGTGTTCCCCCGGATTGGGTGGATCTGATCTCCTCTAGCGAGCAGCGATTGCTGGCCAAAGCTTAAACGGGGAACCGCCGATGTAAACAGGGCGGTTCCCCGCTCTGTCAGGCGGCATGTAAGAGATCTACTGATTGCTGTCACTGGGATCAGTTAGATCTCTGGTGCTCCTGACAGCCCAGCCCCCTCACAGTTAGAACGCCTAGGGAACACAGTTACCCCCTAGATCACCCCCTGCAGTTTAATCCCTTCACTGCCAATGACATTTATACAGTAATCAGTGGATATGAATAAATTTCTGATCGCTGTATAAATGTCATTGGTCCCAAAAAAGTGTCAAAAATGTCCGACATGTCCACCTTAATATCGCAGTACCGCTAAAAATTGCAGATCACAATTCCCAGTAAAAAAAAAAAAATTTGGTAAAAATGTTTTCTTTTTTTACCAAAAATATGAGGAAGAATATAAATCGGCCAAAGCCGATGAATGCATTTTGGTTTTTTTTGTATTTGTATTTTGGCAAAAAGTAAGAAATATTATTTTTTTATTTTTTTTTTTTGCAAAATTGTGGCTCTTTTTTTGTTTATAGCGGGGATCAGAAATGACGCAGAGGGGATCAAATACCACCAAAGAAAGCTCTATTTGTGGGGAAAAAAAAGGACACAAATTTTGTTTGGGTACAACGTCGCACGACCACGCAATTGTCAGTTAAAGCGACGCAGTGCCAAATTACAAAAACTGCTCTGGTCCTACAGTGGGAAATACTTCCGGGGCTGCAGTGGTTAAATAAAAAAAAATCCGATTTTTTTTTTTTTTTTTTTTTTAATCATTGATTTTTATCCACCCAGGGGAGTGGTAATTTTGTTTCCCAGCACTATAAAGAGAAACTAATTAGGGGGGGCTTGAGAGCCACATGAGTTCCTGGCCAGTTTTGCTGCAGAGCGTTTATCAACTTGAGTCGCAGCCCATGGATTTCAGTAGACACCTTTAAAGTCTATGCAACCTAAAGTCACAGCAATCTTAAAAGGGTTCCTTACTTTAAGGTGACTTGAGTGCCTCGGACTTCAATGTGAACTCTCAAAAGTCGCATCTTAATGTTATCAATGCGACAGTTGTGCAGCATTCAAAACCAAAGTCAGCAGTAAAAGTTGCATCAATCCAAAGGTGCAATGGAAATCACACGACTTTGGAGTTGAATGGAGCCTAAAGAGGTTTTTGCAGGGAGCTGAAATGTCACCCTTCAGGGCCCCTGGGCGGTTTCCACATCCAAATGCTCTCCCTGATTTACCAGTCCATTGTGGGCAGTATTGGCAACAGCACTGTGTAGTGATGAAACCAGGTACTGCACATCGACTAATGAAAGATAAACCCACCGTTTATAACCACTTCCTGACCGCCCCCATAGCTGATTTACTGCTACAGAGTGGCCGCGCTGAGCAGAATCATGTGTGTGTGTATATATATATGACATGCGATTCTGCACTTCTGGGTTTTGGGCACAAGCATACGCCACCGGTGGCGCGCTCTCGCTGTGATTTTTAACCCTTGAACACAATATCTGCCGGAACCCGCTGATCGTTTAGTACGCTGATAGAATGCCATTCTGCCTATGTAAACAAAGCAGACTGTCGTTCTGTCAGTACAGAATGAATGGATACTGTGTAAAGCAAGGACACTAATCTATGCTTTCCACTGGTAAATGCACCTCCCCCCACTACAATGAAACGCTGGCTAGGCACATAGTTAACCCTTTGATAGCCCCTCATGTTAACCCCTTTCCAGCCAGTGTCATTAGTACAGTGACAGTGCATATTTTTTAGCACTGATCACTGTTAGTGTCACTCAGTGACCAATTTGTCCCCCAGAATATCGCAGTCCCGCTATAAGTCGCCGATCACCGCCATTACTTGTAAAAAAAAAAAAAATCAAATATATCCCATGGTTTGTAGACGCTATAACTGTTGCACAAACCAATTAATATACGCTTTTTGGGTTTTTTTTCTATATGTAGCAGAATACATATTGGCCTAAATTGATGAAGAAATTTGGATTTCTTTTTATTGTATTGATAGGAAGCTGCCAGGCCTGTTGTGTTAGCGCAGACGCTTATTGGGAATAATAAAGGAAAAACATTGTATAGAGCCGGAACTACTAGTCCATTCATTATTAACTGATTTATTGCCAGAGGGCACGGCTGGGTAAACTCTGGTAGTGAAGCATTTTACTGCCTCTTCCATAAATATTCCCTGGTGTTAGAAAACTGCCAGTATATGTGAGGGGCAGAGCAGGAATGATGAAAATCTACAAAATCTGACAACACAGAACAGTTCAGTAAAGGCCATGGTCTTATCAGAATAACTTTCATCATCGTTTCATGGTGCTTACCGTCAGGACTTGCCAGTGTGTGTATGTATGTTTTTATATATATATATATATATATAAATATATATATATATATATATATATATATATATATATATATATATATATATATATATATATATATACACACACACCTCACATTTGTGTAAATATTTTATTCTATCTTTTCATGGGACAACACTGAAGAAATTACACTTTGCTACAATGTAAAGTAGTGAGTGTACAGCTTGTATAACAGTGTAAATTTGCTGTCCCCTCAAAATAACTCAACACACAGCCATTAATGTCTAAACCGCTGGCAACAAAAGTGAGTACACCCCTAAGTGAAAATGTCCAAATTGGGCCCAATTAGCCATTTTTCCCTCCCCGGTGTCATGTGATACGTTGGTGTTACAAGGTCTCAGGTGTGAATGGGGAGCAGGTGTGTTAAATTTGGTGTTATCGCACTCACTCTCTCATACTGGTCACTGGAAGTTCAACATAGCACCTCATGGCCTAAACTCTGAGGATCTAAATAAAATTATTTTTGCTCTACATAAAGATGGCCTAGGCTATAAGAAGATTGCCAAGACCCTGAAACTGAGCTGCAGTACGGTGGCCAAGACCATACAGCGGTTTAACAGGATAGTTTCCACTCAGAACAGCGCCTCACCATGGTCGCCCAAAGAAGTTGAGTGCAGTGCTCAGCGTCATATCCAGAGGTTGTCTTTGGGAAATAGACGTATGAGTGCTGCCAGCATTGCTGCAGAGGTTGAAGAGGGGGTCAGCCTGTCAGTGCTCAGACCATACGCCGCACGCTGCATCAAATTGGTCTGAATGGCTGTCATCCCAGAAGGAAGCCTCTTCTAAAGATGATGCGCAAGAAAGACCGCAAACAATTTGCTGAAGACAAGCAGACTAAGGACATGGATTATTGGAACCATGTCCTGTGGTCTGATGAGACCAAAATAAACTTATTTGGTTCAGCTTAAAGGCCCTCTACCTGTATAGCCTTTAAGCTATACAGGTATATTTTTGTCTCTGAGTCTGCCAAATGCTGTTCCATCTGCCTAAGCGTGTTCTGGCCCTAACCCTCTCTCCACCAGTGAGTGTACAGCGTGTATAACAGTGTAATTTGCTGTCCCCTCAAAATAATTCAACACACAGTCATTAATGTCTAAACTGCTGGCAACAAAAGTGAGTCCCTAAGTAAAAATGTCCAAATTGGGCCCAAAGTGTCAATATTTTGTGTGGCCACCATTATTATCCAGCACTGCCTTAACCCTTTTGGGCATGGAGTTCACTAGAGCTTTACAGGTTGCTACTGGAGTCCTCTTCCACTCCTCCATGATGACATCACAGAGCTGGTGGATGTTAGAGACCTTGCGCTCCTCCACCTTCCGTTTTGGGATGCTCAATAGGGTTTAGGTTCATGGTTCCCTCAATGAACTGTAGCTCCCCAGTGCCGGCAGCCCTCATGCAGCCCCAGACCATGACACTCCCACCACCATGTTTGACTGTAGGCAAGACACACTTGTCTTTGCACTCTTCACCTGGTTGCCACCACACACGCTTGACACCATCTGAACCAAATAAGTTTATCTTGGTCTCATCAGACCACAGGCCATGGTTCCAGTAATCCATGTCCTTAGTCTGCTTGCCTTCAGCAAACTGTTTGCGGGCTTTCTTGTGCATCATCTTTAGAAGAGGCTTCCTTCTGGGACAACAGCCATGCTGATTTTGATGCAGTGTGCAGTGTATGGTCTGAGCACTGACAGGCTGACCACCACTTCAACCTCTGCAGCAATGCTGGCAGCACTCATACGTCTATTTCCCAAAGACAACCTCTGGATATGACGCTGAGCACTGCACTCAACTTCTTTGGTCGACCATGGCGAGGCGCTGTTCTGAGTGGAACCTCTCCTGTTAAACCGCTGTATGGTCTTGGCCACCGTGCTGCAGCTCAGTTTCAGGGTCTTAGCAATCTTCTTATAGCCTAGGCCATCTTTATGTAGAGCAACAATTCTTTTTTTCAAAAATTTTTTGGAGAAAATACAGCGCTTACTATTATTAAATTATCTCATTAGTGTCAGCTGCCAGCATAACAATTCAATAGAAAATTGTAGTATAAAAGTGTCTATATATAGTGCAGCGCTTCAAATAAGTGGAAAAAAATCAAGTGATAGAAACTGTATAACAAGGTGTCTAGTGCCTATGGTTAATAAAAAGTAAATCCAACATTTTAACAAAGTGTCGTCTAGTACAGTACTCAACCTTTTCACCATGGAGTAACCCTTGAAATAATTCTCCGGTCTTGGGGAACCCCTGCTTAAAATGAGTAATCTACAACTCATGATACATTAGTATGATGGTCAATGGGAAGAATGCTCCTTACACTTGTGGTCATTGGGAAGAATTACCTCCTTACAGAGAGCTAAAAAGATCAATGGTGTCATTGGGAATTTATCTGAGAGGTAGAAATTGACCATTGCTCAAGGAACCCCTAGCAAGCTCTGGAGGAACCCTAGGGTTCCACGGAACCCTGGTTGAGAATCACTGGTCTAGTACTTATAGTGAATGAATAATATACAGTATAAACGACACATATCAAGATGACTGCTTATAGTAAACAGATACATTAGGACTCATTTAGTGCCGGTTCACACCTGAAGCGACCCGACTTGCAAGGCGACTCGAGTCGCCCCGCTCGAGGCGACTTCAGCGCGGCTTGCAGGAGACTTCTATTATTGAAGTCAATGCAAGTCGCGCTGAGGTCGCCCCGAAATAGTACAGGAACTTTTTTTCTAAGTCGGAGCGACTTGAGTCGCTCCTATTAGAACAGTTCCATTGTACTGCATTGAGGCGACTTGTCAGGCGACTCAAGTCGCCTGACAAGTCGCCTAGGTGTGAACGGACCCTTACACTTTGCTTCAAGACAGGGCGTCACACGCTTTGTTAAAGCTCTGTTAACGCCAGTCAAAGCTCCTGTCATTAAGGGCTCGTTTACACTTTGCTGCGGCTTCAACGCTCATTAAAGCTCATACAGCTTCAACAAGCCCTTATGATGTGTTTTTGAGGCTTCGGCGGTGCTTCTAAGAGGCTTCAGTGAGGCTTCAACAAGGCCTCGACAAGGCTTCAGTGATGCACCTTTGAAGCTTTGTTGAAGCTTGGCCGATGCCCTGTGTGTTTGTTGATATCTCACACCTGCAATTTCTCCAAAGCGAAGCTAAAGCTGAATTACAGCCTCTGAAAAGCCGCAGGTGCTTCAAACAAGCTTTGTCATAGACTTCTATGGAGGCGTTGGAGAGGCTTTGAAGCCTGGCTAAAGCTACGTGGGGTATCATTTTTGATGCGAAGCTGACGCAAAGCCAACGCAAGGTGTAAACAGGATTGTAAGCTAACCATTTTATTTAGTGACAGGAGCTTTGACTGGCTTTAAGGGAGCGGCTGGTCGGCAAGCGATTTAGATACAGATTAAAGCGGTATTAAACCTACAATCAAAATGTAATATACTGCAGCTTACCAACCATTAGGTGTGGTTGCTGCATTAGTTTTTCTTTCTTTAGGCCCCCCCCCCCCCTCCATTTTTCACCTGGTTATCTGACAAGTAACACACCACCTGTATTAGAGCGCCCCCACTCTGGCTGAAGGAGCACAGGGGGCACCTTTTGGACAGCAGCAGAAGTGGTAAGCTGTGATATGTTACATTTTTAGTTTTGGGTTTAATTCTGCTTTACATGTATTTGCTGTTGGCGGCACAATCACATTTATTCTTACGTTCTCCTTTTTTTTTAGTAGATTAGGCCCGGACTCTGTGAGCTCCTTAGAACTGAGCTGCTGTCTCCTGTAATTATTTGTCCACTCCTGCTACAAGCTTGTTTGTATTTTATAATGAGGTCCCTTGGTCTTTGCCTAATGATGCATGACATGGGGGGGGGGGGGGGACCTGGCCTCCTTTCTTTCGTGGAATGATCCTGCATGCAGCAAGTGTTTGATATAATGTAGTAGGATTTAAATGACAGATCACTTATTGTTAGCAAATGTGTATGACCAGCCAGGAATGTATAACCTTTTATAATCCTATAATAAATGCTAATGCCGCCTATAGCCTGTGAAGCTGTGCGTTACCAAATGAATGCTTCCACCAATCACATCACATGTATATTTCCGTGTGATCTGCTATACAATAACCGTTCATGAAACAACCCTTCTGTAACATGAAATGGTGTGTTGACCTGAATATTACTATTATTCATAATCATTTTTTTCTTGAATCGTCTTCCAGGGCAGCATCCGAGAGATAGGCTCCTCCTCTCTGAAACAGGAAACGCATTAGTTCACCATTATAAATTTGTCAGTCTTACCTGTGTGCCTCAGTTGTTTGTGTTTTCCTCCGGACCCACAAGAGCTGCAAAGCATTTATTATATTTCCGGTCTCCGTACTTGTTTCAGGGGATTCCCTGACCAGCGTCCCATCCAACCCAGGGGGCCTTGGGAGGACGAGCAGGGGCAGCAAACTGAGTCTGAGGTTTTACCCCTGCAGAAAGCTATGCAACCACCCCCCCCAGGCTGTGCCATGCCACTGGCATTTCCTCTGACATGCTACTCCCGTATCGGTGGGGAGCAGTCTTGCCAAATCCCGCTGGGTTTTTCCTCAAAGAAAGCCTCCCGCTGCTTGAAGCTCTCCTGGCTGCTTCCCAGGCACATGTTTTGGGGGGTCTCCATGCTGGCTGTGCGGTCTGCAGTCCCCCCCCCCCCCCCCCCCCCCCCCC
>BLSH010460333.1:973762-999306 GCA_018402905.1 Glandirana rugosa | reverse complement strand
ACCCCCCCCCCCCCCCCCCCAGCCGCTTGCTGGTACCTGGGCGGTAAACCAAGATGACGCCGGACATGTCACTTCTTCTGATCACGTGGTTCTGGTCAGCGGCCATCTTGGTGGAGGCTGGAAGTGTCCTGGGTGACCTTCTCAGGGGAACACTTCTGGTGACATCCTTTCCGGCCGGTGGAGTGACATTAAAAAAAAAAGAAAATGACAAAAGGGACCTGGAGTTCCCCCTCCATAATAGAATGCCAGGAAGGAGGACACCTGGAGGTAGTGGCATGGTGCAGGTAAGTCCACCAACCTGCACTGGGTCAGCTGGGGGCGGGGCTGGTGCTGGGACAGGAAGCAGATAAATAGGATCCTCCTAAGCAGAGGATCCTGGTGGCTGACCATGTTGGACGCTTCTCCACCCTGCCCTGCAGATCCTGCATGCCAGGACAGCTCCAAGGTCAGCCAGAGTACTTTTGAGTCACCTCGGTCTTTAACCTTATCACAAACCATGAGCTTTTTGTCTGGAAAAAAAAAAAAAAAGCACCCACCTTATGGTCCTTTGTGCTTACTTTTAGGCCCCAGAGGAAAAAAGGACGAAGAACAGCAGCAGGGCATGCGCCTCTTGCGATCACCAGTTTCCTTCGGAGTGGGAAAAAACCCCTATGCCAGAAATACATAAACAAGATGGTGGCTAAGGAATGCACCACTGCGCTCAGCCATAGAGAAACTGGAGGCCCCAGCTAGACCAGTGCCCCATCTACCAGCAAGGCATGCATCCCCTCGAGTAGCGGGGAAGAGGGGGGGCCACCCAAAATAAGACACTGAGGAGCCTATGCTCAGACTCTGAAAAAGATGACCCCGCAGCAGAGGGCACACTATTCCCCTCAGAAGACATGGATAGCCTTCTGAAGGCCATAGCAGACACCCTGGGCATAAAAGAGCAAAGGGCAGCAGAACTGTCCTTCCATGATCAGATGTATAAGGGGCAGCTGCCTAATAAGTCCAGTACGTTCCCAGTGCATCAAACCCTCAAGGACATAGTTGAGAGGCAATGGGAAGAGCCAGAGAATAAACTATTTATTTATTCCAGCTGTGGTGAAACGCAGATACCCATTTGTGGAAGAAGACACCAAAACGTGGGCAAAATGCCCTAAGGTGGGTGCCTCCCTCGCCAGAGTGGCAAACAAAACTGACCTGACCTTTGACGATGCAAACTCCTGAACGATCCTATGGACAAGAAATTAGAAGCTATGCTGAGAAGAGCATGGGAAGCAGGGGTGGCTAATCTGAATTCGGCAATAGGCTCCACCTGCACAGCTCGCACCCTGTTAGTCTGGCTGACTCCGCTGCAGGCATTATTGGAAGGAGACATGCCGAGAGTGGAGCTAGTAAGAACTATCCCCACTCTGACCAAAGTGGCAGTCCTTCAAGGCCTACGGCCTTAGTGTATTAGGCTAGAAGGGCCCTATGGCTGAAGTCATGAGAAGGAGATCGCGCTTCCAAAAATAGGCTATGTGGGATCCCATTTACGGGAGACCTACTGTTCAGGCCAGACCTGGAGTCGGTACTAGATAAAACCGCAGCCAAGAACAAAGGGTTTCCCCAGGCTAAGAAGAAACGGGGGAAAATTCCTTTTCGTCAATTCAGGAAGTTTTGACAAGCAAGGAGCGAAAAAGCCATGGGGACAACAAAACAAGGAAGACAAAGGAGACTTTATCCTCAAGCCCCAAAAAAAAACGAAAAACAATGACGGTCTCCAGGTGGGGGGGGGGGGGCAGGCTGGCAGCTTTTTCCCATGCATGGAGAAAAGTCACAGCAAACAAGTTTATACTGTGCACAATAACCTCTCTCATGAGGGCCGAATACATAACTATCAGGCGTGGGATGGCAGTACTAGGGCTGATGACCTCATCAATCCCAGCCATCACCTGGGAACAACTCCACATTAGGCCGCTACAAAATTATATTCTGACCCAGTGGGACGGAGACCTGTCATCCCTAGAAAAGTCTATTCCAGTTCCTCGTTTGATCAAGCAGTCTCTACATTGGTGGTTCAACCCGCTTCGTTATATTGATGGGCACAGAACAATCCAGTGCAGATCAGACGCCAGCACCCTAGGATGGGGGATGCACATGGGGGACCGCTGTCCACAGGAAAAGTGGGACTCCAAAATGTCTCAAGCCTCGTCAAACAGGAGAGAACTAAAAGCCGTAGAAGAAGCACTAAGCGCATTCCATACGGCTATTCAAGTTAAAGACGTCCGAATTCAGTCAGACAATGCCACAACGGTCGCATACTTGAACAGGCAAGGGGGTACAAAATCCCCACAGCTAGTGATCTTGACAGAAACGACTCTGTTATGGGCCGAAACGATCATCGTGTCAATCTCGGGCATCCATCTGAAGGGAAAAACACTGGCAGTTTTTCTAAGCAGGAAAACCATAAAATAGACAAAGTGGCCATTACACCAAGCAGCCTTCTCGTGGATCACGCAGATCTGGGGAGTGCCCAAAATAGATCTGTTTTGCCTCAAAAACAAACCCGAAACTCCCAAATTTCTTCTCACTGGATCCCGCAGATGGCAACATCACAGTGGATGCATTCAGTCAAACTGGACATTCCAGCTATGCTATGCATTCTCTCCAACCCTGCTCCTACCAAGGGTGATCTACAACATCAAAAGGGAAAATGCAGCAGTGATGCTCATCGCACCGCACTGGCCCCAGAGAGCATGGTTCAGTCACCTGAGCAATATCAGCATGCGTCTGCACATAACACTGCCCGACTGGCCAACCGTTCTATCACAGGGGCCGGTCAAACACCCGGACCACAAGATCTTGAAGCTCTTTGCTTGGTTCCTGAAAGGATGAGGCTGCAAGAAAGAGGACTGTCGGACCAAGTGATCAACACAATTTTAGCCAGCAGGAAACCAGTGACCAGGGCCATTTATGAAAAAGGGAGGTAGAAATTTGTTTCCTGGTACGAGAATAGAGGAGAGTCTGTCAATGAGCTCATCACGGCAATCCTGGATGTTTTACAGGAAGGAGCGGATAAGAGAATAGCGCAAAGTATGCTTAAGGTACAAATGGCACTTTCCTCCTTTACGGACATCAGACTAGCGAAGGATCGGCTCATCAAGCGGTTCCTGCTTTCGCTTAAGAGAGCCAGACCCACAAAAGTCAGCAGAACCCTGTCATGGGACTTGGCCACAGTAATCAGAGAATTCCTTTCTTCACCTTTTGAGCCTTGTATCAGCCAGGGGAGTCAGTGAGATTCAAGCTTTATCAATGATCGAATCCTACTGCGAGATTCACACAGACAAGATAGGCCTTTCGCGAGATCCAGTTTTCTTTTTGCCAAAAGTCGCTTCAAATTTTCACAAGACACAGAATGTGGTCATTCCATATCTCGCTATGTCCATGGACAGCAAGAAGAGAGAGACCTATAATAATCTAGACGTAAGGAAAATCCTGATGGCCTATTTGGAAAGAACTAAGGACTGGGGAAGGACCACGACATTGTTCGTCCTCCATTCAGGAGTAAACAAGGGGAAGCAGGCCTCGAAAAAGCACGATAGCCAGGTGGATAAAGCTTGCTATACAGATTGCATATCAGACACAAAGCCTCACTGCCCCGAGCAGGATCAAAGCCCACTCAAATAGAGCCTGGGCAAAGTGGGCCACAGAGAAATCGGGGGCTACGCCTGAACGGATCTGCAGGGTAGTGACATGGTCGAGCTTTAGCACCTTCGCAAGGCACTACCACATTGACCAGCTGTAAAGTCAGGGCCAGACACTGGGTCGCAAAGTGCTTCAGGCCTTATCCCCACCCTAGTAAGTATTGCTTGATACTTCCTCTCGGATGGTGCTCTGGAAGACGATTCGAGAAAACAGGTAGGTACCTGGTAATTCTTTTTGTAAGAAGTCTTCCAGGGCAGCACTTGTTCCCACTCTAAAGTTGATGCGAAGGATTGTGGGGGCATATTGGCTTGCTGACAGTTGCTTTAATAATACTGAGGCACACGGGTAAGACTGACAAATTTATAATGGTGGACTAATGTGTTTCCTGTTTCAGTGAGGAGGACCCTATCTCTTGGATGCTGCCCTGAAAGACTTAGAAAATGAGTTACCAGGTACCTAACTCTGTTTTTTCTTTTTGCTTTTACTTTCCACTGGGTAAAGTGACAGTCTCTGCATGGGGCATCCCTGACCCTCTTTATACTCTCTTGCTGGTGCTCCCTTGTCCCTCCTTCTCTGCACCTGGTGCTGAAATTTGATGTGTTGGTGACCGAGGGGAATATTGACTTCACTGAAGTCGTGTGACGGTGCTCAGGCATAGGAATTGGGGTGACCCAGGAAAGTGGTGAGGTCACTCCTTAGGTTGTATGACTGTGCCCAGGCCTATGAATCGGGGTGACCTATGGGAGTGGTGACATCTCTTCCTAGGTCATGGTACAGTGCTCAGGCCTAGGAAATGTAGTGACCCAGGTGAGTGGTGACCTCTCATCCAAGGTTGTGTGACAGTGCTCAGGCCTAGTAAATTGATGGCCAAGGGTAGTGGTGACATCTCTTCCTAGGTCGTGTGACAGTGCTCAGGCATAGGAAATGGAGTGACCAAGGGAAGTAGTGATGTCTCTTCCTAGGTTGTGAGACAGTGCTCAGGCCTAGGAAATCGGGTGACCAAGGGGAGTGGTGATGTCTCTCCCTAGGTTATGTGATGGTACTCAGGCCTAGCAAATTGGATGACCCAGAGGATTGGTGAAGTGACTCCTTGTATCACGTGATTGTGCTGAGATCTAGGAGTTGGGGTAGTCCCAGAGAAATGAGGACATCTCTCTTTAAGTCATGTGACAGTGCTCATGCCTCACAATTGGCTGCTAGGGCCAGGTAATAACACAAGTGAATAGGTCACATGCACCCCCACCCCTCAGGGTCCGTGTTCAGTGAACACCCTACACCCATGGATGATACACCACTGAAAAACTGACTTCTGCTGGCATGCATAGTTCTGAATTAATATTGTAATGTCGGCTGCATTGTCTGTCAGGCTTGGTGCTGTTCCGGCTCTCTCTTCATTCTTGTCCTGAGCTGGTCCTTCTAATGTGAATCGCCAGCTTGGTGGTCCTAGTTTGATGGTGCTACCAGCAGAGAAGGCCATAGTGTTTAGGATAAATGGAGAACTGCCTGCTGGTAACTCTTTGATGTAGAATACATTACCCATGGAATGATTGCACTCGTAACTCTTAAATTGCCTTCCATCTATTCTGCAGGTCATCATTTTCTATTAAAGCCAAAATGCTGCAATGGCTTTTCGTAAGTAAATATTGACGAGACCATTAATGACCTGTCACTGTCTGTGTTCTGAGGCAATTCCTTCCTATCCTTACATTACTCACGATTTAATTCCTATCCCTCAACGCCTATAATACCTTGCAGAGTTATATTTGCTTGCGTGTCTGACCATTCTAGAGATAGATGGTCCATCTCCTCTGGTAAGCTCCCCTATGGATAGGGTGATGGGTGTCACAAGAGGATTTGTTTTGAATATTGGTGGTGGAACGTTGTGAATTATCCTTTCTTACTATTCACCACGTGGACACTAATTTAATTTACTCCGCCTTTTGACCAAAATTTTGTAATATTTTTATGAACTTTTGATTTATTACGTTTTTATATACCACTGTCATTTGTTGGTTTTATATTGCTTAACTTTTCACGTTCTAGAGCGCGACTGTTTATACTAGGGTTGTACTGACACAGCTTTTTTGCCTCTGAGTACCGATACTTTACCTTTGTTAGTCGCTGATACCAATTACCGATACCCAATGCGTAGGAGGAGTAAGTAGAGGGGTGATTTGGGAGGTGCTCCCCTGCATCCCCTTTACATTACACAACCCCCTGCACCTCTGGACCCCTTTACATTACACAACCCCCTGCACCACTGGACCCCTTTACATTACACAACCCCCTGCACCACTGGACCCCTTTACATTCCACAACCCCCTGCACCTCTGGACCCCTTTACTTGTTGTGAATTATCCATTCCTATTACTCACCATGTGGACACTAATTTATTGCGCCTTTGAACTAAACTTTGGAATATTTTTATGAACTTTTGATTTATTGCGTTTTATATACCACTGTCGTTTGTTTTATGTCACTTGACTTTTCACATTATAGAGCGCAACTGTTTATACTAGGGTTGCACCGATGACACTTTTTTGCCTACGAGTACCGATACTTGACCTTTTGGTAGTCGCCGATAACAATTAACAATACCTACCGCATAAGAAGAGTAGGTAGAGAGGGTGGTTTGGGATGTGCTCTTCTGCATCCCCTTTACATTACACAGCCCCCTGAATCTCTGAACTTCTTTACATTACACAACCCCCTGCACCTCTGGACCCCTTTACATTACACAGCCCCCTGTACCTCTGGGCCCCTTTACATTACACAACCCCCTGTTCCTCTGCATTCTTTACACTACACAACCCCCTGCTCCTTTGCATCCCCTTTACATTACACAACCCCCTGCACCTCTGGACCCCTTTACAATACACAGCCCCCTGCACCTCTGGACCCCTTTACATTACACAGCCGCCCCCAGCTCTGACCTCCTGCATGTTACACAGATGGACCCCCTCCATATTACAAAGACCCCCCCCCCAGCCCTGGACCCCTCCTTATTACACAGGCACCCCCACCCTCATAGCTCTGCCCCTTCCTAGTTCCTACCCTGCTCATGCAGAGGGGGAGAGACACACAGCAATGCCGAACAGAGGGTGGGAACTGCTGAAGTTAATTTTTCATGTTAAGCTGATTGGTTGCTAGGACCCCCTAGCAACCAATCACCCGCTGGTTGATTTAGTAAGTTAACTCCAGCAGGTCCCGTCGTCTTTTCAGCATTGCCTCTCTCCCCCACTGTACAGGTGGAGAAAGAGAGCTTCCTTTCTCCCGGCCGTTCCGCTTTGTCAATCCAGCGCTGCGTTGGCTCTGGGTGTTTCCCGCGTAGCGGTACGTTCCGCACCCGGCCCGTGCACCCCACAGCCTGTCACAGCTCACCCCTCTCTCTCCCTCCCTGTCTACCCTGTCATAGCGCCGCCAGCCCCAGCCTGGCGACAGCTGGCCGGAGGGGAGGAGGAGGCATAGAGGGAAATCCCGAGGACGCGTCATTTGTTGTTAAGGAAGCGGCGGCCCGTTCCTTAACAACCAATAATTGCCTGCATTTTTTCTTTACATTTCAGCTGTTAGCGGGGAATTCCCGCTGACAACCGAAAGAACCAAGCACGAAGGTATCGGTTTCCGGTATTGGGACATTTTTCGCGAGTACCGATACTCTGAAAATGCCCAGTATCGGTATCGTTGCAACCCTAGTTTATACCATTACACTATTTCTATGTTTATATCACATAGTCGCAGCTATAAGTCACTATATTTGTTTTACCATTGTGCGGTATCTTGGGGTAGAAAATGTCTGATATCAGTAGGCGTATACAGTGCCTCAGACTTGGCAGTCAGTGGATGTAAAAGAAAAAAAGGGTATAGTGCTTTTGGTCAGTAGGAAGAGAAACAGTGATCCATCCATTAGTGGGTGGAGTGGTGCCCCATCATTGGGGTCAGTGGGGAGGAGTAGTGCCCCATCATTGGGGTCAGTGGAGAGGAGTAGTGTCCCATCATTGGGGTCAGTGGGAGGAGTAGTGTCCCATCATTGGGGTCAGTGGGAGGAGTAGTGTCCCATCGTTGGTGTCAGTGGGAGGAATAGTGCCCCATTGTTGGTGTCAGTGGAGAGGAGTAGTGCTCCATTGTTGGTGTCAGTGGAGAGGAGTGGCGCCCCATCATTGGTGTCAGTGGGGAGGAGTAGTGCCCCATCATTGGTGTCAGTGGAGAGGAGTAGTGTCCCATCATTGGGGTCAGTGGGGAGGAGTAGTGTCCCATCATTGGGGTCAGTGGGAGGAGTAGTGTCTCATTATTGGGATCAGTGGGAGGAGTAGCGTCCCATCCTTGGTGTCAGTGGGAGAAGTAGTGCCCCATCGTTGGTGTCCGTGGGGAGGAGTAGTGCCCCATCGTTGGTGTCCGTGGGGAGGAGTAGTGCCCCATCGTTGGTGTCCGTGGGGAGGAGTAGTGCTCCATCGTTGGGGGTAGTGGGGAGGAGTAGTGCCCCATCGTTGGTGTCAGTGGGGAGGAGTAGTGCCCTATTGTTGGTGTCACTGGGGAGGGGTAGTGCCCTATTGTTGGTGTCAGTGGGGAGGAGTAGTGCCCTATTGTTGGTGTCAGTGGGGAGGAGTAGTGCCCCATCATTGGTGGCAGTGGGGAGAAGTAGTGCCCCATCGTTGGTGGCAGTGGGGAGAAGTAGTGCCCCATCGTTGGTGGCAGTGGGGAGGAGTAGTGCCCCATCGTTGGTGGCAGTGGAGAGAAGTAGTGCCCCATCGTTGGTGGCAGTGGGGAGAAGTAGTGCCCCATCGTTGGTGGCAGTGGGGAGAAGTAGTGCCCCATCGTTGGTGGCAGTGGGGAGGAGTAGTGCCCCATCGTTGGTGGCAGTGGGGAGGAATAGGACCCCATCGTTGGTGGCAGGTGGGAGAAGTAGTGCCCCATCGTTGGTGGCAGTGGGGAGGAGTAGTGCCCCATCGTTGGTGGCAGTGGAGAGAAGTAGTGCCCCATCGTTGGTGGCAGTGGGGAGAAGTAGTGCCCCATCGTTGGTGGCAGTGGGGAGAAGTAGTGCCCCATCGTTGGTGGCAGTGGGGAGCAGTAGTGCTCCATCGTTGGTGGCAGTGGGGAGGAGTAGTGCCCCATCGTTGGTGGCAGTGGGGAGAAGTAGTGCCCCATCGTTGGTGGCAGTGAGGAGAAGTAGTGCCCCACTGTTGGGAGGAATGGTGCCCCCGGGGCTGGATAAAGGGAAGCTTAGAGACCACTCATTTAGATCATGGAAAGAAATGGTTGCTTTAGGACAGTAAAGTTCAGTATGCAATATACATGTTCCTCTGCGTATCTCCGGTATTGTAGTTGCTCTGTTTATGTGGTCAGTGTGTTTACAGAGGTCATGTCCCTCTCACTTACTGAACTTCACCCTTCTATGTAGAACCAAGTCCATAGCTTTCTGTATTTCGTTCTTTCGGGAGAGACGGATCTTCAGTCACTGCAGTGATTTATTTTCTATCTACAGGTAGGTGAAAGCGTCACCATTCAATACAGATTGTAAATTGATCTATTTTTTTTTTTTTTTTTGTTATATTTGACTCCAATGTCTGCAGTATGAGCTGGTAATGTTCTGTGACGCAGTACTCGATGTTTTTATTATATAGTTGATCATAGACATGGGATGACGGTTGGGAGATCTGACAGCCAATCGAACATTTAGAACTATCACGCCATAAACCTGCATGCTTGTGTCGGCTAACCATGGCTGTTTATGTAGTGAGTGGACGCATTGATTGCCAACCAGGGTGGATTTTATTTAAATTACGATTTTTTAAGAGCAACTGTCACCTCTATCCGCAGCGGCTCCTCCTCTGACCCGCTGTTGACTTACCGACAGTCCCATTCACTTTAATGGGATGGCTGGTGACGCGGCAGTGACACAACAAGGGGAGGGACGTGGCAGCAGCAGGTGAGTGGATGCCCGCTAACAGGCGCTGCCATGATGGATCTGAAATGACAGGTGCTCTTTAAATGTAAGGACTTATTCTTGCTGGTACAGGCAGTCCCCGAGTTACGAACGACCCCTACTTATGAACGGAGGAGGTGTGACGTCACTGCCGCCCGCTTAGCTCCACACTGGTCCCAGATACGGCTGAGCAGCGCCAGACACACCCCACGGTGCTGAATAGCATAGCCACAGGAGCCCCAAACAACACAACTGTGCACACATAACAGTGCCCAGAACATCCCACATCACTGCACAGGTTGACGTTACTTACAAATTTACAGTTCCGACTTACAAACAAATTTGATTTAAGAACGAACCTACAGTCCCAAACCCGTTCGTAACTCGGGGACTGCCTTTAGTTAGAATCTTTAGTATTTGCAAACAAAATTAAGGTTTCCTATTTAGAATAATAAGCTGTCAGTAAAACAGCGATATCAGAACCAATTCAATCATACAGTTTGTAGTGTACATAGATTTGCAAAACAATGCGATAAAGGAATATTCCTGAACGTTGTTTTATCTCATGGTTACTGTGACATTGATATGAATACAGCAAATGCAGTGCATGTTATTTCAGCTTGCAGAACTTGGATTCATTGAATGAGTTTACTAAAAATATAAATCTTGCAGAATATACAGCCTCATGCTACATAACCAAGCTCCATTTCATGCTGAATAAACTGAATAATGTATCCCATATAAAGAACTATCTTTAGATAGATAGATTTTTGCTCCAAAAGCATTTTTAATATGAATTTGATTTAAAAATCAAAAAAAATCAGATTTTAATAAAAAAAAAAACAACTTTTTTTTTATCCACCTTTTTGCCAACTTTAGTTCAGAGGAGAAGTAGCAATCATGTTCAGTGAGGAGACCATCAACTCCTGTCTCTGGGTGCCCAAATAATAATTGCCAGGATTTGGTGATCATCTAACATCTTTTGGCATTCTTGTAGTGGTTGGATTGTTGGTATTCCGCCGTCCGTGTTCAATACTACCTGAGAGTCCTTAAAGTGGAAGTCCCATGCTAAAACTAAAATCTCTGCATCTATAGTCGCCCACATCCATTCTTTTCACAGCCGGTGTCACCCGTGTTCTCTGCAGAGTTTCAGCCGCTGGAGATCGGGTCGGATTGTCTGCAGAAAAGTTATGTATGCTGATTTCTTCTTCTTCAGAAATCAGCATACATGCCTTTTTGGGAAGCCGCTCAGACCCGATCCGACCCAATCCCACGCTGAGCTTTCAGCCACGGCTTCGCCATGAAGGTGGGTGCAGAGGACACGGACGACAACGGAAGCCTCATAGTAACTCTATGGGTGATGCCACTTGCTATTCATTTCACAGCCGGTGTAGCCCGTGTTCTCTGCAGATCTTCAGCCGCTGGAGATCGGGTCGGATCGCCTGCAGAAAAGTTATGTATGCTGATTTCTTCTTCAGAAATCGGCATACATGCCTTTTTGGGAAGCCGCTCAGACCCGATCCGACCCAATCCCACGCTGAGCATTCAGCCACGGCGACGCCGTGGAGGCGGGGTGCAGAGGACACGGATGTCAACGGAAGCCCCATAGTATCTCTATGGGTGATGTCACTCCCTATTCACTTCACAGCCGTTGCCGCCCATGTTCTCTGCAGAGCTTCAGCCGCTGGAGATCGGGTCGGATCGCCTGCAGAAAAGTTATGTATGCCGATTTCTTCTTCACAGGGTTAGATAGGTTAGTGTTAGAATGTCGGTGGCTATAGATGAACAATTAATAACATTGCCCATACCGAAAAAACAGGTAATCCAATAAACAGTATTTTCTGGAACGTTAGTCAGCATTATTAAGACTTCATTCTGCAATATTTACATTTTTGGTAAATTCATTCAATGAATCCAAGATCTGCAAGCTGAGATACCATGCACTGCATTGATGCAATCACACAATGTCACTGTAACCATGACATAAATCAAAGTTCAGGAATATTCCTTTGTCCCATTGTTTTGCAAATCTATGTACACTACAAACTGTATGATTGAATCGGTTCTGATATCGCTATTTTACTAACCTGACAGCTGCTATTTGATCACCTCTGCGTCACTTCTGATCACCGCTCTAAACAAATATAAGCGACAAATTTGCAAAAAAAAACAATATTTCTTACTTTTTTCTAAAATACATGTCTGAAAAAAATATAAAAAAAACAAATGTATTCATCAGTTTTGGCCGATTTATATTCTTCTACATGCTTTTGGTAAAAAAAAAAATCGGCGTATACTGATTGGTTTGCACAAAAGTTGCCGCGTTTAAAAACGATAAGAATTTATGTTTTTTTTTTTTATTGGGACTGCGATATTGCGGCGGACATGTTGTACATTTTTGACACTTTGGCATTTATTCAGCGATCAGAAATGTAAATATCCACTGATTACTGTATAAATGTCATTGGCAGTGAAGGGTTAACCTGCAGGGGGAGATCTAGGGGATAACTGTATTCCCTAGGCGTGTTCTAACTGTGAGGGGGGCTGGGCTGCCAGGGGCACCAGAGATCTAACTGATCTCAGTGACAGGAATCAGTAGATCTTGCATGCCGCCTGTCAGAACGGTGAACCGCCGTGTTTACTTCGGTGGTTCCCTGCTCTGGCTCTGTCCCAGGGGATCGCCAGTCGCCGGCGGACATCGAGTTCGTCCGATCCCCTGCCCCGCTCAGGGAGTGTGCCCCCCAGCCGTCGTGCATGCGAGTGACTACTGTAAGCGGTGATTCGCGGGACGGAGCCACGCTGTCGCTGCTTTATAGTCGTACGGCGGTCGGCAAGTGGTTAAAGCTCAATTTCTGGGACTATGAACAAAAATTGCCATGGGCACCCCTCCCCCATACTGCATGGATTAAATGCTCATTAAAGGATCAACTTTTTTATTATTATTATTTTTTTTTTTTTAGAAATTAGTCCTAGTTTGATAGATTCACACTGCCGCGGCTCGCGATCCAACTTGTAAGACCCCAAGTTGCATGACGTGTGAAATCCTCATGTTGGTCAATGACAGCGGTCTTAATTAGCACTACTGAAGTCGCTCCGACTTTAGAAAAGTTTCCTGTACTTCAAGGCGACTTCTATCCAACTTGTGCCCATAGACTTTAATGGGAGTCGCCTCCAAGTCGGATCCCCATCTATATTGATGCGATTGGAATCTGACATTACAGCAAGGTTACCCTGGCAGTGCATGGCATCTTTCTGTATGCTGTTATCTCTGCTTTACCTGCACAAGACAAATTCGCATCAAAGAAGTGCCGTAAGCCGCGTGACCTTTTCAGGGTCGCAGTAGCGTGAATCAAGCCTGACAAGCATGTCGTACCTACCTGCTGTGTGTAATGGGTTTGCACAGAGCAGACCCGATCCTCCCCTTCTTGAGTTCCCCCCGCCAGCACTTCTGACTTCTTACCCCCCTCCAAGCCACTTGCTAGGAAGGCATGTATGCGTGCTCCCAAGCTGACTTTGTGTGTCCATAGGCACGCAGAGTGCAGCCCAGCCCCGCCCCCTCCCCTCTGGCTATTATTGACAGCAGCGGGAGCCAACGATGTGCACAAGAGCAGCGTCTTATCAACTCTCTCCCTCCTCATTGGCTTAGAGACAGCAGCAGGAGCCAGTGGCTCCCACTGCTCTGTGAGCAAATAAGGAGAGACCCGATAGAGCCGGTTGCTCTCATGCACATCGCTGGATCGAGATGGGGCTCAGATAAGTATTTAGGTGGGGGAGCTACATGCCAAAGGTTTTTTTTCCTTTTTAAAGGAGAAATAAGAAGAAGGCTTGTTTGGCTGTACTTCTCACAGGAGTATGTTCGTTCTGCACTCCTGTGAGCCATTTTCAGCAGGCTGTCAGCTGACATCACAGAGCCAGTCCAGGCTCGGTCAAGATTGTGGCAGTGAATTCGGGATCCACCCACAGATAAAAAAAAAAAAAATGCACCAAAAATAAACGCAACCTCAAATTATGAATTCCTGGCCCATGGACTGGATTTAACGTCATATAGTTACATAGTTGTCAGGTTGAAAAAAGGCACAAGTCCATCCAGTCCAGCCTGTGTGTGTGCTTGTATGTTAATATTACATTGTGTACCCTTGTATGTTGTGGTCAATTAAGTGCCTATCTAACAATTTTATGAAAGTGTCGATGCTCCTTGCTATATAACCACTGCTTGCGGAAGGGAATTCCACATCCTTACCGCTCTTACAGTAAAGAACCCCCTACACAGTTTTAGGTTAAACTGCTTTTCTTCTAATTTTAGCGAATGGCCGCTTGTCTTTTTAAATTCCCTTTCACGGAAAAGCTGTTTCCTTATAGTGGGATCACCAGCATGGTATTTGGTTCTAAACTTTAAGTATGCAGCTCTCCAGCCCCCCCCCCCCCATATACTCGCCTGAGCCTGATCTGAATCCAGCACTATACTCTCCCTCTCCTCATCGGACAGGGAGGCAGCAGTGGGAGCCATTGGGTCCTGCTTCTGTCAATCACAGCCAGTGAAGAGGGAGCGGGGGCAGGGCCGAGCTGCGCTCTGTGTGTCTATGGACAGACAGAGGCAGCTCGGGAGCGAGCATGCGCCAGTGCCCCCCCCCTCCCAGAGCAAGCGGCTTGCTATTGGGTCCACTTAGTGTGGGGAGAAGCCAAAAGTGCCAGCGGTGGACCTGAGAAGAGGAGGGTCCGGGCTGCTCTGTGCAAAACCATAAGGTAAGTATAACATATTTGTTATTTAACCATTTAAAGACCCCCCGCCTCAGATATACTGAGGCAGGACGGCTCTATTGTGCGAGATGACGTACCTGTATGCCGTTTCATATGGGGGTTACTGTTGGTGTGCTCTCGGAGCGGGGGTCTTGCGGCCACGATATTCGCCAGCCACCCGCGAGTGCTCCACAGAGAGGCAGAACGGGGTTCTGCCAATGTAAACAAAGCAGACCCCCATTCTGTCAGGGGAGTAGAGCGAGATTGCCTGTTCCTAGTGATCTGGAACCGCAATCTCTCTCTACTCAGACCACTCCCCCCACAGTTAGAAAGCACCTCCCTAGAACACACTTAAAGTGGTTGTCAACTCGTGACAACCACTTTAACCTACAGGTAAGCCTATAATAAGGCTTGCCTGTAGGTGCCTTGCATATCTCCTAAACCTATGCGGTTCAGGAGATATGCAGTGTATGTGCTGTGCCGTTCCTCCACTGCGATTGTGCCGTGACTGGCGGCTCCCACGCGCAGGCGCAGGAGTGACTTCACATGACTCCAGCCAGTCACAGTGCCGGAGTTGCGCCCCCGGAAGGAAGAGGGGCAGAAAATGGACGTGGCCAGCACAGGGGACATCGCTGGACATCGCAGGCTTCGTTTTCAGGTAAGGGGCACATAATGGGCTACTATGCGATGGATCGTAGCCCATTATGCTTCTACATTACAGGGGCATGTAGAGGAAAGTAAACCCCATCTGCGTATACTTCCTCTTTAACCCTTTGATCGCCCCCCTGGTATTAACCCCATCCCTGCCAGTGTTTATACAGTGACAGTGCATATTTTTAGCTTTGATCACTGTGATAATGTCACTGGTCTCAAAAAAAGTGTCAAAAGTGTCCTATCTGTCTGCCGCAATGTCGCAGTCCCGCTAAAAATCGCTGATCTCCGTCATTACTAGTAATAATAATAATAAAAACTATCCCCTATTTTGTAGATGCGATAACTTTTGCGCAAACCAATCCATATACGCTTATTGCGATTTTTTTTTTCTTTTTTCTTTTTTTTATTTAAATATATATACTTTTATATATATCTATATATGTGTGTGTGTGTGTGTGTGTGTGTGTATATATATATATATATATATATATATATATATTTTAACCAAAAATATGCAGAATACATATCGGCCTAAACTGATGATTTGTTTTTTCACTTTTTTTTTTTTGGATATATATATTATAGCAAAAAGTAAAAAAAAAAAATGTTGTCAAAGTTGTCAGCCTATTTCTTTTGTTTTTAGCAACGAAATAAAAAAAACGCAGAGGTGATCAAATACCACCAAAAAAAAAAAAAAAAAAAAAAGCTCTTTTGTGGGGGAAAAAAAAGACGTCAATTTGATTTGGGTACAACGTCGCATGGTTGCGCCATTGTTGGTTAAAGCGACGCAGCGCCGTATCGCAAAAAATGGCCTGGTCATTAAGGGGGGAAATCCTTCCGGGGCTCTGTATACAGTTATTTATTTATTGCCAGGCTTAAAATAAGCGCATTCTTCATCTCCTCCTTTCTGTGTGTGTCTGCTATTTGGGGGACCGGTCCCCCCCTATGAATGTCTGGTTTTCTCTGTTCTTTTCTGGTGCCGGGGAATACAACGCTCGGAGTGCAAGAACTTAGAGACTGAATTCTATATCTCTTTTGTTGAATGAAAATACACCAGGAAGGTGATCTTTGTTATATTCTTCAATGCTAAATCAACTCCAGTGCATTAATGGCCTTGGAAGCAGATGAATCCGAAGCTCTGTATTTACATAGCAGGGTCTGTAATGTTTTATTTGTTACATGCCGTGTTCTGCAGAGCCGGGAGGTACAAAGCAAATATCTATTGATCGTATTGTTGGAGCATAAAGAGACCTTGGAGGTGGAGGGGCGTGCTTTTTGGCGATCACGATCTACGGAAATGGTGGGATTTGTACTGCCCAACTTGAGAAGCAAAACCAAAAGGTGTCCATTCACAGTGGTTAAAGTGATTTGTAAAGATTCATTCTTTTTTGTTTTTTTCTTTTGGCCACTACAGATCAGCACGGACCTGAATTGCTGGGAGGACATCCGCCCCTTTTGTGCGCTCCCCGCGCGCACTCACAGCCGGCGGCACGCACCGCACGCTGTGTGGGCGTGCCCGCGGGATGGGCGCACTCTGTCGGCTGGTGACCTGCGATCGGCTAATAGAGAGGCAGAATGGGGAACCGCCGATGTAAACACGGCAGTTTCCCATTCTGTCAGGGGACATGACAGATCTACTGATCCCTGTGATTGGGATCAGTTAGATCTGTTATGTCCCTGCCAGCCCAGCCCCCACACAGTTAAAACACGCCTAGGGAACATTTAACCCCTTGATCGCCCCCTTAGTGTTAACCTCTTCCTTGCCAGTGACATTTACACAGGACTCAATCTCCTCCGGCGAGCCGCGATTGCTGGCCACAGCTTAAAAACGGGAAACCGCTGTTGTAAACACGGCGGTTCCCCGCTCTGTCAGGCGGCATGTAAGAGATCTATTGATCCCTGTCACTGGGATCAGTTAGATCTCTTATGCTCCTGGCAGCCCAGCCCCCTCACAGTTAGAACACGCCTAGGGAACACAGTTAACCCCTTGATCGCCCACTTAGTGTTAACCCCTTCCCTGGAAGTGACATTTACACAGTAATCAGTGGATATTTAAATTTCTGATCGCTGTATAAATGTCATTGGTCCCAAAAAAGTGTCAAAAAATTTCTGACACAGCCTCTGCAATATCACAGTCCCGATTAAAAATCGCAGATCGCCGCCATTACTAGTAAAAAAATAAAATAATAAAAAGGCCTTAAATCAATTCCCATAGTTTGTAGACGCGATAACTTTTGCGCAAACTAATAAATATACGCTGATTGCGATTTACTTTTTTTTTTTACCAAAAATATGTAGAAGTGTATATATATCGGCCAAAACTGATGAATAATTTTATATATATATTTTATTTTTTATTTATTTTTTTGGATATTTATTCTAACAAAGAGTAAAAAATATTGTTCTTTTCTCAAATTTGTCGCTGTTTTTTTTGTTTATAATGCAAAAAATATACGCAGAGGGGATCAAATGCCACCAAAAGAAAGCTCTATTTGTGGGGAAAAAAGGATGTCAATTTTGTTTGGGTACAACGTCGCACGACTGTGCAATTGTCAGTTAAAGCGACGCAGTGACGAAACGCAAAAAAAAGTGCTCTGTTCAGTAAGGGGGTAAATCCTCCCGGGGCTGAAGTGGTTAAATAACAAACATGACATGCATATCTCCTCTGTGCAAGGGTTTTGCACTGAGGGGCCCCGATCCCCCTCTTCCGGGGTCCCCCGGTGGCGCTCCTGGCTCCTCCTCTTCATTGAGTGCCCCCCCATGGAGAGCCACATTCCATGGGGGCGCCCATGCGGGTGCGCTCCCGAGTCCCACTGCTGTGTCCATTGACACAGACAGCATGGCTCGGCCCCGACTCCCGTGTCACTGGATTTGATTGACAGCATCGATAGCCATTGGTTCCCCTGCTATCAATCTATCCAAAGAGGATCCGAGATAGTGACTGGAACCGCTGGGCTCAAGCTTGTCCCTGGAACGATCGGGTTCAGGTAAGAAAAAGGGGGGCTCTGGGGGGCAGCTGCAACACAGAAAGTTTTTCACCTTGAAGCGGAGTTCCACCCAAAAGTGGAACTTCCGCTTTAAAGGAAGGTGACCCGCTGACATGCCACAAATGGCATGTCATTTTTTGGGGGGGCAGGGTCCCAGGTCCACTTCCTCTCCTAGCGCGAGGTAAGTTCACCCCCCCCTCGCCTTCTCGGCGATCTTCTGGGACATGTCACAGGTCCCAAAAAATACGTCGGCCATTCACAAGGCGCAGCGCGACTCGCGCATGCGCAGTGTGCGCCCGGCTTTGAAGTTAAAGCCAGGTGCCCACACTTGTGATGCCGGTGCCGCCGAGGGGAGGGGGAGAAGAGTGAGCCCTCGGGCAACCGCATCGCAGGAGCCTGGGACAGGTGAGGGTCCGAATGTTTAGTCGGCAGCTACACTTTTTGGAGCTGCTGACTTTTAACCGGGTGGAACTCCACTTTAATGCATCCACGCTGTTATAGGGGTCCCCACAGCATTTTCTTCCCAATGCTCCAGCTGTCTAAGATCCTGATGGCATCATTTTCAATGAATGGCAAGCATTCTCTGATTGGGCAAGGTGAAGATATGGGGTAGTGATGTCCTGATCTCCTCTTTGTTCATTCTTTTCTGTGCAAAAGCCGTTTTGATGTTTGTTTGTTTTTTTTTTGGGTTTTTTGCACACATGCATAAAAAAAAATAATTTTAGCCCTAAAGATTACATAACCCCCCCCCAAACATTATATATTTTCAGACACCCTAGAGCAGGGATATGCAATTAGCGGACCTCCAGCTGTTGCAGAACTACAAGTCCCATGAGGCATAGCAAGACTCTGACAGCCACAAGCATGACACCCAGAGGCAGAGGCATGATGGGAGTTGTAGTTTTGCAACAGCTGGAGGTCAGTTAATTGCATATCCCTGCCCTAGAGAATAAAATAGTGGTAGTTTCAATTTTTTATGTCACACGATATTACCACAAAGGTCTAATAACTTTTAGTAAAAAAATACACTAAAGTTAATCTTAGGGCATACAAACATAATAATTTACCACATTTTTCTGCAAAATATAAAAGGAGAGGTTACACTGAGTAAATGGATACCAAACATGTCAAACCTTAAATTTGCGTGCGCCTGTGAAATGGCAACAAACTTCACTACCCTATATTTTCCAAAGGCGAAAAGCTCCCTATAGGTCATCTGTTTAGTGTTATGCTGGTCGTCTGGTCCTAGAATTATTGCTCCCACTTGGGCGTACTCGCCGATATGTAATGTGTATCGCAATAGTCGTTATTATGCGTAGGCACCCCCACGTGTGCGTTTACGCTCATGTATGTGTATATGTGGGGGTGGAGGGGGGGAACAAAAACATTTGGGGGAGGGGATTTTATATGCTTGGGTGTAACTTAAATTTTTTACTAAATATTTTTTTTTCATCATATACAAAAAAAGTCCCACGTGTGATGATATTTTGGTAACCGATTCTCTTTAAAGCGGAGGTCTGCCCAATACTAAAAAAATTAAGTCAGCATCTACACACACTGTACAAATACTGTAGCTGCTGACTTAATAGCACACCTACCTGTCCTGGAGTCCAGCGATGTCGGCACCCCCGCCGATCTTCGGATCGGGGTCAGGTGCAGCCGCATCCATTGCGGGTAATGGAACCCAACAGTGTAGCATTACAGCTTCACGCCGGGTGCCCTACTGCGCATGCCCAAGGCTCTGCTGCGCTCTGCTATTGGCCCGGACGGCAGTAGTGGAGCGAGGAGGGAGCCGGGCTGCTGACGTCAGTGGCCGCGGTCGCTGGCCCGAGCTCCCAGATTTGTGGAAAAGGACACCTGTCTAAAGACAGGTTTCCTCTTCCCCCTCCCCCCCGAAAGGTGCCAAATGTGACACCTGAGGGGGGAAGGAATCCAACCAGCAGAAGTTCCACTTTTGGGTGGAACGCTGTTTTAATGAGACATCCGGTGTCTAAAAGACCCCCAGTGTCTCCCCTGTGCTCCACTGAATGTAATGAAATGCAGATTGCGTTGCATTCTTTTCCAGCCGGGGACACCGAGAGGCTGACCTGC
Source organism: Glandirana rugosa (assembly GCA_018402905.1). Classification (NCBI taxonomy): domain Eukaryota; kingdom Metazoa; phylum Chordata; class Amphibia; order Anura; family Ranidae; genus Glandirana; species Glandirana rugosa. Next base: position 979,248 of record BLSH010460333.1, on the reverse strand, counting down.
AAGTGATGACAAAGATGTCGCTTTCCGGGTCAGCAACAAGAAGGGGAGGAGAGCGGACGTGTGCCCTCTCTTCCCAGCGGCACATCTATGTCCGTCCCGAGCCCGTAGATGGGCAAGCAGAGCCTGGGATACATGGCGGAAGCACGTATGTGTGGAGGTGCGTGGAAGCAATCGGCGACAGTGCAACCACCTAAATGCTTCTATCTGACAGACAGGAGTCGGCTTGTCAGATTTACGCACAATCCTGCAGCCACCGGGAATGTGTGCAAAACCCCCTGCTGTTGGGTCCTACAACATTCAGACCTGGCAGGGAGGGGGTTAATGCAAAGCATTCTATGAATGGAAACCAAGCCAAGTAAGTGACCTCCTGTGTTCAGTAAGCAGCAGGGCAGCCACTCATCATGGGACCTGGAAGCTAGGGGCTGTGGTAGCGGTGCCTATTATAGTGCTATTCAGCTTCCACTTGCCTTGCTCCAAGCTGGTACAATCTATCCATATAAAAATATCCATACCTGGAATTCAGCTATAACTGCTTTAATGACCTTACCACGAACATATACTGCAGCAGGGTGGCCCTTTAGTGCAAAACCTGTATGTGATTTTTTTTTTTCTTCTTACGGTTTCGGGGCAGGTGCGTGCGCTGCCGGGTCCTCGCTCCTGCTGTGATTGGACAAAGTTGGAGCCAATCGGGGGGCCTGGCAGACCCATTGTTCGCCAGGACCCGCTTATCGTTCCTGAGGCAGACAGAACGGCCGTTTGCCTATGTAAACAAGGCAGATTGCAGTCCTGAGACAGGAGAAGACGGAGATATTGTGTTTCTGCTAAGCAGGAACATGGATCTGTCGTCTTTGAGTACAAGCACCTTCCACACAGTCAGTAAGGCACTCCCAAGGGAACACATTTAACCCTTTGATTGCCGCTATTAACCCCTTCCCTGCCCGTGTCGTCAGTACATTTACAGTGTGTATTTTTAGCACTGATCCGCTGTATTAATGTCACTGGTGCCCATAAAAGTGTCACTCAGTGTCTGATTTGTCCACCGCAATGTCGCAGTCCTGCTATAAGTGGCTGATCGCCGCCATTACTAGTAAAAAAAAAAAAAAAAAATTCCATAAAAATACCCCATTGTTCGTAGTCAAGTTGTAAAGCGCTGCGTAAATTGTTGGCGCTATATAAATCCTGTATAATGACGCTATAACTTTTGCGCAAACCAATATACGCTTATTGAGAATTTTTTTTTACCAAAAAATGTAGCAGAACACAAATAGCCTAAATTGACAAAGAAATTTTATTTATTTATTTATTTATTTATTTTTATTGGATGTTTTATAGCGGAAAGTAAAAAATATTGTCTTTTTTTTTTGTTTATGGCGCAAAAAATATCACCAAAAGAAAGCTCAATTTGTGGGAATAAAAGGACATCAATTTTATTTGGGTACAACGTCGCAAGACCGCTCAATTGTCAGTTAACCACCTCAGCCCCGGTAGGATTTACCCCCTTCCTGACCAGAGCACTTTTTGCAATAAGGCACTGTGTCGCTTTTAACTGACAATTGCGCGGTCGTGCGATGCTGCACCCAAACAAAATTGACGTCCTTTTTTTTTCCACAAATAGAGCTTTCTTTTGGGGGTACTTGATCACCTCTGTATTTTTATTTTTTTTTTGCGCTATAAACACAAACGAGTGACAATTTTGAAAAAAAAAAATATTTTTTACTTTTTGCTATAATACATATCCAAAAAAAGATAAAAAAACCCAAATTTATTCATCAGTTTTGGCTGATATATTGGCGTTTCTTGATTGGTTTGCACAAAAGTTGCTGCGTTTACAAACCATGAGAATTAATTTATGGCTTTTTTTACAGTTTATTTTTTTTTTACTAGTAATGATGACGATCTGCGATTTTTATCGGGACTGTGATATTGCGGTGGACATGTCGGACATTTTTGACACTTTTTTGGGGACCAATGACATTTGTACAGGATTGGCGCTAAAAAAACCCCCAAAAAAACTGACTACTGTATAAATGTTACTGGCCGGGAAGGGGTTAACCTGCAGGGGGGCAATCAAGGGATTAACTGTGTTCCCTAGGTGTGTTCTAACTGTGTAGGGGCCTGGGCTGCCAGGGACATGACAGATCTAACTTATCCCAATGGCAGGGATCAGTAGATCAGTGGCATGCCGCCTGTCAGAACGGGGAACCGCCGTGTTTACATAGGCGGTTCCCCGTTCTTCCTCTCCAGAAGGCGATTTACGGGTGGCAGGCAGAGTGTGGCGGGCATGAGAGCGCGCGCCTGCCCGCTATTGCTGCTGCTCGGATTGCCATTTATAGACGGCGATCTGCGCAGCGGAGCCAACTTGCTGCTGTTTATGTATGCAAGGCGGTCGGCGAGTGGTTAAAGTGCCACATCGCAAAAATGGGCGTGGTCATGAAGGGGGGTAAACCTTCCGGAGCTGAAGTGGTTAAATGAACAATTGGTGGTGGTGAGCATGAAGATGATGGCACACAAGGTAAAGGGAAGTCCATCATTTTCTTAATATAAAAGAACGTTGTCTGATTTCTGAGCCACATCAGCTAAGCAGACATTTGAATACCGTACATATCTCTATACAAGTGCCACATACGATGATCCATTTCCTATGTGCTAAATATAGGGTCCTCCTGTCTTCTCTTTATTATATGTTTGGTGTCTGAAAGAAAAGAGAACTTCAGTCAACATGAAATTGCATTCAGTGTCTTTGCAGAGAAAGGGGAAGTTTGCATCGTCATTTCCAGTATTCATCTGTTATGTGCTCACATCAGCTGCTTTCATTTTTAGAGTTGTCCAGGCTGCCGGTGGTTGGGCTGAATGGTGTTGCCTGTACCTTCCACCCGCACCTAATTGCTGGAGTCTCATGCATCGGGGCCAAACGCCCAGTGTGCATGGGTGGAGTCTAAGGTCTAAACTGGTATTTATTTATTTCAGTTACTTATATAGCGCTGTCAATTTACGCAACACTTTACATATACATTGTACATTCAAATCAGTCCCTACCCTCAAGGAGCTTACAATCTAAGGTCCCTAACTCACATTCATACATATACTAGGGACAATTTAGTACCCAGAGGAAACCCACGCAGGCACAGGGAGAACCTGCAAACTCCAGGCAGGTAGTGTCGTGGTTGGGATTTGAACCAGCGACCCTTTTGCTGCCAGGCGAAAGTGCTATCCACTACACCACTGTGCCGCATTTAACAGTTTGCTGGTGTCTTTCATGGTTGATGCCACTTTCTGGTACATATATACAGTATCTCACAAAAGTGAGTATTGAGTGTACGGCTTGTATAACAGTGTAAATTTGCTGTCCCCTCAAAATAACGCACAGCCATTAATGTCTAAACCGCTGGCAACAAAAATGAATACACCACTAATTGGCCCAATTTAGCCATTTTCCCTCCCCAGTGTCATGTGACTTCTTAGTGTTACAAGGTCTCAAGTGTGAATGGGGAGCAGGTGTGTTAAATTTAGTGTTCTCGCTCTCACTTTCTCATACTGGTCACTGGAAGTTCAACATGGCGCCTCATGGCAAAGAATTCTCTGATAATCTGAAAAAAAAAAGAATTGTTGCTCTACATAAAGATGGCCTAGGCTATGAGAAGATTGCCAAGACCCTGAAACTGAGCTGCAGCATGGTGGCCAAGACCATACAGCGGTTTAACGGGACAGGTTCCACTCAGAACAGCACCTCGCCATGGTTGACAAAAGAAGTTGAGTGCTCAGCGTCATATCCAGAGGTTCTATTTGGGATGAGTGCTGCCAGCATTGCTGCAGAGGTTGAAGGGGTGGGGGGTCAGCCTGTCAGTGCTCAGGCCATACACCACACACTGCATCAAATTGGTCTGCATGGCTGTCGTCCCAGAAGGAAGCCTCTTCTAAAGATGATGCACAAGAAAGCCAGCAAACAGTTTGCTGAAGACAAGCAGACTAAGGACATGGATTACTGGAACCTGAGACCAAGATAAACGTATTTGGTTCAGATGGTGTCAATCGTGTGTGGCGGCAACCAGGCGAGGAGTACAAAGACAAGTGTGTCTTGCCTACAGTCAAGCATGGTGGTGGGAGTGTCATGGTCTGGGGCTCCATGAGTGCTGCTGGCAGTGGGGAGCTACAGTTCATTGAGGGAACCATGAATGCCAACATGTACTGTGACACACTGAAGCAGAGCCTGATGCCCTCCCTTCAGAGACTGGGCCTCAGGGCAGTATTCCAACATAACGACCCCAAAAACACCTCCACGACTACCACTGCCTTGCTAAAGAAGCTGAGGGTAAAGGTGATGGATTGGCCAAGCATCTCTCCAGACCTAAACCCTATTGAGCATCTGTGGGGCTCCTCAAACGGAAGGTGGAGGAGAGCAAGGTCTCTAACATCCCCCAGCTCCGTGATGTTACCATGGAGGAGTGGAAGAGGACTCCAGTGGCAACCTGTGAACTCCATGGCCAAGAGGGTTAAGGCAGTGCTGGAAAATAATGGTGGGCACACAAAATATTGTAAATTTTGGGACAATTTAGACATTTTCACTTAGGGGTGTACTCACTTTTGTTGCCAGCAGTTTAGACATTAATGGCTGTGTGGTGAGTTATTTTGAGGGGACAGCAAATTTACACTGTTATACAAAAAATGTGAGGGGTGTACTCACTTCTGTGAGATTCTTTACATACATACATACATACATACATAAATACATTCAGGAATAGTCAGAACATACAGTGCCTTGCGAAAGTATTCGGCCCCCTTGAACTTTGCGACCTTTTGCCACATTTCAGGCTTCAAACATAAAGATATAAAACTGTAATTTTTTTGTGAAGAATCAACAACAAGTGGGACACAATCATGAAGTGGAACGAAATTTATTGGATATTTCAAACTTTTTTTAACAAATAAAAAACTGAAAAATTGCGCGTGCAAAATTATTCAGCCCCCTTAAGTTAATACTTTGTAGCGCCACCTTTTGCTGCGATTACAGCTGTAAGTCACTTGGGGAGTCTCTATCAGTTTTGCACATCGAGAGACTGAAATTTTTGCCCATTCCTCCTTGCAAAACAGCTGGAGCTCAGTGAGGTTGGATGGAGAGTGTTTGTGAACAGCAGTTTTCAGTTCTTTCCACAGATTCTCAATTGGATTCAGGTCTGGACTTTGACTTGGCCATTCTAACACCTGGATATGTTTATTTGTGAACCATTCCATTGTAGATTTTGCTTTATGTTTTGGATCATTGTCTTGTTGGAAGACAAATCTCTGTCCCAGTCTCAGGTCTTTTGCAGACTCCATCAGGTTTCCTTCCAGAATGGTCCTGTATTTGGCTCCATCCATCTTCCCATCAATTTTAACCATCTTCCCTGTCCCTGCTGAAGAAAAGCAGGCCCAAACCATGATGCTGCCACCACCATGTTTCACAGTGGGGATGGTGTGTTCAGGGTGATGAGCTGTGTTGAGATGTGTAT
>BLSH010460333.1:950213-964051 GCA_018402905.1 Glandirana rugosa | reverse complement strand
AGATCAACACACTTGTTTTACTATTTTTCCAGTGAACCCATGCCACAACGTTCTGACTCATTACCAGTAAGTTTCACATTGTCGTGACTTACACATTCGTAACCGTCAATTAGTCGAGGTCCATTCCGTTCGGTTACGACATGTAACTAGAAAGAAATTGGTGAATTTCACCAACACTTGGGACCTGTTGGTGAAGTTGGATGTCCATTCCGATATTATTTCCGAATGGACATCCTAGGGTCGTATAAAGGGTTTGGACGTGCAAAATCCTCTATGTGTCACATGATCTACACGGCTGCAGTAGTCCGTGTACGCGTCACTTCTGTGCCGGAGACACGGCAAGGAAGTGACTCTAGCGCAGCCTATACAGCTTGGAGTAAGACAACATGCATAAAGAGGATGATGTGGTCAAAATACTCATTTGCCTAATAATTCTGCACACAGTGTATACATATATATATATATATATATATATGAGATCTGGTGCAGAGGTGCCACCCTGTAGCAGTACAACTGGTATAGGGTGGCCCTTAAAGAAGAAGTAAGCCCTGAGGGGTTTTACTTCCTCTTTATTAACCTGCAACGTAAAAGCATAATGGGCTACTATGCATCGCATATTAGCCCATTATGTGCCACCTGCAATGGAAGCCCAGCGCTGTCCCCACTCCAGGCCGCGTTCATCTTCCACCCCTTTTCCTTCTGGGGCCGCGATCTGCAACTCTGTGACTGGCCGGAGTCGTGTGACGTCACTCCTGTGTGGGAGCCGCCAGTCGCAGCGCGATCTCAGTGAAGGAACGGCACAGAGGCCGTGTCTTCACTGCGCATGTGCCTGATGACGTCGGCACATCTAGTACACTGTGTATCTCCTAAAACGTGCAGGTTTGGGAAATATGCTGGGATCCTACAGGTAAGCCTTTATTATAGCCTTACCTGTAGGTTGAAGTGGTTGTCCAGGGTTCACAACCACTTTAAGTGGTTAAAGAAAGATCAATGTACAGCATTGGCTTGCCTTACCTGGAGCTGATTAACTGCCAATGCTTACACATTCAGTGCTGTTACACTTTGAATGACCATTACTCAGTCTTGCAACACCGTACCCAAGTGACCTTTTTATCATTTTGTTCACACAACTAGAGCTTTCTCTCTCTTGGTGTTAAATCGCCACTGCATCTTTAATTTTTTTTTTTTTTTTTGCTATATAAGCAACAAAAATACCAAAACTGGGAAAAAAAAAGAACCTGCTTCTGTTATAAAATTTTGCATATAATCTTGCTTCATAAATTTAGGCCCAATCACAAAGATCATCAATAGTAAGCAATGCTGCCATGGTTGAAAGCCATTAATGACCATTGTTTCATGGAATCCTTGTGATTGGTCACAGGGATCACATGGTCCCTGGGCCAATCACAGCAGCCTGGTACCGTGATCGGTGATCTGCTGTGTCCATTGAACGCAGTGGTCACAGATTTTGCTGCTGCGCCCTGTGACGTCTTCCCGGAACTGGAGAGCACCTGCCTGGCCCTATATATGCATTGATCGGAAGGGAAGTGATTAAAATCGTATCGAGGTACAGAGTTCTCTTCAGCTGGGTATTTCTGAGACTTTTACAGCTCTATGGTCTTCACAAGGACTTTAGGAGAGGTCTTCACAACATTTTCATAGATTTGAATCCGCTTCACAGATGTTCCTCATCCACACATGGAAGTGATGACTTGTGGAGTGTCATTGCTGGAATGTACCCGAGCAGGAATGTGCCGGCCAGATGGAGGTAATCCATTTCACATTCTGTGACAATTAAATGATAGGAAATCTGCTTCCAAACATAATTAAATGCTCGCCTCCTTGGCTTCAATGAACCACATGGAATGTCTCCTAAAATCATTGATGCAATTTAAAGCCTCCAGTCGCACTTGAGTGCAGCGTATGTAGGCCATTTTTTAGGCTTTTTTGTACACATTTTTAACCGGGAATTTCAGTCACTACTCTGATTATTTTATGTATTTTAAGCTTTTTTTCCCCACTTACCTGTCGTGCATGCAACAGCTGGTGGGCTGTCGTTTGGAGATCCCTGATCTAGGCGATCCAAGGGGAAGTTCGGCCCACCTCTCTGCCTTCTGGAAAACATTGCAGATCCCAGAAGGCTGAGGGACCATTCGCTAAGCGCAGCGCGGCTCCCGTATGCACAGTGGAAAACCGGCTGAAGCCACAGGGAGTCACAGCCGGCTTCCAAAAATAAACATGCTGGTGCTGGGAACCCGAAGACTGGTGAAGAACCGACCTGGGTGGTAAGGAGGTCTCTGGATCCCTGAATAGGTAAGTGTCCTTTTATTAAAAGTCAGCAGCTACAGTATTTATAGCAGCTGGCTTGTAACTTTTTTTTTTTTTTCTCTAGGGTGAAGGTCCCCTTTAAAATGGTTGTCAACTCGTGACAACCAATTTAACCTACAGGTAAGTGTATAATAAGGCTTACCTGTAGGTGCCCGGCTAGGGTGAAGGTCCCCTTTAAAGTGGTTGTCAACTTGTGACAACCACTTTAACCTACAGGTAAGTGTATAATAAGGCTTACCTGTAGGTGCCTGGCATATCTCCTAAACCTGCACGGTTCAGGAGATATGCAGTGTACTAGCTGTGCCGGCGTCATTTCGCCACATGCGCAGTTAAGAAACGGCCTCCGTGCCGTTTCTTCATTGTGATTGTGCCATAACTGGCGACTCCGGCCAATCACAGAGCCTGAGTCGTGGCCCCTGGAAGGAAGGGGCAGAAGATGGACGCTGCCTGCACAGGGGACATCGCAGGACGTCGCAGGCTTCGTTTGCAGGTAAGTGACACAAAATGGGTATGCGATGCATAGTAGCCCATTATGCATCTACTTTGCAGGGGAATACAGAGGAAGTAAACCCAATCTGGGTTTACTTCCTCATTAAGGGGGACCATAATGCCCCATTCTGCTTCAAGGATAGCTTGCGTATCTTTTAAAGTTCAAGGCATTGACCTACAGGCACAGGAACATTTAGATGGGAACAGGGACAATTGACAAGTGTGGGGTTTGACTTATGGACCTAATCCTTAGGGTTGAGCTGAGCTTCCATCAGGTGTGACTAGAGGGCTTAGTGATGTGCTTATCAAGAGCAACTCCACTCTATACCCTTTAGTCCACATTTGTATTCCTCCAAAAGTCCCAGAATTCTTTTTTTTTTTTTTTTTTCACTTTATCCAGAATGATTTCCAGAATTGTTTTGACTGTGTAGAGGTGCATTATACCAATTGAGCTCTGGTTGGCAATGGAATAGTGTTTGCTACGGTCCAGTGAGCAGATAGAAAGGTGGACATTACATTGGATATTAACCACTTCAATAATAGGCGCTTACCCCCCCCCCCGACTTATTTTCAGCTTTCAGCGCTGTCGCATTTTGAATGACAATTGCGTGGCCATGCGACATTGTACCCAAACTAATTTTTTATCATTTTGTTCCCACAAATAGAGCTTTCTCATGGTGGTATTTGATCATCTCTGCATTTTTTATTTTTTGCCCTACAAATAAAAGACTGAAAATTGTGGAGAAGAAAAAAACGTTTTTCTTTGTTTGTAAGCTGTCATTTTGCTATAGGCCAGGCAGGAAGTGGTTGAGCTTTGTTTTTTTGTTTCCTAATAAAATAATAAACATATCATACTTACCTGCTTTGTGCAATGATATTGCAGAGAGCTAGGGATGCCCTGAGTCTGTTGAGTACCGATACTTTACAGTGTGATTTGTGTCCATACAAAATGAATGGCTCAAATCGCATATTAGAACAGGAATACAGTGCGATTCCGGTTCGAATAGCATGCAGTTTCCCCACTGCTCCTGTGTGAACCCAGGCTTGTCATAGTGATTTCAGCCTAAGTTCACACAGGAGCGTTGCGGGAAACCACATGCTAGTCGGACAGGAATCGCACTGCATTTCTGTTCAAATTGCATGCAATACTTTGCAGTGAGATTTTCTCCCATTCATTTTCTTTCATTGGGTGCAAATCACACCGCAAAGTACAATTACTCATGCAAATACAGTGGAACCTTGGATTAAGAGCATAATTTGTTTCAGAAGCATACTAGTAATCCAAAGCACTCATATAAGCAAGTTTCCCCATAGGAAACAATAGGAAACCCAGATGATTCGTTCCACAGTGACTGCCAGTCTATGCAGTACTGTATGTGGCCAGAGGTGCTGGGGGTGCTGGTGAGGCTCGGAGACACTGGGGAACTGTTGACACTTTCAGATGCTCTGAGTGTCTCAGAGCGTCTCCGAGTCTCACCAGCTCCCCCACACCTCTGGCCACATACGGTATTGCATACACAGAGGCTTGAATGCTGCTCGTCTTGCGAGACAGCGCTTGCAAACCGAGTCAGGATCTTGGAAAAAAAACTGAGTTACCCGCAATCTGAGGTTCCACTGTACTTGGTATAGAGCTGCACGATTCTGGGCAAAATGAGAATCACAATTTCTTTTTGCTTAGAATAAAGATCACGATTCTCGCGGCGTAACATCTTACATATACAAAAAAATTGGGCTAACAGCACTGTTTAGTTTTTTTTTTCTGAAATTGTAATTTTTCCCAAAAAATTGTGTTTGAAAGACCACTGCGCAAACACCTTTTGACATAAAATATTGCAACAACTTCCATTTTATTCTCTAGGGTCTCTGCTAAAAAATATATATGTTTGGGGGTTCTAAGTAATTTTCAAGCAGAAAATATTGGATTTTTACTTGTAAGCAACAAATGTCAGAAAAGATTGTCTTTAAATGGTTAAACTTAACTCTTCTAAACACTGTGGAGTTCATTCCTTTGAAGTAGTTACATTGTATCTCTTCTAGCTTCTTTTATCAGCAGTGATGTCAGACTTGGCTCTCTGCCCAGATAGGAGACACTCAAGTCGCTCAGACTTAGAAAACAATTCCTGGGGAAACTTCTGGTGATTTGCATTGACTTCTATTACAGTCGAGTCACGCTGAGTCCCCCACAAGTCGGACTGCATTAACTGCACTGAAAATCGCGGTAATGCCTGATGGAGATCGCAGGGGGGGGGGGTGAATCGAGATCGCGATTTTATTATGATTAATTGTGCAGCTCTAACTTGGTATCGGCACCGATACCGGTATTGGTGCATCACTTCACAGAGCAGCCCCAATACTCCTCTTCTCGGCTCCTAACCGCTACCTCCTTTAGCCGCAGAGGGAAGTTTTAGGGGTGTACACATACTGAAATGCTTTGCTTCACAGCCACGGCATGACATTTTTTTCCCTGGATCGTCAAAATATTGTCTGAAGCTTTTATTGTGGAAAGATCAAATCACAAAGTGCAACATTTCGGAGCCGTGCAGGACCCCTTCATCAGGGCATCCCGCGAGGCTCTGAAATGTTGCACTTGCAGCCGTGACACAAATATTAATTTTCACGAAGTCTCCGGCCTCGGTTTTTGTGATGGCAATTTGTATTTATTCCAGAATGTTATGAAGAGTGATCAGATAGTTCATTGGAAAATCCCTCTTTGCCATGATAATTAACTTAAAAGGGAATTATGGGGTTTGGGCTTTTTTTTATATTAATAATTACCTAGGTGGATGTTGCATTTGTCCCCCTGCACTGAGAACCGAGAGATTGAACACCGCCGATTGCTTGGTTCTGACAGCTCCCCTGAGCAGAGAGCTGCAGACTGTCAGTCACAGCTCTCTGCTCTGCCCCCCTCCCCGTTCACTGGAACGCTGGGCTGTGGAGGGGACGGTTCAGAGAGGCTGAGCAGGTTGTCGGTCCCGGCCACACTCCATTGTGTGATGACGCGATGCCTGGACTGACTTCTGTGACGTCAGCAGAGAGTGGACTTCAGCCCGCTCTCTGCTGAAAATGGGTCACGGGAGTGCAAATCAAATTCCACTCCTGTGATCCATAGAAGTGCAGCCAAATGAGCTTTGGCTATACGTCTCCTTTAATCCCATAAAAAACATTTCCACTGCATTGGTGAAGAAGGCCTCAGAGCGCTCAAGAAAGTCCAGCAATCACCAGGCCCACCTCCTACAGTTGATTCCACCAGGGCAGAGCTTGCCCAGGCATGGCAGCAGGCAGGTGTGAGGGCATCGGCACTCACAGTGAGAAGACTTTTGGAGGATGGCCTGGTGTCAACAAGGGCTTGCAGCAAAGAAGCAACTTCTCTCCAGTAAAAACATCAGGGACAGACTGATATTCTGCAAAATGGGCAGGGACTGGACTGCTGAGGACCGGGGGAAAGTCATTTTCTCTGATAAATCCCCTTTCCGATTGTTTGGGGCTTCTGGAGAAGAAAAGGTGAGCGCCACCATCAGTCCTGTGCCATGCCAACAGTAAAGCATCCTGAGACCATTCATGTGTGGGGTTGCTTCTCAGCCAAGGAAGTGGAAACACCGCCATGAATAAAGAATGGTACAAAAACATCCTCCGAGAGCATGCCTTTTCCAGCATGATGGAGCACCAGCCAAAAGTGATAGCCAAGTGGCTTGGGAATAAAACATCGAAATTTTGGGTCCATGGCCAGAAAACTCCCCAGGCCTTAAAAGAGAAGTATGGGATTTCTTTGTTTTTTTTTTCCCCCCATTATACTTACCTAGATGGATGCTGCATCTGTCCCCCCTGCTGTCTGTACACTGAGAACCGAGCCATCAAACACCACCGATGCCTCGGTTCTCTCTGCTCCCTGAGCGGAGAGCTGCTGGCTGTCAATTAGCAAGCCCTCTGCTCTGCTCCTCCACGCTCACTGGAGCGCTGAGCTGTGGAGGGTAGGGTTGCCACCTCATCCCTTTAATCCAGGACACATGAATTACACAGGTTGTTCTGTGGCTGATTTAGGTGGTAATTAAACTCACTTGGTGCCTCATCTGCATTCAATTAGCCTCAGAACAACCTGTGTAATTCATATGTGTCCTGGATTAAAGGGATGATGTGGCAACCCTAGTGGAGGGGCTGGGAGCTGTCGTCTCAGTCTCGCTGAGAGGCTGAGACGGCTGTTGGTCCAGGCACCTGGCGGATCCGGACTCTTGAAGTCGGGGTGATGTGGTGCCTGGCCCGACTTCTGGGACGTCAGCAGAGAGCGGACTTCAGCCCGCTCTCTGCTGCAAACGGGTCACAAAACTGATTTTACTCCTGTGATCCATAGGAGAAGCCCAGCCAAATGAGCTTTGGCTGGACTTCTCCTTTTAATCCCATTGAGAACTTGTGGTCAATCCTCAAGAGGCGGGTGAACAAAAAACCCCACAAATTCTGACAAACTTCAAGCATGGGTTATGAAAGAATGGGCAGCCATCGGTCAGGATGTGGCCCACAAGTTGAGTGACAGCATGCCAGAGGGAATTTCATAGAAGGGTCCACTCTGCAAATATTGACTCTTTCCATGAACTTCATGTCATTGTCAATAAAAGCACTTATGAAATGCTTGCAATTCTACTTCAGTATCCCATAGTAACATCCGACCAAAAGAGCTAAAAGCACTGAAGCAGCAGACTTTGTGAAAATTCATATTTTTGTCATTCTCAAAACTTTTGGCCAGGGCTGTAGTCCTTTTTGTGGTGTAATCTTTCCACAATAAAAGTTTTGGAGGATATTTGATGATCCATGGGGTGCGTTGATCCGTGATGAGTCCGGTTTCCAGCTGGTAGTTGCTGCAGCACCCGCTATTGATGAGCCTATGTCCAGGAACGCGTGCGATGGGACAATTCCGCAGAATTATACCCGGTCGCTTCCAATGAGCGTAATGCCTGACAAACGCAACCCATTTGAGTGAATGGGGCCGCTCTGGCGACTGTCACCACAACCGCATGCAATGCACACGTTGCAGCGTGCTAGCGCAGGATTAAAGCAGGCAGCGAGGAGGCGATAGAACGCTGGTGTCTGTGTGTGAATGAGCCCCAGGACTCCATTACCCCGCTCTGCTGGTCTGTAAGCAGCCAACGTTTTCCCCTTCTATACCGGAATCTCTGAATCGCTCTCACATCTGAAGCCAAAGAAAATCCCATTCTGTGCTCATTATACACCGGAGGTCTCGGCGCTCGCAGGAGATGTTTGCGAACCCGTCACTGCGCCATCTTCAGCTGTCAGTTACATGCCATGCCGGCGGAGCTTTTATGTTCCTGTTGATAAAAGAAATTATTAAATATTTTATGTTCTGTGGCACTGGGGGTGGGGGGGGTATTTCCCTCTTTCATTCACCGTTGGGTAGATATTGTTTTATTTGCAGAACGGGTTTAAGTGACACAATTTGTCATGACTTTGTTATGATGATACTTACGTTTGTGTGTGTGTGTGTGTCTCTAATGCCCTGGGCACACGATCCGAAAACCCGACGACAGATCGTTCCTTTTTTTTTTTCGCATGCTAATCTCAGATCGAATCGGAAGAGTTTACTAAAGTTATAAAAATTCTCATACGACAGAATAAATAATCTGAAGTGATGTCATGTGTTGTAATGTATTTGTAGTGTATTTTCGGACGACAACTGTACTGATTAAACAAAAATCATACGATTGGGCACCGTGCGAGAAAATTGTTTGTGTTTGATCGAATTATATCGGAGGAATTGTCGTGATCGGCTCTCGAAAGCTCTGTACTAACGATCCGATTATCGTTTCGTCATCCGATTTTCAGATTGTGTGTGCGGGCCATTATGCCCTGCCTCCCCTCTACAGAGTGGATAAAAATCTATGATTAAAAAAAAAAATAAAAAAAGATTTTTTTTTTTTAACCACTTCAGCCCCGGAAGGATTTCCCATGTTAGAACCAGAGCACTTTTTGCGATTCGGCACTCCGTTGCTCTGACAATTGCGCGGTCGTGCGACATTGTACCCAAACAAAATTTGCGTCCTTTTTTCCCCACAAATAGAGCTTTCTTTTGGTGCTATTTGATCCCCTCTGCATCATTTCTGATCGCCACTATAAACAAAAAAGCGCGACAATTTTGCAAAAAAAAAAAACAACAATATTTCTTACTCTTTGCTAAAATACAAAAAATAAATATATAAAAAAACAAATTTATTCATCGTTTTTGGCCGATTTATATTCTTCCTCATATTTTTGGTTAAAAAAATCGCAATCAGCGTATACTGACTGGTTTGCACAAAAGTTGCCGCGTTTACAAATGATGAGAATTGATTTATGAGGTTTTTATTTATTTTTTAGTAGTAATGGCGGCGATCTACCATTTTTAGCAGGACTGCGATATTGCGGTGGACATGTCAGACACTTTTTTGGGACCATTGACATTTATACAGCGATCAGTGCTATAAAAATGCACTGATTACTGTATAAATTTCACTGGCAGGGAAGGGGTTAACCTGGGGGGGTGCTCTAAGGGTTAACTGTGGTCCCTGTGTGTGTTACTAACTGTATGGGGGCTGGGCTGAGTGGAGGAGTAGAGTGATGGCGGCTCCGTGTGTACACAGGGAGCCTGCGATCACATTCCTTCCCCCTGTCAGAACGGAGATCTGTGTGTTTACATACACGGACCCCCCGTTCTGTCACTATGGGGAAGCCATCGCAGGTAGCCAGCGGAGATCGAGTCCACCCTACCCGCTCCCTGCCTCCGCCAGAACACAGTGAGTGCGCCTCCGGCGGCGCACATGATCTCACAGCCGTTGTCACGTGACTTTAAAAAATCCGGCCCACTAGCGGCTGAAAACCAGAGCAAAAGTGAAGCTAAAATGCCACTAAAGCACGGCCAATACGCCTTAGCGATGTTTTGTTTCCCTGGGGCCTCAGTGTGAAAGGAGTCTGAGTCAACAGTGGGTTAAAAATGATGGTTTAAATCAAATCCCCCCTGATACCTTAAAACAAAGCCCTCCAGCAGCGCAGTGTCACCGCTGAAGGTGCTTCCATCTTCACCGGGTCTTCCTTCAGGGTTCCCAGACTTTGGCTGTGTGAGTGGCCGGAGCCACGATGACGTCACTCCCGCGCAGGAGCACAGGACTATGTAGACATGGCACAGTATGTCATTCCTTTAGAGCGCATGTGCCGGTGATGCCGCCAGCTGCATCAAAAGTAAATATCTTTCTGCACGGTGCACATTTAAGAGATATTTACGAGGTAAGCCTTACTATAGGCAAAAGTCACGCATGGTTTATTCCCACTTTAACCACTTGCTGACTGCAATACGTTTATATACGTTGCGGTTTGCAAGTGGATTACTGGGATTATGGCTGAAGCTATCGGCCATAACCCTGGTATTTTAATTTTTTTTTTTCCCAGCAGTCATCTGGCTTTCTCGCGAAACTGTTCCAAGTGGCAAATGAACGCTGCTGGAGCACTTTCAGAAGTGGCAGGAGGGGACGTCAAATCACCCCTCCCAAGTGCCACTCGCTGGTGTTTCTCGGGCTCACTGTTTTTATCGGCGCACCTGATAAACGATCCAACAGTGCTGGATTGCCTCTATGGCCTTGGAGGACTGGAGCGATGTCATGCCGTCTCTTCCGATCCAGGCTGGAAGTAAACCAATTTTTTTTTTTCAATCTCTTGCTGTTAAAGGTAAAGGAGGGATTTGGGGTTTTTTATATACATGGCGTGGCACAGATGCCTTGCTGTGGAGCAAAAAAATGATCCTCCCCATCAACTTCAGCCAGCACTACCACCGCTAAATACAAACTATTTAAGTGAATGGAGCTGTACGGCACCAAACACTAGGTGCAGTATTCCCACTGAAAAAGCCATTTGGCTTTTTAAAAAAAAAAAAAAAAAAAAAGCAGGCAATTAGGAGGCAGTGATATCGCCTTCTGAATGGCTGTCAGCCACTCTGTGAAAAGCAATCCTTCGCAAATCGCTTTTTGCAGACAATGCAAGTGTATATCAGCCCTTTGGAAGTCTTTGGATGCCATGCTGTCCCTGTCCCAGCACCCAGGATTGGCAGCTATGATATCACACCCAGCTGCTTCTTTTTTTTCTACTTCCCCATATACATCACTGTTATGGGAATGGTGGTGACCCCCCAGGGCCAGGGTGGGCAGAAGGAGGTTGCTGCCTTGGGTGCAGTGGTTTATTGCAGGAATGGGGTGCCCTGACCCAAACTTGAAGGGGGGGGGTAATGCAGTTTGGCATCCTTGCCCTGGGCGCTAAATGACTTTGTCCCGACACTGGTGACCTCCATAAACAATAAGGGGTTTTCAAATAGTTTTGGGGAAATTGCAGTGAGATTGTAGTATGGTGACTTCCTTATTGAGTAATATTAGCTTCTAAACTTTAAAATGACGACACGAGGAAATGATCTTTCCTGTGAATGTGACGATTTTTTTATCTTTGTGTTTTTCAGCTCTCCTGTCCAAACACGGAAGATGATGGAAGATAAAGGACCCCGAGTCGCGGATTACTTTGTAGTTGCCGGACTAACCGATTCATCAATACCACTTGAAGAGGAGATCCACTTTAATGACGCCTGTCATAAGATAGCTAAACCAAAGGAACCAATCACAGATGTTACGGTGATCATCAGATCTCTGGGGGAGGAGGTGCCTCAGGGTTATGTATGTATGGACACCACCCCAACCGGACTCTCTGCCGACCTCAATAATGGGAGTATCCGAGGACCTCAGATATATTTGTGTTATAGGAGAGGAAGAGACAAGCCTCCCTTAACAGATTTGGGGTAAGATCCACTGTTATGTTTTTTCCTCCACCGAGCCTGGCGCTGCCAGTCTTTAACCACTTGCTTACCGGGCACATAGACCCCCTTCCTGCCCAGGCCAATTTTCAGCGCTGTCACACTTTGAATGACAATTGCGCGGTCATGTAACACTGTACCCAAATTACATTTTTGTAGTTCTTTTTTTCGCACAAATAGAGCTTTCTTTTGGTGGTATTTAATCACCACTGGGGTTTGCATCTTTTGCTAAACAAACAAAAAAAAGACCAGAAATTTTGAAAGAAAAAAGTTTTCATCGTTTATGAAATTTTGCAAACAGGTAATTTTTTTCCTTCATTGATGTGCGCTGATGAGGCTGCACTGATGGGCACTGATAGGTGGCAGTGATGAAACGGCACTAGTGGGCACTGATGAAGCTGCATTGATGAAGTGGCACTGATGGGCACTGGTAGGGGACACTGATGGGTACTGTGGGTGTGGAGTGTCCCATTTACGCAAGCTGGTAATCTGATTTTTAATTTTTTTTTTCTCTCCTCCTGCTACTAGTGTGAGCAAACAAAAAGCCGATTACCGGCTTCTGTTTGCATCATGTGATCAGCTGTCATTGGCTGACAGCTGATGACGTGGCAAGGGGCCGGGATCTTGTGCCTTATGGACTCGCTGATCACAGAGCGCGCAGGCAGCACTTGCACGGGAGGATGTACATGGATGCCCTCCCTGCAATTTAGGCCCGTGCTGTGGCTGTATTTTTGGCTATAGCGCGAATGGGAAGTGGTTAATGTGCTGTCTGGGGCTATTTTTAAAAAAAGTGGTTGTAAAGATTTTTTTTCTAAAATAACAAACATGTTCTACTTGCCTGCTCTGTGAACTGGCCCTGAACTGTCTCTCCTGGGCTCACCCATCGCTCTCTCTGGCCCTTCCTATTCCAACATGACTGAGCACCAGCGCATTTTCAAATCATATAGTGGAGGGGGGATTATGGTGTGGGGTTGTTTTTCAGGGGTTGGGCTTGGCTCCTTAGTTCCAGTGAAGGGAACTCTTAAGGCGTCAGCATACCAAGACATTTTGGACAATGGATGAGCGAGTTTGGGGTAGAGGAACTTGACTGACCTGCACAGAGTCCTGACCTCAACCAGATAGAATTCCTTTGGAATGAATTAGAGCAGAGACTGGGACCCAGGCCTTTTCATCCAACATCAGTGCCTGACCTCATAAATGTGCTTCTGGAACAATGGTGAAACATTCCCATAGACACTCCTAAACCTTGTAGACAGCCTTCCCAGAAGAGTTGAAGCTGTTATAGCTGCAAAGGGTGGGCCAATTCAATATTGAACCCTACGGATTAAAGTGGTAGTAAACCCTCCTATCATTTTCAGCCAAGGAAGCTGCCATCTTGGCCTCTGTTTAATCTACAACTGCCATGGTGCTGCACATGTGATCAGCTATGACCCCGGCCATTGGATGGTTTGACAGTTTGATTTAGAGGACAACCAATGGGAGTGTTACATTTCCATCATGTGCTGGAAATGTAGCTGGTTTTTAAACTGTTAAATGGATGGGTTTACTACCGCTTTAAGACTGGGATGCCATTAAAGTTCATGTGCATATAAAGGCAGGTGTCCCAATACTTTTGACAAAAATGTATGCCTGTGTATGGTGGTCAGCAGTTGGTTAAAGTTGCAATCATTAAAAATGACAAACCTGGGTGGCTGAACCTGTCTAATGGCTTAGCTGTTACCGTTTATCCTTTCATCAAAATATCGCTCTTCCTGCTTCAACTTGTCCTGGAAGCGTAAAATGTTTTCCTTGTGAACATCAGATCTTTTCACATGCTTGGCCCTATAGTGCTGAAGTATGATAGGCCTAATGCTAATGCTGTGTTCTTACTCTGTGTGATTCCCATGTCAGGGCTGAGCCTGTCGTCTGTCTTTTGACGTGTGTCAGTAGCTGGGAATATAACCGAATGTTACATACACCACCAAAGGGCCAGGGGAGACATTGGGGGGTCTGATGGAATTCTGGTGTCTCCCAAAAGAGGACCTGTCACCTGCCTGGGCTTAAAAAAATAGTTTAAAAAATAATAATCAACCACTTGCCACCGCCAGGCAAATCGCCATCATATGACGGCGGCTGCCAGATCGCGCACTGTGAGCGCGCGAGCACCGCCGGAGGCGCGCCCGCATGCTCACTGTGTCTGGGGGGGGGGGGCTAG
>BLSH010460333.1:922061-941956 GCA_018402905.1 Glandirana rugosa | reverse complement strand
TTCAGCCACAACTGCCAGGAAAATTGTTCGGGATGCAAAGAAAAACCCACAAATAACTTCAGGACTCTCTGAAAACATGTGGTGTGGCTGTTTCAAGATGCACAATAAGGCGGCACTTGAAGAAAGATGGGCTGCATGGTCGAGTCGCCAGAAGAAAGCCATTACTACACAAATGCCACAAAGTATCCAGCTTACAATACGCCAAACAGCACAGAGACAAGACTCAAACCTTCTGGCACAAAGTCATTTGGAGTGATGAGATCAAAATTGAGTTTTTTGGCCACAACCATAAACCCTACATTTGGAGAGGAGTCACCAAGGCCTGTGATGAAAGGTTCACCATTCCTACTGTGAAACACGGAGGTGGATCGCTGATGTTTTGGGGATGTGTGAGCTACAAAGGCACAGGGAATTTGGTCAAAATTGATGGCAAGATGAATGCAGTTATCAAAAAATACTGGAGGAACATTTGTATTCATCAGCCAGGAAGCTGTGCATGGAACGTACTTGGACATTCCAACATGACAATGATCCAAAGCACAAGGCCAAGCCAACCTGTCATTGGCTACAGCAGAATAAATTGAAGTTTCTGGAGTGGCCATCTCAGTCTCCTGACCTCAGTAGCATTGAACAACTCTGGGGAGATCTCAAACATGCAGTTCATGCAAGGCAGCCCAAGAATTTCCAGGAACTGGAAGCTTTTTGCCAAGAGGAATTGGCAGCTTTACCATCTGAGAAGATAAAGAGCCTCATCCACAAATACCACAAAAGACTTCAAGTTGTCATTGATGCTAAAAGGGGCAACACACGGTATTAAGATCTGGGGTGTGTAAACTTTTGATCAGGGTCATCAGGGTAGTTTCTGTTGTCATTATGATATAAAAAGAGTAAACACAGTTGATTGATAATAAATGGCTTCAGCCAAACACCAACCATGAGTGAAAGAAATGTTTTTGTGTTCTCATTCATATTCTCTGAAAAATTACCAAGAAATCATAAATCCCGCCAGGGTATGTAAACTTATGAGCACAACTGTATAGAATATTTGGGGGTTCTAAATAATTTTCTAGCACAAAAATACAGATTTTAACTTGTAAGCAACAAATGTCAGAAATAGGTTGGGTCTTTTAAGTAAACTGACCTCATTTACAGACCGAAGTTGATCCCTTTTGATCTAAAAGATCTAAATGTTACAATGTTTCTTTTATCTCCACCTGAGGATGTTGTGATGAACTTGGCAGGCTGCGAGCAGCTGTGAGCCGAGAACTCTGCACAGAATCGGGGAAATGATCATGAGGGGGGTTGAATCGCGATCTCGATTCCGTGTTTTTTTTAACGATTCATTGTGCAGCTCTAGTGTGTGTGTGTGCGTGTGTGTGTGTATGTATGTATGTGTATATATATGTGTGTGTATGTATATATATATATATATATATATATATATATATATATATATATATATATATATATATATATATATAAATACCTACACACACATTGGAGCTGCACGATGAATCCTTAAAAAAAAAATCAAGATCGTGATTCAACCCCCCCCCCCATGATCTTAATACAGCATTTTCCCAATTCAGTGCAGAGAAGAATAAATGTAATATATATATATATTTTTTTTTAACTTGTGGATCTTGTACCACCCTGTGGTCAGTGCCGCCTGCCAATATTGGTGCTCGGTGCCTGTGATCGTGGGAGGTGCGCCTCTCCATAAGTCCACTATCTGTCTTCTTCATCAGAAGGAAGATTCTGTTGTCGTTCTTCACCTTATTACATACAGACCTCGGTGCTTTGATAGTTGAGTACTGCTGACCCTTCGGTGATCTCAGTGTAAATGAAATATAAATGTAGTACAAGAGCTCCTGCACATGAACCGAGAATCTGACTGAGCAGAATAGACAATACAACTGACACTCTGTATATTTTTATATACTTTATATATCCCTATTAGGAAGTAAAAACTCTACAATTCATAACCTGGATCTTCTCTGCACTGTTGGACAATGTGGTGTTAATAAAAAGTAGCAGTAGCCTTACATCTTAGATTTGAGCACTTTCTGGGATTTTCAGTGACTTGTGCAGCTGCTGCCAGGAAAACCTACTAATTGTGTCTGCTGGATATAACTGCGATGTCTGATGCTGCTTCTTCTTTTTTTTTTTTTCCCTATAAAAGCTTTCTGTAGCTATAAATAGCAGGAGACTGCTTGTTAAATGGATGTTCTGATCCTTTACAGTTTTATTTTATTTTGTGTTTTTTTTTTTTTTCCCTCTGTTTTCAGTGGGGCTCAGCTGTGTACCTCTGTTACAAAAAGTCGGTTGCTAAAACCAACGCAGTGTCATATAAAGCTGGTAAGCAAAAATTATTTTTGTACATATTTGTAGAATCGGCATAAAACTGTAATAAAAATACCCTTAAAGTGCTTGTAAACCTCTGAAAAGGAAAATGAACAAAGCATATCCTTCTATAGTGTGTACTTACCTCAGTCTATAGCACTTGGTGTGACTCCTGTCTGCTCTCTCCTTCCTCCTGCTATCTGCATAAGTCACTTCAGTTTTTCCAGACACCAGGCAATGCTTGCTGGCGGCCCACCGCACCCTGTAGCAGGTGATAGCCTCAGATGTGTGTGTTTCCCTGTGAACTTTTTACTTCGGTTCCATTCACAGTTGTAGGACTCCAAAGTCCAGCAACTTTGGAGTGCAACTTTTGATGGTTAACATTGAAGGTCCGAACAGAGTAGTGCATGAAGTACTTTGCGATTCCATTCACATTGCATTGTGTGACTTCAGAATTGTGCGATTTCCATTGTGACTTTACAGTCCGCTTTTGGATAAGTGTGACTTGGCTTTGACCAATGATAACATACATGGTGTCACACAATTCCTTTTCCTGCTGCATTTATTAGGGTTATGCCCTGGGTTAGGATTATGCCTATAGTTTGGTTAGGGTTATGGCTAGGGTTAGGGGTTATAGGGTTATGGCTAGGGTTAGGATTAGGGTTATGGCTAGAGTTAGGGTTATGCCCAGGGTTAGGGTTATGGCTAGGGTTAGGACTATGGTTATAGGGTTATGGCTTGGGTTAGGGCTACGGTTATAAGGCTATGGCTAGGGTTATGGCTGGGGTTAGGGCTTGGTTATGGTTAGGGTTAAGGCTACAATTAGGGTTAGGGTTATGCCCAGAGTTAGGGTTATGCCTAGGGTTAGAGTTTGGTTAAGGTTATGGCTAGGGTTAGGGTTTGGTTAAGGTTATGGCTAGGGTTAGGGCTACATATATAGGGTTATGGCCAGGGTTTGGGTTAGGGTTATGCCCAGGGTTAGGGTTAAGGTTATGCCCAGGGTTAGGGTTTGGCTAGGGTTTGGTTAGGGTTATGGCTAGAGTTAAGGTTTGGTTAGGGTTATGGCTAGGGTTAGGGTTATGGCTAGGGTTAGATTAGGGCTACGTTTATAGGGTTATGGTTAGGGTTATGCCCAGAGTTATGGTTATGCCTAAGGTCAAGGTTAGGGTTATGCCTAGGGTTTGCTTATGGTTAGGGTTAAGGCTAGGGTTAGGTTAGAGTTATGGCTAGGGTTAAGATTATGGTTAGAGCTCATTTTTCTTGCAGAAGAGATACCAGGAACAGAGATGGATGGACAATTTGCTCGGGAGGGACTTCTCTGCAGAAGGAATGGGCTGGGACAGGTGTCGTAAAGCCGACTATGGGATTGTTCGACTTTACAACGTCGCACACAAGTCACGTGTATATCATGCAGGTGCAACTTTAATGCAACGTTTGAGGGTTTACATTGAAGTTTGTGGTCCTCAAGTCGCATAAAAGTCAGACCAAAGAAGTAGTGCAGGAGCTACTTTACAGTCGCTGTGACTTTTAAGTCGCCAGATATTGAACAGTACTCATTAGGGAACATGGCATGTGACTTTGGAGTCCAAAGTCGCATGACAAGTAGCAGAACTGTGAATGGGGCCTGAAGTTGCACATAGAATAATGGTTCTCAAAATAGGACCTAACAAAGACACACACTATAATCTGCTATATATAAAAAATGGGCAACGCAGATATTTGCTCATAAATTGATATTATATTTTTCATATGGAATACTGGTTTGTACATATGAAATAAATGCTGAATATGAAAATGTGGGATTGTTTTGCAGATCGAACATGGGTCTTCACAATGCTAAATTAAGAAACAGAAATGTTTTTGTTTGTTTTGGTTTCTCAATAAAAATGATCTGATTTAAAAAGGAAAAAAAAGAATGGTTCTCATTGTAGAACTTGGGGTACAACTTGTCATGTGACTTGTCGCAGAAGTATGAGTGGGGTGTAACAGATGCAGTGACTGTCGGCGCTCCAGGAACTGTATATAACATCAGCTATTTACAGTGCTAAAGAAGCTCATGCACCAAATTTTGAACAGCAGCAAGCATGTTTTGCTTTGCACGTTTTGTCACACGGAAAAATACGCAACTTCTTCCCCAGTTAAAAAATAACGCCACCAAAAGCGCGTTGTATCGCATTTTTCTCATGTTTGCAGAAATTTACGTTTCTGCCCACGTTTCCGCTATGCCTGAGTGTGAATGGGGTCCTAAAGTTTAAATGATGGAGATCACCTTTAGCTTTCTTCTGAAAAGGTCAAAGCCGGCCCCCCTCTCCATCCTGTGCTTTGCTGCATAGCCTCATTCATTCTTATGGGTAAAGCCTTACTCATGGTGGCCTCCCGCTGACCCCTTAGAGCAGCCTTTTTCAACCTTTTCAACACAGAGGAACCCTTGGAATAACGTTCTGGGCTAAGGGAACCCCTGCTAATAATGACTATATCTACATCTCATGATGCATTCGTGTGATGGTCAGTGGGAAGAATGCTCCTTACACCTGCGGTCATTGGGAAGAATTAACCCCTTACAGATAGCGAAGAAGTATAGTGGTGTCAGTGGAAACTTATCTGAGGCAGAGATTGGTCATTGCTCAAGGAACCCCTAGGAACCTCTGGAGGAACCCTAGCGTTCCATGAAACCCTGTCTTTAGAGCAAGGCTTATCAGAAGGAAGACTGGAGCCACATTGCACTTGCACAGTATAAAGAGGAACCCTGTCTAAGGATATCTCTCTAGTAGTATTTCTGGTGGGCTGCCCTCAAGGGAATGGGGATACAATTTAATAAAGGGCGACGTCACTAAATTTAAAACAGTCCTTTGACCAGATACTTGAGAAGTGTAGGGTCACTGGAGAGGTTCAGACAGACGGGGAGGATTCCAGAAGCAGCATTGCATCACATCTGCTCTCTGGTTGGAGATCATGGCTCTGAAGAAACGATGATTGTTGGATGAGGGTTCATGGGAGTGTAAACCGGTCCTTAGAAATAGCAGAGGTCCCCGGAGCTCCGGTCTCTTCTCTGAGAGCTCATTTGTTCTGAGATGTTTTCCCCTGGCAGTCATTGCAGGTAACTACCTGGGGAGCTTTCAAATATTAGAATAGTATAGTCAAAGGGGTTATTTATATCTGTGACATGCAGTATACTGCTACCTGTTCACCATAATGTGGTTGAAAGTCTAAAGCCTCGTACCCACCGTTTGATTTTCGTACGACCACACTTCTGATTTTTGTCAAAAGCGGCTGTCAGTGATTTTGTACAGCGTAGTAACAATACGAAAATTTCCGTGCGACCGATCTTAACGTCAGAAGTGACGTTATGTTGTTTGAATATTTTGGTATCTTTTTTAGTTTTTGAGCATGCGTAGTGTCGGTCGTACGATTTTTCTCATACTAAAACCGTACTAACGGAATGAAAATTGGATGTGGCCTTGTTGACAGACAAAAATTTACTAGTCTGCCCATCCAGCTTTTGTCTGACAAAAAAAGTAAATTGGCCATCGAAAGGAGCGTCCTGACGGTAAGAATTTCGGGCGACAGCCTGTCGAACGTCAATTCCCATCCGAAATTCGCATCGTGTGTACGGGCCTTTAGACGCCTGTATATAAATGGATGGACTTTTTCTATTTTTTTTTTTTTTTCTTATAAGCTGATTTTGTTATACCTTTTTTTATTAATCTGATCTGAGGAGTTTCTCTGTTTTTAATTTTTGCCACATTTCAATAAATATAATCCTAAAAAAATAAACGATCAAATATAATTAATAATATAATGGTATGTTAAAAATTATAAAAAAAAAATAAAAATGCGTTTCACTTTTTTTTTTTTTTTTTTTTTGTTACCATACGAACCCTTTCACACTGAGGCGCTTTACAGGCGATATTTAGCTAAAAATAGCGCCTGTAAAGTGCCTCAAAAATCCCTCCCCATCCACCCCAATGTGAAAGCCCTGAGTGCTTTCACACTGGGGCGGTGCACTTGCAGGACGTTACAAAAAGTCCTGCAATCCGCATCATTGGGGCGGTGCGGTGAGCGGTAATATAACGCTTCTCCACTGCCCCTGCCCATTGAAAACAATAGGGCATCGCTTCCAAAGTGGCTGCACGCCACCTCGGAAGCACGGAGCGCCGTCACTTTTAACCCCTTGTGGTGGGTTAAAAGCGCACTGCTTCCGCCGCCGGAGCACCGCTATAATAGCAATAAATCCCCGCTGAAACTAGCGGGGATTGACCACTAATGCCCCTCCACCCCTAAATACATATAAACATTTGGCAGATACATAATTTTGAAAATATTCACACAACCAATTAGGTTTAGTGGTAGGGAAGCCCAGGTACTCAGTCAAGACTCCATGTGTGAAATAAGTGGTGTCACTCAAAGGTAAACAAATCAGAATTAATTTGAATCCCTAAATACTGAAATGTGGGCAAGATTTTTAATTTAGACTGCTGCAAGTTTTCATAGTTTAGCATGGGACCAATCGAGAAGGCAGTAGATCTGTCCCATCCAACTCACAGGACAGAAACCTCCCCAAATTCCTCCACCACTTATTAGAGAAACAAATGAAGTCTCGGAACCATCCAAATCCAGAGAGAGATCTTTTCGGGCAGCATACAATAACTGATGCCCCTCACTGCCACCGTCTGACACAGTGCCAGAGCAAGAAGCTCAATGGCAAGTGCGAACAGAAGTAGAGAGAGAGGGTGGCCCTGTCTCGTACCTCTCCGAGGAAAATGCAGAGGAGATGTCCTCATTGGTGCGCACTCCGGTCTTGGGGTTTGTATATAGAAGACGGACCCATTTAATAAATTGAAAGCCGAAACCCATTCGATGTATAGTCTCCCACAGAAAAGGCCACCTGACTGTGTCAAAGGCCTTCAACACATCTAGTGACAGCACCAGCCCTCTTCGCTGGTCAGTGGGCACTTTAGAAATACGTAGATGTAGGCAACGAATGTTGTCATAGGTGCTCTTGCCAAGCATATGAACCCTGTCTGATCCAGGTGCACTAGCTTTAGAAGGACCTTTTGCAGTCGAAAAGCTAAGATTTTCGCTAGCACTTTGACGTCACTATTCAATAATGAGGTGGGCCGGTGTGACAAACACTGTAATTTGTCTCTGTCAGGTTTGGATAGGACTACTGTTAGTGCCTTAGTCATAGAAGCTGGAAGCTCAACCTCCTCTAAAGCCAACCCAAAAAGTGTATGCAGTCTCTTAGCTAGGTCGTCTACCTCAGGGGTAGGCAACCTCGACACTCCAGCTGTGTTGAAACTACAAATCCCAACATGCCTCTGCCTCTAGGAGTCATGCCTGTGATTATTGGGGTCTTGCAATGTCTCATGGGACTTGTAGTTTTACCACAGCTGTAGAGCCGAGGTTGCCTACCCCTGGTCTACATAGTGCTGTTAATATTCCGTGGCCAGACCGTCCAACCCTGGAGTCTTATTAGAAGGAATATATATTATAATTCAATAATATAATATAATGATATGATAAAATATATAATAAAATGGAACCCGTTGGTTTGCATTTCACTATTGTTTTTTTAATATGGCCATACCTGATAAAGGGTGATAAGATGAACAGGTGGAGCACTTTCATGGTAAAAAAAAAAAAATGGCATATAAAAAATAATATAGCGTATACAGGTTGCGACTCGAATCATTTTCTAATTGAATGTTAAGGCCCCTTTCACACTTGTGCGACTTGGAACTGCAAAGTCACATGACAAGTCGTACCCCGTGATTTCCAATGACTACCATTCATATCTGTGTGACTTCAAGTTATCCCAGCACAGCTTTGGTCCGACTTTTATGCGACTTGAGGTCCATAGACTTCAAGATTACATAGGCATGGCTTCAAGTCTCTGCAAAAATAGTGTGACTTTCTAGTCGCACAAGTGTGAAAGGCTGTCATTTTCTGTAAAATACAATGCAATATGGCAACCTGGAGGAGTTCTCTACACAGATAGTGTACCTGCTTGTGTGATTACCTCACTGATTTTCCCAGAAGTCTGCACTGAGATACAAGTCAGATTTTGGGCATCTTGGATCATGTCTGCAGTCTCTGACATTTCTTGTATGCCGTCTGTGGTCTCTGACTATCTCTTGTATCATGTCTGCAGTCTCTGACTATCTCTTGTATCATGTCTGCAATCTCTGACCATCTCTTGTATCATGTCTGCAGTCTCTGACCATCTCTTGTATCATGTCTGCAGTCTCTGACCATCTCTTGTATCATGTTTGCAGTCTCTGACCATCTCTTGTGTCATGTCTGCAGTCTCTGACCATCTCTTGTATCATGTCTGTAGTCTTTGGCTGTCTCTTGTATCATGTCCGCAGTCTTTGGCTGTCTCTTATATCATATCTGAAGTCTCTGACCATCTCGTGTACCATGTCTGCAGTCTGACCATCTCTTGTGTCATGTTTGCAGTCTCTGACCATCTCTTGTGTCATGTTTGCAGTCTCTGACCATCTCTTGTGTCATGTCTGCAGCCTCTGTCTCTTGTATCTTTGACTAGATCCTTTTGTCTTCTGTCTCTGAGAATGAATATTCACTGAATTTTATTTGTGACCCTTTCGTAATGATGGGGGCCTCTCCTGAGGTTCCCCATACTCAAGAAAGTTGACCACCACTTTTCTGTGTAATTTTTATTTGCTTTTTTTTTTTTTTTTTTATGAAAGAGGAGTTATCCTTTAACCACTTGCCGACTTTCTCACGCAGATATAGCTGTCTCTTGCCTGCGTGCTGTGGCAGCGTGCCCACGGGTCCAGCGGACTCGATGCCCACCAGCTGCTGGCGATCGTTGTGCAGAGGCAGAATGGGGATCTGCCTATGTAAACAAGGAGGATCCCTATTCTGACAGGAGACATGTCAGAGATCTTCTGTTTCCAGTGATCAGAAACCGCAATCTCTGCCATGTTCTAGGCAGCCCCCCCTACAGTTAAAACACATTGAGGGAACACAGTTAACCCCTTGATTGCCCCTTAGTGTTAACCCCTTCCCTGCCAGTGCCATTTTTACATTGATCAGTGCATTTTTATAGCACTGATCACTGGAATAATGTCACTGGTCCCCAAAAAGTGTCATTTGGCATCAGATTTGTCTGCCACAATGTCGCAGTTCTCCTAAAAATCATAAATCACCACCATTACCAGTAAAAATAAAAGTCCATAAATGTATCCTGTAGTTTGTAGACGCAATAATTTTTGTTCAAACTAATCATTATACGCTTATTGCGATTTTTTTTTTATTTTTAATTTTCCCCAAAAATATGTAGAATAAAACATTGACCTAAATTTATGAAGTTTGTTTGATTACATTTTTTTTTTGGATATTTATTATAGCAAAAAGTAAACGTTTTTTGTTTTTTTTTCAAAATTGTCGCACTTTTTTTGTGTTCATAGTGCAAAAAATAAAAACCACAGAGATGATCAAATACCACCAAAAGAAAGCTCCATTTGTGGGGAAAAAAGAACATGAATTTAGTTTGGGTACAACGTCGCACGACCGCGTAATTCTCAGTTAAAATGACACAGTGCAGTATCGCAAAAAAATGGCCTGGTCATGAGTAAGGCCCATTTCTCACCAGAGTCGCTTTACAGGGGTTTTTTCGCTAAAAACAGTGCCTGTAAAGCGCCTCTAAACTGCCTCCTAATCCACCCCAGTGTGAAAACCTGATTGCTTTCACACTGGGGTGGTGCGCTTGCAGGACGGTAAAAAATCCCTAGCAAGCCGCATCTTTTGAGCGGTGTGGGAGCGCTTTATACACCGCCCCTCCACCGCTCCTCCACCGCCCCGCCCATTGAAATGAATGGGCAGCGTTTCCGAACCTGCTGTACACCGCTTCGGGAGCGCTGCTAGCCTGCACTTTTAACCCCTAGTGGGGGTTAACAGCGCACCACTGCCTCCCGAATAGGGGCGCTTTTTAGGCCTCATTCACGTGGGCGTTTTTTACCGCCACGTTTTTTAGCATTTTTTTCAACCCTCCATGTTATTCAATGGCCCCATACAAACACTGACATTTTTGAGCTGTAAATGGCATCGGTGTTCTTAAGCTGTAAACCCAACGCAGGACCCGTACGTTCCGAGGCTGTAGCGTTATGGCGTTTTCGATGCTGAGCCGGCAAAACGCTCATTAACGCCGTAGCGACGTTAACCGGAGTTTTTAGCGCTGGCGTTTTCAGGTTAAAAAATAGCAGAAGAATGCTTTTTTAAACAAAACGCCTATTAACGCGCATTAACGCTGATGCAAAACGCTGATGAAATCGCGTTTTTGATACCGATTTTTGCCTGACGTCGGTCCCGACGTTTTGCTATTTCCGCTTGCTGTGTATGAGGCCTTAGCGGTGTTTTATCGCTAGCGCCCGGGCGGTACTGGTGTGAAAGTAGCCTTAATCCTTCCGGGACTAAAGTGGTTAAAGAAGTTTTTTCATACAAAAAAAAATCACAAAAAAAAAAAAGATACATTCACCTTATAATGCATGACGAGGCAATGGGGAATACGGACGCACTTTTAATGGAGGCAAATGTATGTGTTTTCGTGTAGTAAATAGAAGCGCGGCGTGGCACATGGTAACGATATCCGGTCACAGGAGTTCATACTCAGCCAGACGAAGTTCGCAGAAGAGTTTCTGGTTTCAGTGGTCTGTACACTGCTAGATACCCATCTGGAGGACATCTGAGCGTCAGTCAGTGCTGGATCTAATTCAGCTTTAAACCCTTCATTTCAGTTTTCTGTTTATAAGAATATTTGTCTGACAATCATAGAATTTTGGAAGCTCAAAGTACCAATTACCCCGTAAGTGAAGTCGATGTCAGAGCCTTTCCCTGCCAGGAGATAATTCCCTGTTGTTACTGTAAATCGAAGTAATCACCTAATAGATACTGGATACATTTATATTCTTACTTTCTGCTTATTACACATTACCTAGCAGATGTAAGTGTACAGAAATTATCCAAGTGCATACAATTCCCAGAGAATTGTTCATTCTTTTCCCCAGGAAGATTATTTTTTGATCCTCTCATTTTTTTTTTTTTGTCAAGTTTATGGTAGTGAGCAGTCTAATATTTTCAAGTCTAATGGCCGTACACACAATCCGAAAAATCCCGCTTTCAAATCGATCGTATGATAATCGGATCGTTAGTACGGAGCTTACGAGAGCCGGTCATGACGGTTCATCCTTATATTATTAGATCCGACAAACGCAAAAATGTTTCTCTACGATTTTCGTTTAAGGGCTCTTTCACACAAGCGGTCAGCGGGGATCCATCCGTCGATCCCCTCTGAGCCGGCGTATGACAGGACCGTCTCTGCACTCCATGCAGAGACTGACCTGTCACAGCTCTGCTCTCCTCTATGGGGGATCGGATGAACACGGACCGTCTGTCCATGTTCATTCCGATCCGCCAGACCGATGGAAAATAGGGTTTCCATCCGTCTGTATTTAGCGGATCGGAGCGAATCGGATGTCAGCGGACATCCGTCGCTCCATAGAGGACAATGGAGCATCCGTTGAGGTCACCCTGAAAAACTGACAGGTGGACCTGAACGGTCCGCTCGTGTTAAAGGACCCTAATCAGTACTGTTGTGCGAAAATACAATACAAATGCACTACAACACGACATCACTTCCGATTTTTTTTATTCTGCGGTACGAGAGTTTTCGTGACTTTAGTATACTCTTCTGATTCGATTCGAGATTTGCATGCAAAAAGACGACAATCCGTCGTCCGATTTTTGGATCGTGTGTACTGAGCTTTAGGCAGGCCATACATGGGTCGCATTTAGAAATAATTTTCTTTCGGAAATCGTTTCTAAGAATTTTCGTTCAAAATTTCGCGCCATTAGTGGGCTGCAGCAACAGCCGATTTTTCGTGCGGCAATCAAATTTGAGAAATCCGGCGTGTTGGAAATTTTTTTTTGAAAAACGAAACAATTTTCTAATCAATGATGGAAGAATCGTTCGAGAAATGTAATAGAAAAAGGAATGCGCACAAGTGCAAGAAAAGAAAATTCCCGGGAAAAAAAAAGAAAATTCACAGAAAGAAAAGAAGATTCCCAGATGAATTTCGAAAATCAATGGTGGCGCAATCGGATCACAAAACGCACGGAATTTTTGGTTTTGAAAAGAAAATTAATTCGGAATTTGACCGTGTATGGCCTGCCTTATGCTGACCATACACTATACGAAAAATCGTCCGAACCCGTTTTCGAAAAACTAACAATCGGCTGTGAGAGCAAACGATTGTGCCATCACGTAATGACCGATAAACTGATTCATGTATGTCCATTGAATGATTTATTTGTTTTTTCACATATACCTAGTGCAAACAGTTTGGCCGGGAAACACAACCTTTCGATTTATCATTCGTTCGGCCGAAAATTTCCAAACTTGTCCTTCGTTTTTTTTGGCTAAAAAAACGTCCTAACTGATTACCGATTTGTGCCCATTAACTGGCCGAAAAATGAAAGAACTGTCCAAATGCCAATTTTTCGTATAGTGTTTGGCCAGCTTTAGGCAGGCCACACATGGGTCGCATTTCGAAATAATTTTCTTTCGGAAATCGTTTCTAAGAATTTTCGTTTGAATTTAGCGCCATTAGTGGGCTGCAGCAACAGTCGATTTTCATGCGGCAATCAAATTTGAGAAATCTGGCATTTTGGAAATTTTTTGAAAAACGGAACGATTTTCTAATCAATGATGGTAGAATCGTTCAAGAAATGTAATCGAAAAAGGAATGCGCATGAGTGCAAGAAAAGAAAATTCCCGGAAAGAAAAAATTCCGAGCCGAATTTCGAAAATCAATGGTGGCGCAATCGGATCACAAAATGTATTAAATTTCTGATTTTGAAAAGCAAATTTGTTTGGAATTCGACCCATGTATGGCCTGCCTAAGATTTAATTTGATCCCTGTTAACATTCATTTAAGAGACTGTGGACTGCTCTTTTAAAATGATTCTAAAGATAAAATGATTAATAAAAAATAAACCGCACAGAGCAGCCCCAATTCTCTTCTCGGGTCCCCCACCTCAGCTCCTGGCTCCTCTCCTC
Organism: Glandirana rugosa; assembly: GCA_018402905.1. Taxonomy (NCBI): domain Eukaryota; kingdom Metazoa; phylum Chordata; class Amphibia; order Anura; family Ranidae; genus Glandirana; species Glandirana rugosa. Next base: position 928,533 of record BLSH010460333.1, on the reverse strand, counting down.
TGCAGAGTGCCCCCCGCTTGCTACGGGGGGCGCTTGTGCATGCTCACTGCCAAGCCGACTCTGTGTCCATAGACTCACAAAAAGAGTCTTAGCCTCGGCACTGCGTCGCTTTAACTGAGAATTGCACGGTCGTGCGACGTTGTACCCAAACAAAATTTGCGTCCTTTTTCCCCACAAATAGAGCTCTCTTTTGGTGGTATTTGATCCCCTCTGCATCATTTCTGATCGCCGCTATAAACAAAGAAAGAGTGACAATTTTGCAAAAAAAAAAAAAAAAACATATTTCTTGTTTTTTGCAAAAATACAAATCCAAAAAAAAAAAAATATATATATATATATAAAAAAAGTTTTCATCGGTTTTGGCCGATATATATTCTTCCTCATATTTTTGGTAAAAAAAAAAATCTCAATTGGCGTTGATTGATTGGTTTGCGCAAAAGTTGCCGTGTTTACAAACCATGAGAATTCATTTCTGGCATCTTTTTACAGTTTTTTTTTTTTTTTTTTACTAGTAATGGCAGTGATCTGCAATTTTTATCGGGACTGTGATATTGGGGCGGACATGTCGGACATTTTTGACACTTTTTTGGGACCAGTGACCTTTATACAGCGATCAGCAATTTTAAATATCCACTGATTACTGTATAAATGTCATTGGTAGTGAAGGGGTTAACCTGCAGGTGGCAGGGAAGGGGTTAACTGTGAGGGGGCTGGGCTGCCAGGGGCACCAGAGATCTAACCGATCCCGAGTAAAGGGATCAGTAGATCTCTGACATGCCGCCTGTCAGAAGGGGGAACCGCTGTTTTACTGTTCTGGCTCTGTCACAAGACATCGCGGGTCACCGGCGAACATCGAGTCCGGGTGACCCGCGGCTTCACTGCAGCATGCAGCGGGAATGAGCGCATGTCGGCGGCGCGTGCTCGCTCCCTAGCCGTTGTGCCCGCGAGTGACGACTGCAAGAAGCAATTCGCGGGACAGAGCCACTAGGTCGCCGCTTATAGTCGTAGTCATTACGTGGTCGGCAAGTGGTTAAAAAAAGAAAAACTGTTGTGGTGATGGAGTTTCGCCTCTGTTTTGTCTCCATAGGTTTAATATGCAGGTATCCCGAGGAAGACTATGAATCCTTTCCTTTGCCTGAATCTGTGCCTCTCTTCTGCTTGCCCATGGGGGCGACCATTGAATGCTGGCCATCCAATAGCAACTATCCACTTCCAGTTTTTTCTACGTTTGTCCTAACAGGAGCATCTGCTGAAAAGGTACCAGAATTTAACATATTACCGCAGTACATCTGATACATTGTATGGTTTTGAGAGTAATTGTAAAATGAACATTTAGGTTCATTGGTGTATTTGCAGTAGGAGTTAGTGTAAACCTTGAGATTTTTAATTTTTCACGATTGCTCTGATATAGATTAGCCACGATAGTCACACGTTCTTACTGCTTAAAGTGGAACTTAACTGTATATTAACACCATAAACCAAAAACATTATACAATTCATTTTTTTCATTCAGAGCAATCTCTCCCATTCATCCGTGTTTCCGTAGCATTTGCTTCCCGCAATCCATCTGCCCTTGGCTCAGGCATGCAGGCAAGAAGGTGTGCTTGGCTAAGAAAGCCCCTCCTCCCATGAAGACTCCTGGGATGTAGGACATCATTTTGGCCTAGGCCAGAAACCAGGAAGGAGTGTAAAAAAAAATGTTTGACCGCTTGCCACCCAAGCCAATTCTGCCATTTTTATTCCTACATGTAAAAATCATTTATTTTACTAGAAAATTACTGCATTTTTTTTATGTTGCACGGGATTTGTGCAGCAATTTAACAAAAAAAAAAAAATAATAATAATTAATGGATTAAAATAAAGACAAAACACAATATTTACCCCAATGTTTTGTATAATGTGAAAGACGTTGTTACGCCGAGTAAATAGATACCAAATGCGTCACACTTTAAAATTGCGCATGCTTGTGAAATGGCGCCAAACTACAGTACTTAAAAATCTCCATGGGCTAGGTTTTAAAATTTTTTACAGGTTACCATTTTGGAGTTAGAGGACATCTACTTCTAGAAATATTGCTCTCACTCTAATGATTGCAGCGATACCTCAAATGGGTGCTTTGACGCCGTTTTTCAATATGTGGGCACAACCTACGTATGTGTTTTGCTTCTGCATGCAAGCACGAGGAGATTGGGCGCTTTAAAAAAATGTATTTTTATTTATTTATTTTACTCATGATTACTTGTAATAGGAATAAGGCATGCCCGGTCCTCTTTACGGAGAGATCTATAAGTCCCCACATCTCTCCTCTATGCTGGAAAGTCTGAGACAATAAGAAAAATCGATCTCAGGCTTTCCAAAAATGGCAGTGTTTACATCAGAAGTGATGTCATGACGTCGCTTTCGGCCTCCGAGGGTCATAGAGATGACTGGGGGCCGTCCATGACCAGCTCCATGGTGAAATGCTGCCACCGGTGGATCCATTCTCTGGCTCCCCGATTGCACATAAGAGACTGGAGAAGCATCAGAGGGAGAGGGGCGTGTGGGCGTCCTCTCCCACCGCCTGTAAAAGCAATCAAGCGGCTAAACAGGCTTTTACAATGTAGGGAATCATTGGCAGAAAACAAGGAAAGTGGATAATGCCTGCAGCTACAGGCATCATTCAGATATCTCCACTCAAAGTAAATAACGTCATTTGACATCTACCCTGGGGATGGTTAAAACAAATAAATATAAAATACCTTCCTATCTACTAATGTTTGCAGCATAAGGATTAAAAATGGTTCATGTTGATTAAGAGAGTTTTTAGTTCTGCTTTAAAACCCAACGAGATAAGGTTGCCAATTCTCTCTCCCTCCCTCCCATGCCCCTTCCCCCCTCCCATGCCCCTTCCCCCCTCCCATGCCCCTTCCCCCCTCCCATGCCCACCCTCCCATACCCCTCCCTTGCCCCCCACCCTCCCATACCCCTCCCCCCTCCCTCGCCCCCCCCCCCACGCCCCCCCTCCCTCCCGTGCCCCTCCCCCCTCCCATGCCCCCCCCTTCCTCTCCCATGCCCCCCCTTCCTCTCCCTCCCCCCCCCCCTCATGCATCTCCTGCAACAAAAATGTCATTTTTGTAGAGACACTTTCAATAGGAACCGTCTAAAGGGATGCAGGCCCAGCAGATTTCCTCATTCCTGATCTGCTGCTGCACACCTGACAGTGAATTATGAAACCACTCCTGTTAGACTCACTCAGTACAAAGGCACAGAAAAACAAAGGGATTTTTTTATAATAACAAAAGGTAGGAATCTGCAACAAAGTTTGTTATAATCCCTGCAATGTACAGAGATCACCCAAAGGGGAATGTTTTTTGTTTCTCAACAAAAGTGGAGTTACACTTGAACCAAGATTGAAAATTGCTCTTAGACCCCTTTCACACCAAGGTGTTTTACAGGCATTTCAGCGTTAAAATTGGCACATAAAAAGCACGTCCAAAACGCTCCCCCATGCATCTCAATGGATGCTTTCACACCGAGGCGTCGCGCTTGCTAGGCGTTGCTAAAAGTCCTACAAGCGGCATCTTTTCAGCTCGTTTTGTGCGCTCAAAATAGCGCTTCAAAAACGCGCGTGTGCTTTGAAATTAATGGTGAAGCACTTGAAAAACGCCTGAAAAAGCGCACTAGGGCTGTGGGGAATGTCACCTGATTGGAATGCTACAGCAACACGAATTGTCCTCTGGTGGAGTGCATTTGTTGGGATGCACCCAATAGCGACGTCTCTGTTTGAGGATATTTTCCCAAAAAAGTAGCACAAACATCAGGAGCAATTCATAATACGCCATCTTCAATCTGCACTCTCTCTTCCCCCACGAGATACCAGGAAGTGGACAGAATGTGATGTAGAGGGGTGGGGTTGTGCCAATGCTAACACTTCAAAAGCGCTTCACTAACGCCATTAGCAGTGCGTTTCTAAAGCACGGCAAAAACGCGCAATTAGCTCTTGGCGTTTTACAGGCGTTTTTACAATGCTTTGGTGTGAAAGGGGTCTTATAGATTAGATCTGCAGCATCCTACAGTTTTCTGCATCGGCTATATCAGTAGCCTTATGCTGTAAAAGCACCATCATGACCGAATATAACGTGGATCTTGACGTTTAGAAGTTGGTGTCCAAGCTTGGGGATGCCCTCCTATTTCTACACAGAAGAGTCCAAATTAGGTAGTGAAAAGACCCCTTAAAGTGGATGTAAACCCACCACCCACACAGTATAAACTAATGACACGGTATTAATGTATATATGCATGCAAGCCTCCTGCATCTATCCCTACCTTGCAAATGTCCTTCCTGTAAACACTAGCAGCTCTGTAAAACTCTGAAATCAGTGAGTGTCTGTGTTTGGTGGGTGGAGTTGTGATGTCACAAGCCTCCCCACCCACCTCTATCCTGAGACATTGAGGAGGGAGGGAGGGGGGAGTGTAGAACTTTCTCTGCTATGTGAAGGAGATAAGCAAATTGCTTGTCACTCACAGAGCAAGGGGCGGACCGACTGTGTATTTCCTTGTTAGTCAGACTTTCTCTTCCTGAAAAAAGATAAGCTCATTACTCACAGTTCGATTAACTCTTTGTGGCAAGACTGGGCACAGATGACATAACATGCTATACTCTACCAGGCAGAATTATTAATTACATATTTTTTTTTTTTCGGGTTTACATCCACTTTAAGATACCATAATCATGTATTGCATAGGAACCACATGCCCTTTCTCTGATATTAACAGATATGACCTCTTCTTTCTCATAGGTGTACGGAGCAGCTGTACAGTTCTATGAGCCGTATGCTCCAGAGGAGCTCACGGAAAAACAGAAATCCCAGTTAGGACTTTCAACCAATGCCGAAGGAAAAATGGATCCTTCTAAAACCATCCACGTTAGCAAGTGCATCTGTCTTCTGTCTCACTGGCCTTTCTTTGACGCTTTCAAGAAATTTCTCACTTTCCTCTACCGTTATTCCATCTCTGGACCCCATGTGCTCCCCATAGAAAAGTAAGTTATCTGTGTGAGAGGCTATCAATAATTAACTGACGAGTTCTTGTTCTGCCTGTCCGCTCGGATACACACACTCCTAAAAAACACACCACAGCGCTCTGACATCTAGTGTCAAGCTATTACTTACTGCTCGCTCCGAGCAGATTGTCTTTCAGACCTTCTTTGTAAACCATAGTAGTGTGACTGTCTTTTAGGGTTGACTCTTAATCCTCATGTATCGATTTCCAGCGGTAAAAGAATAGCTAGCAATCTGTCAATTATGTTTTTTTCTTCATTCTTTTATTTATATTGCCACAGTTCCAACAATTTGAATGTATATAGAAATAATAAGTCCAACATATACACTATATTACCAAAAGTATTGGGACGCCTACTTTTACACACATACGAACTCTGACATCCCAGTCTTTATCTGTAGGGTTCCATATTGAGTTGGCCCACCCTTTGCAGCTATAACAGCTTCAATTCTTCTGGGAAGGCTGTCCACAAGGTTTAGGATTGTGTCTGTGGGAATGTTGTTTATATCGCGTCCGCACGACCCGCAACCATGCTCAGGCAGAGTGCGGCGAGCACGGGTTTATAGACGGCGGTCTGCGCAGCGGAGCCAACTTGCCGCAGCAAATGTACGCGAGGCGGTCAGCAAGTGGTTAATGGCATCCCAGTCTTAGTCCGTAGGGTTCAATATTGATTTGGTCCACCCTTTGCAGCTATAACAGCTTCAACTCTTCTGGGAAGGCTGTCATCAAGGTTTAGGAGTGTCTATGGGAATGTGGTTTACATTGCATCTGCACGACCCGCAACCATGCTCAGGCAGAGTGTGGCGGGCACGAGTTTATAGACTGCGGTCTGCGCAGCGAAGCCAACTTGCCGCAGTAAATGTATGCAAGACGGTCGGCAAGTGGTTAATGGCATCCCAGTCTTAGTCCGTAGGTTTCGCAATTGATTTGGTCCACCCTTTGCAGCTATAACAGCTTCAACTGTTCTGGGAAGGCTGTCCACAAGGTTTAGGAGTGTCTATGGGAATGTTTGACCATTCTTCCAGAAGCGCATTTGTTAGGTCAGGCACTGATGTTGGATGAGAAGGCCTGGCTCGCAGTCTCCGCTCTAATTCATCCCAAAGGTGTTCTTTTGGGTTGAGGTCAGGACTCTGTGCAGGCCAGTCAAGTTTTTCACCCCAAACTCACTCATCCTGGTCTTTGTGGACCTTGCTTTTTGCACTGGTCCAAATCATTTGGTGGAGGGGGGGATTATTGTATGGGGTTGCGCTTGGCCCCTTAGTTCCAGTGAAGGGAACTCCTTAAGGAGTCGTCATACCAAGACATATTGGACAATTTCACCTTTGTGGGAACAGTTTGGGGATGGCCCCTTGCTGTTCCAACATGACTGTGCACGAGTGCACAAAGCAAGGTCCATAAAGACATGGATGAGCAAGTTTGCAGTGGAGTAACT
>BLSH010460333.1:878268-922051 GCA_018402905.1 Glandirana rugosa | reverse complement strand
CTGATTCTGACCCTACGGTAATTTCAAGTACACGCCCATCTCCGTCCATAGGGATATGAAAACCATTATATCACATATAATTTTACATTTGATTAGATATCGTTGATACTGACGGATCTCTATTAGACTACGAAAATAGTTACTAAGGAGTTTCCGTTTTTTAAGTTTAACTTGACTTTAATTTTTTTTATGGGGGTAGGTTGTAGGGTAATCGAGGGGTGTCTTATAATTTATACTAATGTCCGGAGTTTAACTGTAAAGTCAACGAACCGGTTTCGTTCGTCGAAAACGTAGAAAGACGGGGGAATCATTGATAAAAGCATCAGATTATCTCTAGGCAGTCATAGTTGCTATAGATTAGTTTACATTTTAATATACACTATATTACCAAAAGTATAGGGATACCTGCCTCTACCCGCACATGAACTTTAATGGCATCCCAGTCTTAGTCCATAGGGTTCAATATTGAGTTGGCTCACCCTTTGCAGCTATAACAGCTTTAACTCTTATAGGAAGGCTGTCCACAAGGTTTAGGAGTGTGTCTATGGGAGTGTTTGACCATCCTTCCAGAAGCCCATTTGTGAGGTCAGGCACTGATGTTGGATGAGAAGGCCTGGCTCGCAGTCTCCGCTCTAATTCATCCCAAAGGTGTTCTTTTGGGTTGAGGTCAGGACTCTGTGCAGGCCAGTCAAGTTTTTCACCCCAAACTCACTCATCCTGGTCTTTGTGGACCTTGCTTTTTGCACTGGTCCAAATCATTTGGTGGAGGGGGGGATTATTGTATGGGGTTGCGCTTGGCCCCTTAGTTCCAGTGAAGGGAACTCCTTAAGGAGTCGTCATACCAAGACATATTGGACAATTTCACCTTTGTGGGAACAGTTTGGGGATGGCCCCTTGCTGTTCCAACATGACTGTGCACGAGTGCACAAAGCAAGGTCCATAAAGACATGGATGAGCAAGTTTGCAGTGGAGTAACTTGACTGGCCTGCACAGAGTCCTGACCTCAACCCGATAGAGCACCTTTCGGATGAATTAGAGCGGAGACTTTGAGCCAGGCCTTCTCGTCCAACATCCGTGCCTGACCTCACAAATGGGCTTCTGGAAGAATGGTTAAACATTCCCATAGACACACTCCTAAACCTTGTGGACACCCTTCCCAGAAGAGTTGAAGCTGTTATAGCTGCAAAGGGTGGACCAAATCAATATTGAACCCTTAGGCGTGCGCAGGGGTAGTGCCAGGTGTAATCACTCTGCTGATTCCCCCTACTGCCCGAGCTTTCTCCCATGTTGCTGCAAAGGGTGGGCCAACTCCATATCTAAATCTACAGACTAAGACTGGGATGCCATTAAAGTTCATGTGCGTGTAAAGGCAGGTGTCCCAATACTTTTGGCAATATAGTGTATATACAAAAACTGTAATGCCAAGTGCATAGTTTGTGAGAATGAGGCCCCTTCAAAAGCAGCAAAGCCACACCCACATAAGCCCATGCTTGGAAATGGAAATGAATAGGGACACCACTTTAGTGCACTTTCACCATCCACTCCATAATATGCTTACCAGATGGGTTTTAGTTTAGAATTATAAGGAGTCAACATGCGCCTGTGCCACAAAAAAAAGCATATCGCTCTGCAGGACGAAACTATGCGCTCCGATATTCCTCATTTCAAGGTGACAATTATGGCCTTAATAGTAAAAAAAGAACCAGGAGACCACACAGCGTGAACCTCTAAAAACTGATTAACCACTTCAGCCCCGGATAGATTTGCCCCCTTCCTGACCAGAGCACTTTTTGCAATTCAGCACTGCGTTGTTTTAACTGATAATTGCGCGGTCCTGCGGCACTGTACCCAAACAAAATTGGCATCTCTTTTCCCACAAATGGCTTTCTTTGGGTGGTATTTGATCACCTCTGTGGTTTTTATTTTTTGCGCTATAAACAAACAAAGAGAATTTTGAAAAAAAAAAAACAATATTTCTTACTTTTTGCTATAATACATATCCAAAAAAAATATATAAAAAAACTAATTTTATTCATCAGTTTTGGCCGATATTTATTCTTCCTCATATTTTTGGTAAAAAAATCGCAATAAGCATATATTGATTGGTTTGCACAAAAGTTATAGCGTTTGTAAACAATGAGAATTAATTTATGCCGTTATTTATTTTTTTATTACTAGTAATGGCGGCGAACCTGCGATTTTTAGGGGGACTGCGACATTGCAGCGGACATATTTGACACCTTTGACACTTTTTTGGGACTATTGACATTCATACAGTAATCAGAGCTGAAAATAGCCACTGATTACTGTATAAATTTCACTGTCAGGGAAGGGGTTAACCTGTAGGTTGCGATCAAGGAGTTAACTGTGTTCACTGTGTGTGTTCTAACTGTATGTGGGCTGGCCTGGCAGGGGCATGACAGATCTAACTGATCCCGATTACAGAGATCAGTAGATCACTTTCATGCTGCCTGACAGAACAGGGAACCGCCGTGCTTTACATTGGCAGTATCCTGTTCTTCCTCTGTAGTTGGCGATTGCGGGTCGCCGGCGTACATAGAGTCCACCCGACCTGCGGCCCCACTCACGGAGCACACGGCAGGCACAAGAGAGCGTTGCGCGCACCCGCGACTGCACGATTTGCGCGGCGGAGCCACTTTGCCGCCGTATAGCCACACAATACAGATGGCAAGCGGTTAAAATAAATACCGTATATACTCGCGTATAAGTCGACCCGTGTATAAGCCGACCCCCCCCCTACTTTTGCCCAAAAAATATGGGAAAACTTATTGACCCGCGTATAAGCCTGGGGTGTGAAATGCAGCAGCCAGAACACAGGGACAGGGTGCCAGAGCACAGGGACAGGGTGCCAGAGCACAGGGACAGGGTGCCAGAACACAGGGACAGGGTGCCAGGACACAGGGATTTTAATGCCAGGACACAGGGATTTTAATGCCAGAACACAGGGATTTTAATGCCAGGACACAGGGATATTAATGCCAGGACAAAGAGACTGTAGCCAGAACACATAAGGGATGAGTAAGGTAGTTTAGTTTCACATTAAACAGAGCTGTGTTGCTTCTAATAGCCATTCTGTGCTTTGTAAGTGTGATTAAACACATTGGAATGTAGAGAATGCTGAGAATGCAGAGAGAGAGCTGCAGCTCTTCATGGAGATCAGGAGGTGGGCGGGACTGAACAGCTAACATCAGCTTGTCCCGCCCACCTCCAGCTAACATCAGCTTGTCCCGCCCACCTCCAGCTAACATCAGCTTGTCCCGCCCACCTCCAGCTAACATCAGCTTGTCCCGCCCACCTCCCGACATCTAGCTGAGAATCTGACACCTCTCTCAGCATTCTCTGCATTCCAATGTGTTTAATCACAGTTACCAAGCACAGAACGGCTCTTAGAAGCAGCACAGCTCTGTTTAATGTGAAACTACTGATCACCACAGACACTGACTCGGGTATAAGTCGAGGGGGGTCTTTTTCAGCACAAAAAATGTGCTGAAAAACTCGACTTATACACGAGTATATACGGTAAGTGAGACAAAGTCTTCATATGTGCATATATATACAAAATTACAGCCCAGGGCTGGTGCGAATCGCTTCCAGGAATTGGGTGTGGGATGACGTCTTTTTAGCTCCACCAACGCGTTTCGTCAAACTGATGTAAATTTGAGTGTTTTCCTAGGTAGTATGACACTTGTATTGGTTGCACTCCTCAGCCCTGCAGGCTGTATGTAGTGCACTCCTCAGCCCTGCACGTTGTATGTAGTGCACTCCTCAGCCCTGCAGGCTGTATGTAGTGCACTCCTCAGCCCTGCACGTTGTATGTAGTGCACTCCTCAGCCCTGCACGCTGTATGTAGTGCGCTCCTCAGCCCTGCACGCTGTATGTAGTGCACTCCTCAGCCCTGCACGCTGTCTGTAGTGCGCTCCTCAGCCCTGCGCTCTGTATGTAGTGCGCTCCTCAGCCCTGCGCTCTGTATGTAGTGCGCTCCTCAGCCCTGCGCTCTGTATGTAGTGCGCTCCTCAGCCCTGCGCTCTGTATGTAGTGTGCTCCTCAGCCCTGCACTCTGTATGTAGTGCGCTCCTCAGCCCTGCACTCTGTATGTAGTGCACTCCTCAGCCCTGCACTTTGTACACAGTGGCTCTGAACTCTGTGCATAGGGCAGCCCTGAAAATGTGCTCCACACATAACACACTCCTGGTATTTATTGCCCCTGTAAGATCTTCCCACGGTTGTGTAATTTAGGCACACCCATTGTTTAATTTAGTCTGGTGGGGTTGAGTTCAAGCACCTGTTCTCTGAGGGAAAAAAAGACCTGGATACATTTATGTAGCCTTACAGATACAACCAGCTTTTTGAGGGCAACCATAATGCTGATGCAGCCCGCAATGAAATCGAGTTTGATGCCCATAGATTAGCTGGTCTAGTACTGGAGGGGTCGCGAGTAAAACCGGGAGGGGAAAGGTGGAACAGCCCTTGAGGATGTGGTTCAAAACACACCAAGCAGTGCAGGTGGAACCATTTGGTTGTAGCTTGTAACCAAGCTACAGTATTGTTCCCTGGGTCCGGGATAGAGGACTTTGGTGCATAGCTTGAAGGTTGTGTAGCGTCAAGGTTAGATCTTCCATTCGAAGGATGCAGGCCATTTTTGAGCACCACAGTTGTTTGAAAGAGTGGGTGTTCTGCTTCCAAAGGAGAGGAATGCGGGCCTTTGCTTCACCTTCAAAAGGTGAATCGTAAGTGAAGTCTTATATTTCGGTTGACTGCTATTTGTCATATGGAGTAAACAGGCCTCTGGGTTCTGATTTAGATCCACCATGGTAAAATTCTTGATGGTATCCCTGACCACATTCTGGAATGGACAGTCTAGTTCTGTTTTTTAACAATATCTTCTACTTGTTGTTGTTGTTGTTGTGATATATTTGATGCTTGCTTGATCATTTTATATTTTCCCTCCTTCATCCAGACACATCTCCCACTTTATGCATAAAGTTCCATTTCCTTCTCCTCAAAGACCAAGAATATTAGTTCAGGTAAATATTCCTTAAAAGTGTAAATAACTTTACCTGGTGGCTGAACTCAGACTTGTGTCTATATATCCTTCTTTAAAAAAAACAAATACTTTTGTGGATTGATCAGGATATAGCAATAAACCTAACATGTTATACACACTAGAATGTTCAAATGATATTAATTTTGCATGCAGGCATGTTATTCTGAATGTTCTTTCAAATACTGTTTAGTTCTATAAATTTATTAGTGGGGCAAACTAAGAAGTATTCAGCTACAGTACATGTTATGCATAACACAACTGTACATACGTTCCCAGTTTTAAAAAAAATAAAGGTGTGTTTTCTCCTGTTTTTACATAGAACTTAAAATATAACTAAGGGCACACCTTTTTTTTTTAAATTTGGATACAGTGGAGAGGGATTAGAACACCTGTCGATTTTTATTGTTGTCTGTGTCCCCATTAGGTAGATTCAACCCCTCCCAAATTTTGGGTTGTCCCCAGGAAAGTAATAGTGGGGGAGAACCTCCAACAGGGACATCAGTTCTGGTGACCTGTGGGTCCCCAGTTTTCTGTCTTTCAGACCTTACAGGGGCTGGACTGTGACCAGTGGGAGTTAACCATGCCTTATCTTTAGTATAAGGAGGGAGGGGGAGTAATGCTCCATTTTTGGTCTCAATGGAGGAACCGTGCCCCATCTTTGGTGTCATTGGGTAGAATAGTGCCCCATTATAGGTACCAGTGGGAGGAATAGTGCCCCATTATTGGTACCAGTGTAAGGAATAGTGCCCCATCATTGGTATCAATGTAAGGCAAAGTGCCCTATCATTGGTGTCAGTGGGAGGAATAGTGCCCCACCATTGGTGTCATTTGGTAGAATAGTGCCCCATTATAGGTACCAGTGGGAGGAATAGTGCCCCATTATTGGTACCAGTGTAAGGAATAGAGCCCCATCATTGGTATCAATGTAAGGCAAAGTGCCCTATCATTGGTGTCAGTGGGAGGAATAGTGCCCCATCATTGGTATCAGTGTGAGGAATATTGTCCCATCATTGGTGTCAGTGGGAGCAATAGTGCCCCATCATTGGTGTCAGTGGGAGCAATAGTGCCCTATCATTGGTGTCAGTAGGAGGAATAGTGCCCCATCATTGGTATCAGTGGGAGGAATAGTGCCCCATCATTGGTGTCAGTGGGAGGAATAGTGCCCATCATTGGTGTCAGTGGGAGGAATAGTGACTCCTCATTGGTGTCAGTGGGATGAATAGTGCCTGATTGTTGGTGTCGGTAGGAAGAATAGTGTCCCACGGGCCAGATGAAAGCAAGTAAAGGCCCACAGTTTGGAGACCATTAGTATAGTGTATGACCAGCTTTAGTTTTACTTGGAATAAAAGGGCCACAGGGTAAAGCCCTGGTCCATTGCTGCTGTAATATGGTAAAAGCAGCATCTGTTTTTCCCCATGTTCCCCCCTCTAGCTATAGAACTTAGTTGAAGATGGAGCACAGAGGAGACACCTGTGTGTTTGTTTGGTGTATTGTTTGATATGCTGTGACCGGATCCACACTAATAAACTGGTCTTTATTTGGTGGGTCAGCCTGTATGATTCATCATTTTTTTGTATATCTAACCCTTTTTTGCTCTACTGAGTAAACACAATTTGCTGTCTCTCCCAATAGCTTTCGCCGCACGATACCCTGATCCTCAGCCAGCCCGTGTCCTCACCGCTTCCACTGAGGCAAGTACAGTCTTTTTTGGCTTTAAACCGGGACCACTTTGTGTGCGCGGGGAGTCCCGCTGGGCTCAGGGACACACAGGTGGACTAGTGTAATTCCAGCTTCCTCGAGATTAACATTGCATAACACTGCACAGCTAAATCTAATTGAACCTGATGGGTGCTGTCATGTGACAGGCGTGTTTTCTAAGCCTGCCGGCACAAACAGTTTGGTTACTTTGGCAACCTCTTCTCCCGCAGTGCGACGTCTCTCTCTCTCTCCCTTTGCTGTCTATCACGGGGGAAACAACTGCCAGCTCTGTGACCGGTCTCAGATTTTATGCTGAGGTTCATTAGTGCACCAGGGGGAAAAAAATGAAAGCGAAGTGATTTGTGGCTTGTACAGACTGTATTTTCTGCTTGTGCATAATTGCGGCAACATTTACATGTAATTACTGGGAAAATTAATTAGCGATTGAATAATTATTCCTTTTTTTTTTTGGCTTGCCGTTCCTGGCAAAGTCCCATGACCTTCACAGGCAAACTACGGAGGGCAGTGTATCACGCTTAATTAATCAGTAAGCTGCATTGACCTTTGTTGCCTTGGTCGCTGGTCTCGATACATCTCTAATTCTTCCTCAATCATTAATTCACTGCAGTTTGACATCCCAAATATGAATATTCTGGAAGTAAAAGTTCTTCTATATGTAGCTTTTGTGTGTGCATTCTATACGACTCCATTCACACCATGCAGGGACGGTGGAGTGTGAGCGTGTGCAAGGCTGCCTATTCATTTTAACGGGGTTAAAGTGCCTTTATCTAATTATAAATATTGTCAAACAAGAGATATATATTTGTATGTGTGTATATATATATATATATGTCAGCTAATGACCATGACGGTATGCATAACCTATAGGCATTTACAAATCAAGGTATAAAACAATCTTGTACAGCAAGAAAATAATATATATTGTGGGGGAAAAAAAAGACCTTCAGGCTCCATGCACACTGTAGCTGATAAACGTCCATTTTTGGTAATTTGGGCGTTTTTTTTTTTTTAACAGCCCAAAAACACCCCTTTGTTATCCTATGTGTCCTTGCACACATGGACGTTTATTGTCGTTTAACAGCAGTGGGGTTTTTGGGCTGTTGTCTGAACGCCCTGAATTGGCGTTCAAAAGTCGTTCTTCTGACCACAAAAAACGCTGGACGTCGATAAATGCTCATAAACGCCGGTAAATGGCAGTTTATCGGCGTCCGGCATTTTTTTTAGTCAATGGAAGCTAATAAAGTAACAAAAAAACGCTCAAAAGCGCTGACGCCGATAAACTCTGCTTACAAAACGCTGCAGAAGAACGTTTGCTAAGCAGCGTCTCCTGCCCGATGCCCAGAGAGTGTCCAGTGTGCATGGAGCCTAATACGGCTATGTACTCTTGTACTTAAGTTCAAATATAAATATTATAAAATACAAAAGTCCGTCTTGAGGGCTATACGGCCATAAGTACAATGCAAACAAGCAAATTTGTGGAAAGATCAAAGACGTGCTCTTCCCAAAATCAGAATCACCGGATTGTGACGCCACCACCAAAGGTAAGTAGGAGGCTTACTGGATGAAAACGACCCACTGGGCATATGCCACAGTGAGTCAAATAAGCTTTGGTGTCAACACACCTAAAATAATCTTCCGACTCTCCAGATCAGTAGGCAACTTTGTCTCCCAACATCAGTAGATATTCCACAAGGTCAATTGCGCTAGATGGTATACCCGACAATCGTTCAGGCAATGGTGTCAAATTTCATAGACAGACCTTTACCACCATCTTGCTGCATATGTAACCAAACCCAAAGAGTTATGTATGATTTCCAGTACCTGGATGATGGTCTGCAGCCACCATTGTCTGGACAATTGCCGGGTATACCATCTAGAGATTTTGCACCAAAGTGACATGATAGCATCACGTAGTTGCTGCAGATTTGTCTGCTGCACATCCATGATGCTAATCTCTCGTTCCACTACATCCCAAAGGTCCTCTATTGGATGAGATGTGGTGAGTGTGGAGGCCATTGGAGTGCAGTGACCTCATTGTCCAGTGGTGAGATGATTGGAGCTTTGTGACATGGCGCATTATCCTGCTGGAAGGAGCCATCGCTGTAGTCCTAAAGGTATGGGTATGGTCAGCAACAATACTTAAACTAGGCTGTGGCGTTTAAACAATGCTCATTTGGTACTAAGGGGTCCAAAGTGTGCCAAGAATATATCCCCCACACTATTACACTATTACACCACCACCAACAGCCTGAACCGGTGATACAAGGCTGGATGGATCCATGCGTGTTTGGACAGGAGTCCACACCCACCTGAGCTCTCTCACCAGGAAGCTGTCAAAGTGGGCAGCCAATTATAGGAGGCAGAGACATGGCCTGCAGCCTTGTGTATACTTACCCCTTGTATACGTGCGCTTGCGTTGTGGTTTCTGCCTCCGATGGTTATGATTGACTGTCAGCTCTGAAAACTTCTTGGCAGGACAGCTCAGGCAGGTGTGAACTCCTGGCTTAACCTGATTATCCTTACTAGGGAGTGTAGGACATGCGTCCAAGGGGGCTGTAAAAGCAGGTGGATAAGCCGCATAGGGTACACATGGCACGGCTGTGATGTTTTGCTGTACCGCCACCAAACGTGACCAATGCACATGTTTGCTGCATGATGGTTTAGCCTTTTCAGGGTTGAAACAGGAGGTGATAGACCTCCTCCCAATCACCCTCTGAAAATGGATCACTTTGCAGGGGAGTGGCAAGAGCCACACAAAAGATTGAGCCCTTAGAGTGGTGTGGCCTCTATGACCTAGCAATGTAGGTACACTTAAATGGTCCCTAAAATATTCATAGAGACCTCAAAAATAAGCTTAGAGTGCCGCTCAAAGCCAGGAGCACTACTCTCGTGATTCACAGGAATATTGGGTGCAGGTGTGCTGATGCACTCACCTGAAGCAGTACGCACATTGAAGGAGAATGCTGCTCTCCCTGCCAGTCAATGTGGCATAAGTAAAGAACGGCTTCAGCCTACATGTCTCCATCAAGAGACCACACCCCATGACGTTTCGCCCCACCCACCGAGGCTTAATTTAGGTACACACCATTCATTTTTTTTTTTGTTCAACCCAGCGAGCTTAATGGAAAAAAAACGAGCTCACTGTATTAACTATTGGATGTTAATACAGTGATCACCCTGCTGAGCTATTGTGTTGTGACAGGGGGACTGCCACCCCAGAACACACTGGTCAGCGCTCTCAGCCATTGGCTGAGAGTGCTGATCAGAAGGCAATCGGCAGATATTTTTCGATCATGCCCCTTCAACAGAAGCCGGACGTTTGGCCAGTTTCTTTCTGGCAGGCTGCTGTACACACGGGCCTAATGTCAAGCAAAGGGATGGTTTGCTGCCTGTCTCACTAATGTCACGCCTCCATCCCTAATCATAATACAGAACAAATAAATGCCCATGGGACTTTGAGGCTGACATATGATCCAAAAAACACACAAGTAATTTGATAAAATACTTTATTGTTTATAACAAAACAACAAATTGTGGACAACCGAGGTCAGAACCTCTGCACATAAGACATATATTATGTTAACAACCAGAACGCGTACATGAAAGTTCAATGCAAGAATATGAAATCTAGTACACAATGCATCTATACTCGACGCGTTTTGCGAGCTCCACTCGCTTCCTCAGGAGTGGACGCATGGCATCTACAAAGAAAATAAAATAAATATATAGCACAGCATGGTTGTAGTGGTGTTCAGTAGCGGGGGTCCGTGTAGGTACCCCATACTTACACGAGTGAGTATGCTCCAAATGGAAAACCCCCACATGGCACAAAGTCTCATGGGCATTCATTTTTTCTGCACGGGCCTAATGTCGGCCAGTTTCTGTTGAACCAGGCAATATTTGGCCCGTGTATGGGGCTTTAGTTATTGGGTTCATAGTCACAAGGTCTATGACTAAGCCCTGGTGGGCAGGGCGAAACGCGTCCGGTTGGGGTCCTCTTGGTGGAGACCTGTAGGCTGAAGCTATTGTTTACTTTTATGTCACGTTGGCTGGTTGGGAGGAGAGTGGTGTTCTCCTTCACTTATAAAATATTCATAATTACATTTCTGAAATTTCACTTAGAACTGCCCTAAAAGTTCTGCATTTCAAGCAATTTATCCTTTTTGATCATATAAAACTTTATCTTCCAAACAGTGGAGGAAAATTTTCTACCCTGCTGCAGAATCTGGGCCCTGAGAACGCGGTGACTCTGCTGGTCTTTGCCGTCACGGAGCACAAAATCCTCATCCACTCATTACGCCCGTCTGTCCTCACCAGTGTCACCGAAGCTTTGGTCTCTGTAAGTACCTTTTTACCGCTTTCCATTCTACAGCCAACTGGGTCGTATTTTTCTGCATTTGATAAAAGCTTTATATCTCTGGGAAGCAATGAGAGCCGATGTTAATGTCATATTTATGAGTCTCCTTGGGATACTCCTGTAAAATCCTTGTTTCATAGTCTGAATTTTACAGATTAAATGGATGACAATTTTTGGCTTAGTAAAAAAAAAAAAGCTTTATAGCTACTTGACAGCATGAATTTCTTTGTGTTGGATTCTGCAACACGGGGATGATAGAGGCGGTTTGGTGGCGTAGAGAATATACCGCTGCATCCTCGTTGGAGATCCTCTCACAGCTCGGGGAAAGTTGAGCCTCATTAGTTACAGCTGTAGGATACAAAAGTCTGTTGACCACAATAAATGGCATTTGCGCCTCTCATCTTTCTCTTGTCATATTTTTGTTTTTAATGCGGATGGTTGACATGGGCTGAGTAGCACTATAGAGAAAACAGTTGTTTTTGACATACATTAATACCTTAGATTACGAGCATAATTTGTTCCAGAAGCATGCTTGCAATCCAAAGCACTCGTATATCAAAGCGAGTTTCCCCATAAGAAAGAATGGAAACTAAGATGATTCGTTCCACAACCACTGCTGGTGTATGCAGTACTGTATGTGGCCAGAGGTACGGGGGGCGCTGGTGTTTTCAGTACTGTATGTGGCCGGAGGTGCGGGGACGCTGGTGTATGCAGTACTGTATGTGGTCAGGTGCGGGGACGCTGGTGTATGCAGTACTGTAAGTGGCCAGAGGTGCGGGTATGCTGGTGTATGCAGTACTGTATGTGGCCAGAGGTGCAGGGATCCTGGTGTATGCAGTACTGTATGTGGCCAGAGGTGGGGGGGGGGCGCTGGTGTATGCAGTACTGTATGTGGCCAGAGGTGGGGGGGCGCTGGTGTATGCAGTACTGTATTTGGCCAGAGGTGCGAGGACGCTGGTGTACACAGTACTGTATGTGGCCAGAGGTGTGGGGACGCTGGTGTATGCAGTACTGTAAGTGGCCAGAGGTGCGGGGATGCTGGTGTACACAGTACTGTATGTGGCCAGAGGTGGGGGGGTGCTGGTGTATGCAGTACTGTATGTGGCCAGAGGTACGAGGGCGCTGGTGTATGCAGCCAGAGTTGCGGGGATGCTGGTGTATGCAGTACTGTATGTGGCCAGAGGTGGGGGGGCGCTGGTGTGCAGTACTGTATTTGGCCAAAGGCGCGGGGACGCTGGTGTATGCAGTACTGTATGTGGCCAGAGGTGCTGGTGTATGCAGTACTGTATGTGGCCAGAGGTGGGGGGGCGCTGGTGTATGCAGCACTGTATGTGGCCGGAGGTGCGGGGACGCTGGTGTATGCAGTACTGTATGTGGCCAGAGGTGCGGGGGCGCTGGTGTATGCAGTACTGTATGTGGCCAGAGATGTGGGGACGCTGGTGTATGCAGCACTGTATGTGGCCGGAGGTGCGGGGACGCTGGTGTATGCAGTACTGTATGTGGCCGGAGGTGCGGGGACGCTGGTGTATGCAGTACTGTATGTGGCCAGAGGTGCGGGGACGCTGGTGACGCTCAAAGACACTCGGAGACACTCAGGAACTCTGACCAAATACGGTAATACATACACCAGAGGCTTGAATCTTGCGAGACATCGCTCGCAAAACCAGTCAGGATTTAAAAAAAAAAAAGGCTTGTATTTGGAAACGCTTGTCACTCGCAATCCGAGGTTTTACTGTATTGAAATTTTAGTACATATGGGACAGTGCCGAAAATGACCAAATACGTTCATGTTGTCGGTTTCAGTCCCATGTGTGTCGGAATCCATGCATGCATAGAGGAAGACTGTTTTCCATGTGGCCCAACATATATAACGCATCTGCACTAGAGTACAGCACAACATGTGATGTAGGCTGCAGTGCTCTGTGGTGAAAAATGCAGCTGGATGGTTTTCATTGAGGCTCCTTCAAAACAAATGGGTCGTAGTAATCAAGCGTCACCTAAACACACTGTAGAGGGCAATGCAGGGATTAGGTCATCTAGAGCCCAGAGCGAACATGCCAGATTAAGCCCCCCCCCCCCTAGATGTATGAGCTTTATGGGTCAGCAAAAATCTCCCCCAAAAAATTGAGCATGAATCTGCACCCTTAACTCAAATCTTCCTATTCCACATAGGAGCACAATCCCCCCCAGCACCCCTCAAATTTTCCCTCCGAGCACAAATCTTCTCCTCCTCAGTGTGGCTGGTGCTAAAAATTTTGGGTTGGGGGGGGGGGGGGAGGCACACAAACTAACACCCCCCTGAGAGAATTACGGCTTCGATCACCTGACACCCAGGCCCCCCCCCCCATGGGAGACAAACGCCGGCGCGTCCTAAGACTTCCTGGCCAATAGGGGCTTTCTGATTGGCCGGGAGGAGGATCAGTGTGTCAATAGCGAACTGACCGGTCTTGGAGTCCAGCGCAGCTATGTCGGCACCGCAGCTGATGTTTCCGGTGGTGCCGCCTCCATTGCTGGTAAGGGAACCCGACAGTAAAGCATTGTGGCTTAACAGCCAGGACCCTACTGCTTATGTGGAAGCTCGCTGTGCTCTTTTACTGGCCCGGCAGTGGGGGGAGGAGGGAGCCGGACTTCTGACGTACCTCGCCGGGGCAAGGTCTGGCGGAAGTGGGGACAGGGTACCTGTCAAAAACCATCCCTCCTGAAAGGTTCTAAATGTGGCACCTAAGGGAAGAGTTGTGGGGGGGGGGGGGGGGGGGCGAGTGGAAGTTCCACTTTTGGGTGGAACTCCGCTTTGTTGTGTTACTAAACCCATGAATGTACAAATCGTGCATCTGCACCCATGCAGCACACACCTCAAAATGTTATTTCTTTAATAAAACCGCTATATACCT
Source organism: Glandirana rugosa (assembly GCA_018402905.1). NCBI lineage: Eukaryota > Metazoa > Chordata > Amphibia > Anura > Ranidae > Glandirana > Glandirana rugosa. The sequence goes on along the minus strand of BLSH010460333.1, from coordinate 908,019 downwards.
TTTTAGACGAGCGGTATACAGCGGTCACGTGACTACCAGCATTGTCCGGCCATCCTGAATGATCTTGTAGGAGGAGACTTCACTCCCCTCTGATGTGGTTCTTAATGCTGACTCGCCCCGAACCCTCTTTCTGATTGGTGCTGTGTCAATGACATGCACAGTCCCCGGAAAAAAAAACTCAGTTCAAACAGGAAATGTTCTCTCAGGCAATAGAGACCAAACTGAGCATGTGCAACCTGACTCCACACACTGTGTCTTATCCGGACTTGTTTGAGGGGGCAGTGCAGAAAGAGGAGGATCTGTGCACAGAGGATCAAACAATCTTTTTACACAATGCAGAGGATTAAACCCTTAGGTTCCACAGTGCGTATAACAAGCATGCTATTCTGCATATACACACATGATTTTACTGTTGTGGGTTTAGTAACACTTTAACAGCTTTTCTAATATTTTTTTTTTTTTGTGTGTTGCTTTTCTGCTATTAAAATCCATGCTTAGATTTTTACTGGCATGTTATAGCATCCTAAGCCATAAAAATGCCAAGTGCTCTTCCATGGTGTCACTCTCGATCCCCCGAGTGTTCCGTGTGCCGGCTGTGTGGAAATGGGAAAAGCAGATTGAGATGCCACATAACCTTGTTTGCATAACATGAACAGGCGGCTCTGAAGCTCATGTTACTGAATTCTAATCCAAACGCAGCTTTTCAGAGCCAGCCTGTGAAGTAGGAGGGAATGGGGCATATGGCCGAGAAGCTTATCGCTGGTCTGCCATTCCACTTCCGATGAAGGAGCATGTTGCGGAGAGTTCAGTCGCAGCTATATCCAGTGAGCCAAAGGAAAAAAGCCTTTGTCCAAAATCCAACAAGGTCTGATGAGCCTGCAGCCAGCAATCGTTTACTCCGACTATGAAGCTGATCGGGAAACTTTTATTTTCAGTGTTATTTCTTTTAGGCTTTATTTATTTCAGGTACTTATATAGCGCTGTCAATTTACGCAGCGCTTTACATATATATTGTACATTAACATCAATCCCTACCCTCGAGGAGCTTACAATCTAAGGTCCCTAACTCACACTCATACATATACTAGGGCTAATTTAGACAGGAGCCAATTTACCTACTAGCAGGGGCATAGCGATAGGGGTTGCAATTGCAACCGGGCCCCATGCCTCCCTTGTATACTTGGACAGGAGGGATGGCGGGGGCGGCATTCAGAGGAACCAGTCTCCTCCATTTTCGTCCTAATGGAGGAGATTGGTTCCTCTATATGAGGCCCCCGCCACTCTTCATATCCAGTTTACTTGTCTTCTGCTGTTCCTAGGGTCCCTATGTTATTCCCTGGTCCCCCCCCCCCACAGAGCTGCTGTCTTCCCCCTTCCTCTCTCCTGCCAGCTGCTGTAGATGATGTCCTAATGGAGAGATGGGAACGGGTCGGTAGATTTGTCATTTACCGGCCCCTTCCTGTTCTGAATGGACAGAGTCAGTGATTGGTACCAATTGGTTCATTCATAACTGAAGAATAGTAAACTGTTTTTACTATACTTCCATTTCTGAGTGAATGGCAGGCTCGGTACACAACTATTTGTTTATTCAGTGGGATTGTAATAAGGGGACCCGCGGCGGGAGTAAAGGGCCCCAGGATCAGAGGGAAGGGCCAGTGGTTGGGGGGACCCTTCATAATTTCTTGCACCGGGGCCCTGAAGGTTCTAGTTAGGCCGCTGCCTACTTGGGTGTTTTTGGAGTGTGGGAGGAAACCGGAGTACCCGGAGGAAACCCACGCAGACACAGGGAGAACATGCAAACTCCAGGTAGGTAGTGTCGTGGTTGGGATTCGAACCAGCGGCCCTTTTGCTGCCAGGCGAAAGTGCTATCCACTACACCACTGTGCCTCCCACACAGATGAGATCATTTACTGAAACTGGAAAAAAGAACAAAAATATATTTTGTGTTGGATGAGGTAATGAAGGGTTAGAAAATCTGTCAGGTGTTTATTGCTCTCTGTGTTTTCTCTAAGGCTCCATTTGCACGGGCGTCTTGCCACGGTGCACATCCCAAAGGATCTATTGATGCCTTCTGCTGGGTTTGAAAGCTGCATGGCTGTGGCCGGTGAGCCTGTAGACCGTCGGCAGCGGCAGCTATTCGTGCCTGTGATCACCTGCAGTGATCATGGCTGGATGCCTCCCTCTTCTTTCCCATTGGCTACTGCTGCGGGCACACAGACAGGGACGTTTTAGAATGAGTGGGGGAAGGGGCCTGTAAATATGTAACCGGCCCCTTTCCTTTCTGAATGAACACAGTGAGTGATCTGTACCATGTGTTGGACCTTTGCAGTGCAAACCCTAATGCAATAGGCTGCGCACACCTATGCTGGATACACACATAGGGCTGGGGTTTATGTACAGGGGTCACCATTGAAACCCAGCCCCATGCCACCCCCTGTACACCTGAATAGGAGGGCAAGGGCAGCATGCAGAGGAGCCGATCCCTCCATGTAGGGAAGGAGCCTGTAACTGTGTAATTAAGCGGCCCCTTCTTTGCCTTAAAATGGAGTACCACCCAAAAGTGGAACTTCCGGCTTAAGCATTGGTGATCCCCTGACATGCCATGACATGTCATTTTTTTTGGGGGCGGAGGGGGGGGGGGCTGGTTCCTAGTGTTGAAAGGTACCCAGCTTTCCCACTTCCGCCCCAAGCGGGAATTCACCTCTCCCCCCCGCAATCTGCTGGTACACGTCCCGGCTCCCAGAAGATTGCTTGGCCATTCACAATGCACAACACTGGCAGCGCCGTGGAGGGGAGGGGGAAAGGATCGATGCGTCAGACGGCCGCATCGCTGGTCCGTGGGACAAGCGAGTGGCTGTTTATTAAAAGTCAGCTGCTACACTTTTTGTAGCTGCTGACTTTTAAATGGGTGGAACTCTGCTTTAATGATTAGTCAGTGGCTGGTACCCATCACTGACTGTTTTTTGTTTTTTTTATTCATTCATTGCTGGGGCATAGTAAACTGTGTTTTATCTGCTTCAGTTTATAAATGAACAGGAAGCCTCTGTACAGAGCCATTCCTGTTCATTCATTTGGTGCAGCTGAGGCTTCAGGGAAATGATCTGTCCTCAGTCCCTTTCTCAGTCTCAAAAGTAAGACTGATAATTACCCAAAGCCCCTCAACATGGGTCCTAAAAAAATATGTAAAAAATAATCAATAAAATTGTAAAAAAATTAATAATAAATAAAACAACAAAAATCAACTACTGAGACCAGTGGCGAAACTACCAGGGTCGCAAAGATTGCATTTGCGACTGGGCTCTGACGTTCCACCACTGCGGGGGACCCTAAGACGACAGGAAGGTGGCCCGTTACGGGACTGTGATAAAGGCCCCAGGATAAGTGGGAAGGGGGCCAGCGGGGCCCTTCATGGTTTCTTGCACCGGGGGCCCTGAAGGTTCTAGTTACACCACTTACATAGGGGTTGATGGGGTTGTAAACCCTCAAGGTTTTTCGCCTTAATGCATTTTTATGCATTAAGGTGAAAACCCTTTTGTTGTGCAGATGCCCCCCCAGAGCCCCCGCTTTTACTTACCCAAACCCAGCTCCAGCCGCTGTCTCAGGTCCTCATTGGATAGATTGATAGCAGCAGGAGCATTGGCTCCCACTGCTGTCAATCAAATCCAGTGACACGGAGGGTGGAGCAGAGTACTGCCGTCTGTGCCAATGGACGCAGCAGCAGAACTCGGGTGCGCCCAGGCAATGCGGGTCTCCGTGAGGGCACTCGAGAAATGCAGGAGCGCCATTGGGGGACCCCAGAAGAGGAGGATCGGTGCCCCTCTGTGCAAAACCCTTGCACAGAGGAGATGAGTATGACATGTTCTTTAAAAAGAAAAAAAAAACAAACCTTTACAACCCCTTTCATTTACTAAAGGCAAATAGACTGTATACTTAGCAAGTGTAGTTGCTCCAGAGCTTAGTAAATAAGAGGGAGTTCAGCTGACTTTCATTATCCAATCATGTGCAAGCAAAAATCCAATTTTTTTTTCTTTAATCCTTGAATGTGATTGGGTACTCTTTGGAAAGTGAGTCATTACCTCATTTACTAAGCTTTGGAGCAACTGTACTTGCAAAGTGCACAGTCTATTTGCCTTTAGTAACTCAACCCCAAATGTGTCCAGCTGTGAATTCTACGTTTGAGACATACGTTCCTGGATGCACAGGGCTATAAATGCAAGCATCACTCGGTACAGCATCCAGCCACCGCATATTTCATCCTGTCATAGATTTTGCCGAGTTTGACGCAGCACCTGAAAATGCCGGGATTTAACCACTTCCCAACCGCGTACTGTATATGTACGGTGGCAGAGTGGTTCTATTCCGCGAATCGCCGTATATAAGCAGCGATCGCGGCATGCTCAGATAGCGGGCGGGAGCGCGCCGCACTCTGGAGGAGTGTGCCCGCGGCTCAGCGGACCCGATGTCCGCCGGCGAGCCGCGATGAGCTGCCAGAGGGAAAGGACAGGGAACCACCGATGTAAACACGGAAGTTCCTCGCTCTGTCAGGCGGCATTTAAAAGATCTGCTGATCCCTGTCACGTTAGATCTCTTATGCCCATGGTAGTTCAGCCCCCTCACAGTTAAAACACGCCTAGGGAACACAGTAAACCTCTAGATCGCCCCCTGCAGGTTAACCCCTTCACTGCCAATGATATTTATACCGTAATCAGTGGATGTTTAAATTTCTGATCGCTGTATAAATGTCATTGGTCCCAAAAAAAGTGTAAAAAATGTCCGACATGTCCGCCCCAATATCGCAGTCCCGATAAAAATCGCAGATCGCCGCCATTACTAGCAAAAAAAAAATGTCGGCACAAACGAATTCTCATGGTTTGTAAACGCGGCAACTTTTGCGCAAACCAATCAAACGCCGATTGCATTTTTTTTTAACCAAAAATATGGGGAAGGATATAAATCGGGCAAAACTGATGAACACATTTGTGTTTTTTATTTATTTATTTTTTTTAATTTGTATTTTAGCAAAAAGTAAGAAATTGTTTTTTTTGTTTTTGCAAAACTGTCGCTCTTTTTTTGTTTATAGCGGTGATCAGAAATGACGCAGAGGGGATCAAATATCACCAAAAGAAAGCTCTATTTGTGGGGGGAAAAAAGGACGCAAATTTCATTTGGGTACAACGTCGCATGACCGCGCAATTGTCAGTTAAAGCGACGCAGTGCCGAATCGCAAAAAAGTGTTCTGGTCCTAAGGTGGGAGATTCTTCCGGGGCTGAAGTGGTTAATGTAATTGGCTGCGCACACCTATGCGCTGCACAATTAGCATGTGACATAAATTGCAAAACCCACCATTTTATTCTCTAGGGCCTCTGCTTTAAAAATATATATATATAATGTTTGGGGGTTCTAAGTAATTTTATAGCAAAAATTACTGATTATTACATGTGAACAAAGTGCTAGAAAATGCCCGGACTGGAAGTAGTTAATAACTTTTTTTACTAATATGCCAAGACAATCTGATTGAATAATGCATGCCAAATGTTGGAGATTGGATGGTTTGAATGGATTAAGTGACAGATTTATGTTGACTGTTTGTGTTTTGTTCCACTTACTGTATAATTGCATTGTCTAGCATTGCTTTTAATAACCGATACCTAACTGACAGTAACACCATTAATTTTGTTTTGCAAGATGATCTTCCCTTTCCATTGGCCTTGCCCGTATATCCCGCTTTGCCCCCTGGCCCTGGCAGACGTGCTGAGTGCCCCTTGTCCCTTCATTGTGGGAATTGATTCTCGCTACTTTGATTTGTACGAGCCGCCTCCGGATGTGAGCTGCGTTGACCTAGATACCAACACCATTTCTCAGTAAGTATTCCTCCATGAGAACTTGTTCTGTGACAACAAAAAAAAAAGGGGATTGTGTAGTTGTTTTAAAATACATCAAGTCTCTGGCTGTAGGGCAGTAAAGTCTTCATTACCAGTAATGGGCAGCATCTATTTCCTTTTACACTGGAAGGATGAGGCTGTATTTAGTGTTATTGGTCTAGACCAGTGGTTCTCAACCCTGTCCTCAAGTACCCTTAACAGGCCGTGTTTTCAGGTTTTCCTTTATCCTGCACAGGTGCCTTAAATCAGAGTCAATGGCTTGGTATTTTGGACAGCTATTTTATCCAAGAGAAACTCCCAAAACATGGCCTGTTGGGGGTACTTGAGGACAGGGTTGAGAACCACTGGTCTAGACTGTTGAGATCATATAGTCTGATACATAATGTTTTAATATTTCCTCTTTTAACATTTTGTGACCAGTATTTAACATAAATGTTTTGTGTCTTTTTTTTTTTTCTTCCATTTTTTTTTTATTGAAAGTTTTGCAAAACAAAACAAGATATTACGTAAAAGTTGCAATCAGTCAAGAACGACATTTTCAAACTTCCATCAGAAGTGTTAGTCATAAAAACATGCTGGATGTGTCTTTTATTTTTTTCTTATTACCTTTGTATGTGCCGTCATTCAAAACATGTGCACAAAGCAATAAATAAATAGTAAATATACACTTCATAAAGGTATATCTGGAAATTTACGTTGTTCCTTCCGTTTCTGTATGTGGATGACGGCACTGTAATTATTTTAATTTAAAAAAACATTTAAGTACCTTTTTCCTAATCGGTACCCAGCTGTCACATGACCCAGCTCTCTCTGCAGGGAAACATTTTATTTATTTGTTTAAACATTTAAATTTTTTTTATTACCTTTTGTATGTGCCGTCATTCAAACCATGTGCACAAAACGTAAATATACACTTCATAAAGGCATATCTGGAAATAAGGCACTCAAAACCGATGATGGTAGTCAAGAAAGAGGTTTGCATGGACCTGTTTTGAACAGTAAATGCTTAAAGTGATTGTGAAGTCTTGTTTTGTTTTTTTTGGATTAAAACTTATACTTACCTGCTCTGTGTAATGGTTTTGTCCAGGGCAGCTCGGATCATCCTCTTCTTGGGTCCTTCTTCGGCGCCCCCTCCCACCTTTTGAGAGCCCCCACAGCAAGCAGCTTGCTATGGGGGCTCCCAAGCTGCAGCTCTGTGTGTCCATTTAGACACAGAGCCACGGTTTGGCCCCACCCCTCTCTCTCCTGATTTTCTTACTGACTTTGATAGCAGCAGGAGCCCATGGCACCGCTGCTGTGTCTCAGCCAATCAGGAGGGAGAGGCACTTGTGTACATTGCTAGATAGAGATGGCGCTCTAGTAAATATTAGGGGGAGGCTGCTGCACACAGAAAGCTTTTTATCTTAATGCCTAGAATGCACCTTCTGCCTTTACAACCACTTTAAAGTGATACTAAACCCACACTGTTCAATTTACTTAGTCCCTTCCGTTTCTGTATGTGGATGACTGCACTGTAATTATGTTAATTAAAAAACATCTAAGCGCCTTTTTCCTAATCTGTATCCAGCTGTCACATGACCCAGCTCTCTCCTAGCCTGTCTGCAGGGAAGCATAAGCAGGAGGAGCTTCTAGTCATCCGCTACTGGTCACATGTACAAAAAAAACCTGCTTTTGGAATGCAAAGTAAAAATGAATAATTAATATCAATATGCGGTTTTAAATTGTCAAACAAATTTGAGATCAAATCTTAATTTTTGCCAATAACATGGTGTGGGCGGATTTCAACTAATCTCAGGTTGTGTCACTCCCCTCCAGCCTGTGTCTTAAAATAAGAGGGAGGTGAAGCCTCCATCAATGGATATGTAATATCCTATCCCTATTGTGGTTAGCTGGTTAGCGTGCATGGAGGAGTAGGGAGGGAGTGGGCTGTCATTTAGCACTGTGTTTACGCCCACATGTGGGACTCTATAGTCACATGGTCTGCTCAGATGTCATAGGGAGGAAATGCTCAGCATAGAAACTCACTGAAAACTGAACATGTGTAGAGCTGCCAACACTTCTCTGCAAAATCACTAGCTGAATTGGGGACGTGAACAGAAGGAGGAGATAGAGAGCAGCAGGATCAACCAGGCTTTTTGCAGAATAATGAAAAGAAATCCCATAGTGACTATAAACAGCATGTAACACACCATTTATTGATCGTTTTTTATGATGTGGGTTAAGTGACACTTAAACCCCTATACAACCATCTAACACATGTGCGGCGGCAAAAGGGCGCCCACACACTGCACATATGCATAGCTGGGTAGCCGATGTTTATGTGCTGAGAGCATAGCTTCCAAAGACAGCTCTCTGTCTAGACTTAAGATCAGTAGCCAGCGGAACCAGCTTCCAATCATTGGTCACATGACGACATGATCGCCGATCCTCCCCCCAACATTCAGAACGGACTGTATAAATGGACACCGGAGCAGGGGCAGGAAGGGGTTAAACTTTGTGAAAGTGGGTATAAAGACAACTTTTTTTACCTTAACCGTCGCGTACATTTACTGCTGCAGAGTGGCACGATATCGCAAATCGCCGTCTATAAACGGTGATCCACACACGCGCAGCTAGTGGGCGAGCGCCGCATGCTCCCTGAGCGGGGCTGCAGATCGGGTGGACTTGATGTCCGCCGGCGACCCGCTATCGTCTGTTAGAGAGGAAAAGCGGGGAACCGCCGATGTAAACACGGCGGTTCCCCGCTCTGTCAGGCAGCATGACAGAGATCTACTGTTTTCTGTACCCGGGATCAATTAGATCTCTTATGCCCCTGCCAGCCCAGCTCCCACACAGTAAGAACACGCCTAGGGAACACAGTTAACCCCTTGATTGCCCCCTGCAGGTTAACCCCTTCACTGCCAGTGACATTTATACAGTAATCAGTAGATATTTAAATTTCTGATCGCCCTATAAATGTCAATGGTCCCAAAAAAGTGTCAAAAACGTCCGACATGTCCACCGCAATATTGCAGTCCCGATAAAAATCGCAGATCGCCGACCATTCGTAATAAAAAAAAAAAATTTTAAAAACGCCATAAATTAATTTCTCATGGTTTATAAATGCGCAAACCAATCGATAAACGCTGATTGCAATTTTTTTTTTTCTTACCACAAATATGTAGAAGAATATATATCGGCCAAAACTGATGAATAAATTCTTTTTTTTTATATATTTTTTGGACATTTATTATAGCAAAAAGTAAAAAATATTGTGTTTTTTCAAACTTGTCGCTCTTCGTTTGTTTATAGCAGTGATCAAAAATGACGCAGAGGTTATCAAATACCACCAAAAGAAAGCTCTATTTGTGGGGAAAAAAAGGACGTCAACTTTGTTTGGGTACAACGTCGCACGACCAGGCAATTGTCAGTTAAATCGACGCAGTGCCGATTCGCAAAAAGTGCTCTGGTCCTAATGTGGGAAATCCTTCCGGGGCTGAAGTGGTTAAGGCCTCTTGGACACGATACTCCTGTTTGAGCATCTACTTTTTTAGACTTTTTTTTTTTTGTATGCATTTTTGCGCAATTTTGCACACGCACGTGAAAATTTATTCTCGCGTTTTTGTTCTGCACAATATGTAAATGAACATTTGCACACATGAGGCATATTACTGACCAAAAATGCAGATTTTTCTATTTTTATTTTATTTTTTTAACTGGAGAATGCATGGCGCTTGTTTACGCGCCTGTGTGCATAGGCACATTACTATTAATGGGCTGTATTTTAGCTCAGTAAAAAAAAAAAAAAAAAAGCTGTACTGAGCTTTTTCAAGCTGCATTGTGCAAGAGGCCTTATGCATTCTACACATTAAGGTAAAAAAACTTTCTGCATGTAGTCGGGGCCCCCCCCCCCTTTTACTTACCTGGGCTTGATTGCGATCCAGTGATGTGCATGAGGAGCAGAGGCTGTCTCTGCTCCCTCCCTCATTAGCTCAGAAACCGCACGTACAGCCAGTGACGAGGGAGCTGGGGGCAGGGCTGAGACCATTGACACAGACCGGAGCGAGCACACACGAGTGCCCCCATAGCAAGTGGCTTGCTATGAGGGCACTCGGTTGGGGGGAGGAGTCAGCAGGAGTGTCGACGGGGGAACTGAGAAGAGGAGAATTGGGGCTGCTCTGTGCAAAACCATTACACAGAGCAATATAACATGTTTTTTAGTTTAAGTGCTAGTTCACACCAGATGCAGTTCCGTGCGCTTTTTTTTTCTGCACTAAAAATGCATGCACAGTGCTTTCCATGTATTTCAATGGCTCTAATTCACACTAGTGCAGTCAGTTTCCGGTGACTGCACATTTGCTTTGTTCCAGTGCACAGAAAACTGACTGCACTGGTGTGAACTATAGCCATTGGAATACATGGAAAACATTATGCATGTATTTTAGTGCAGAAAAAAGCGCATGGAACTGCATCTGGTGTGAACTAGCACTAAAGAAAATAACAATTAAAGCAGAGTTCCACCCACAAATACATCTTTATAGATTTCTATGCATCATGAAATCACCTTTGGGAAAAAGAAAAAAAAAAAAAAACATATATTGCTATGTGGTCCCTGTAATCTTCCACCTTCTGGTCCGTGGCACTCTGCATCACTTCCTGCTTCGCCTGGGCTCATGGGAGATGTGAGTCATCATTTCCCATGAGTCAGTTGGCATCCCTGAGCTGTAAAATCGTGTTAATTCCAGACAGGAAATGACGTGGTTTTGTGGGGGGAGAGACGTGTTCTCTATGTTGCCATAACAACGGGGCGGGACCTTCCTCTGTCGCTGCCCATTGTTATGGCAACGAGACATGCATTCGAGATCGAGAGGTGCATGCTGGGTAACCAGGAAGAGACTAGAGGAGGGTGCGATTGGCTTCGCATGCCCACAGCTAAGATGGGAATTCCCAGTAAAGAAAAAATCAGCCATGCAAGTACAAAATAAATAGGAAGACTACCCAGATTTAAAGCTATCAATTACTTTATTTGTGTAATGAATACTAACTAGGTGGATGCCGGCAAAAAAAAAAAAAATATGTGGGCGGAACTCTGCTTTAAGTTTAGGATCGCTTTTACTTTAAAATAAGCTAAGTCCTGGCTTGAGACACATTAATGAGTCAGTTGGTCTGAGAGAGGCTACTCTTGGTGCCTGCAGAGAGCTGGAAATGAATGTATTAGGCACCGCTAATCCAGTGATCTCCACTAGCGTCCAGTTCCTATACTCCTCTGCTGCATTGTGAATGCAGGAGATTGCTCACTCAGCACGGGACGCCATTCAGGGACTGCTTTTTCAATGAATGCAAAGAGTTCTCTGATTGGACGAGGTAGGGCTGTAGCGTCAGTCTCCACCGCATCCAATCACCGAACACTTTGCATTCATTGAGAAAAATGCAAAGTGAGGTGAAACAATTGTCCATGTGAAAAAAGAGACAAATCATTCCACAGTAGCGTACTAAATAATATACAAATCTCCTAAATGTTAACATTGCGATAAAATCAACCTAAAAAGGCCCGTACATAATAAGTGTCCATATAGCATATCCAAATATATATATATATATGTTAACATATGCAAATCAATATGGTAATACAGTCCAACTTAGTGATGAAAAAATATTGTGAAACAAAATTTCGTTGCTCCACCAAAATCCTTCACCAAAGTTATGTGCGCCACTTCCACTCCTTAAGAATAAAGCTCACCAGATGCTGTTGCCATTCACTCTCATGTCTGGCAAATATTGCCTTATTAGATGTTGTTGAAGAGACACTTAAACACGCCAGTCTCCACCCAGATCAATAAAGACACTATCATCAAAGATTCAAATCGCCTTGTTAAACTTCCAGATATGCCAGGTGACTCAGTGTTGAGATCTCCTCATAGCTTCCTTCACACACATGGAGTCACCGTCCCAGCGTAGCCGTGTAGCCATGCCCCGACGCATTTCCTCACTTCCGACTTCGTCATAGGGGGTCAGACCCCCTGTGTCAATACGTTTTTCATTATTTTAACCACTTCAGCCCCGGAAGGATTTACCCCCTTCCTGGCCAGAGCACTTTTTGCGATCCAGCACAGCGTCATTTTAACTGACAATTGCAACGTTGTACCCAAACTAAATTGCTGTCCTTTTTCCCCCACAAATAGAGCTTTATTTTGGTGGTATTTGATCACCTCTGTGGGTTTTATTTTTTGCGCTATAAACAAAAAAAGCGACAATTTTAAAGAAAAATTATATATATTTTTTATGTTTTGCTATAATACAAATCCAAAAAAAATATAAAAAAAAACAAATGGATTTGTCAGTTTTGGCCGAAATATAATATTCTACATATTTGTGGTAAAAAAAAAATGACAATCGGCGTATATTGATTGGTTTGCGCAAAAGTTGCCGCGTGTACACACTATGAGAATTGATTTATAGCATTTTTAATATTTTTTTTTTTACTAGTAATGGCGGCGATCTGTGATTCTTATCGGGACTGCGATATTACAGCTGACATTTCGGACATTTTTGACACTTTCGGGACCATTGACAGTAATACAGCAATGAGAGCTAAAAAATAGCCACTGATATATGAATGTCATTGGCAATGAAAGGGGTTAACCTGTTGGTGGCAATCTAAGAGTTAACTATGTTCCCTCATTGTGTTCTAACTGTATGGGGCTGGGCTGGCAGGGGCATGACAGATCTAACTGATCCGGATTACAGGGATCAGTAGATCAGTGTCATGCCGTCTGTCAGAACGGGGAACCGCTGTGTTTACATCGGCGGTTGCCCATTCTTCCTCTGTAGTAGGCGAACACCTCCTGTGTTCAGTAAGCAGAAGGGCACAGGACCCGGATGCTAGTGGAGATCACTGGAGTAGTGGTGATTACTACAGTGATTTGTAGGTCCAAAGTAACTGTAAATGTAAAAAATGCTATACCTGCTTAAAATAAAGGTTGGGTTGCTAACTCTTAGCAAAGGACCAGTGTTATTACATACAGGGGTCATGACGGAAAGGTTCACTTTATTTATCATGAAAATCCCCTTAAGTAGTAGTAGCTATAGCTTTGTGATACTAGCAGCAAAAATATGCACAGAATAAAGTGTCTTTTTTTTTTTTTTTAAACTTTGCTTGCTTTCTAATCTAAATAGTTTGGGAACTTCCTGTACCCAGGATGACTAATGGTCTTGGTGCATGAAATGACACTTTATTGTGCAGTAACTGCAATGTCGGTTATAATAGTATATATTTGGAGGGGGGAGGGTGGCTCTAATTGAAAGGAACTTCTCCTCCCCTCAGATATCCCACGGATTATAAAATCGCCCACATTCGTGTTGCTCATCATTTTAATTGTTCTAGTCGGGTTCTATTCTTACTCTCGGCAAGTAAAAAAAAGCAGAAAGGGAGGACGCATGGATCAGCAGAGGGAAAATCACATGGATGTAGACAAGGAAGAAATCCCTAGCTTTAATCAGTAAGCCACCATGGTATGAGAGCCGGACTCTCCACACAGATAGAAGCCAGTGGTGTCTACGGCTGTCTTGCCTGCACCTCGTCTCACAGCAACAAGGAGAGCATCAGAGGGAATGGTCAGGCAGCAACATGTTTCAGGGGCACTGTCCCCTTTGTCAAGCTTGAGAAAAGTGCAGGACCCTTAAACATATCCAACCATTCTCTCTGATGCGCTCCTTGTTGCTGAGACTAGGTGCATGCAGGAAGGCTGTAGATGCCACCGGCTTCTATGTGGCAGTTCTGGCTCTCATGCCATGGAGGCTTTACTGATTTAAGCTGTGATTCCATCCTTTGCTAACATCCACGTGGTTTTCCCTCTGCACTTTATGCTGCTCACAGTTTTACTCCATGTAAGCGTGTTATGTGTTTTTATAGTAAACCTTTGTAGATCAGTATAAAGTACCACTGTATTCCATAAAAACACATAGCACGCTTACATGGAGGAAACCTCTGTGATTGGCATAAAGTGCAGAGGGAAAGCCATTTGGATGTAGCCAAAGATGGAATCAAAGCTTCCATACAGATAGAAGCTGGCAGCGTCTTCAGCCGCCCTGTGTGCACCTCGACTCACAGCAACAAGGAGAGCATCAGAGGAAATGGTTGGGCAGCAACATGTTTTAGGGGCCTTGCCCTTATTGTCAAGCTTGAGAAAGGGGGTGGGGCCACTGAAACATGTTGCTGCCCAACCATTCCCTCTGACACTTCCCTTGTTGCTGTAAAACGAGGTGCATGCAGGACTGCCGTAGACACCGTCACCTTGTATCTTTGTGGCGGGGTCCGGCTCTTGTACCACAGAGACTTATTGACTGAAGCTATGATTCCATCTTTGGTTATATCTACATGGTTTCCCCTCTGCATCTTATGCCATTCAGTTTTTACTTCATGTAAGTGTTTTTATGGAATAAAGTGGTACTTTTTGCTGATCCATGTGCCCTTCCTTTCTACTTTTTACATGTTCCATGGATTGGATCGGTCCCAAATCTGTCTAGCAGCTGCAGAATCTTTCTCCTCGGTTCTCACCTGTACCATGGACCCCTTTTGTGGATCGGTAAAAAGTACCACTTTATTGCATAAAAACACATGGCACACTTATCATGTTGTAAAACTGTGATTGGCATGCAGTGAAGAGGGAAAACCATGTAGATGTAGCCAAGGATGGAATCCTAGCTTCAGTCAGTAAGCCTCCATGGTATTAGAGCTGGACCCACCACACAGATAGAAGCTGGTGGTGTCTACGGCCGTCCTGCGCGCGCCTCGTCTCACGGCAACAAGCAGAACGTCAGAGGGAATGATTGGGCAGCAACATGTTTCAGGGGACCCACCCCTATTGTCAAGCTTGAGAAATGGGACAGGGCCCCTAAAACATGTTGTTACCCAATCATTCCCTCTGACGCTCTCCTTGTTGCTATGAGACGAGGTGCATGCAGGACTGCTGTAGACACTGCCTGCTTCACAGTTTTACTCCTTGTATGTGTTTTTATTGCATAAAGTGGTACTTTTTACTGATCTGTTCAACCTGCCTTTCTGCTTTTTTACATGCCCATGGATTGGATTGGTCCTAGATCTATCTGAGCACTGCAGGATCATTCTCCCCCTGTTCTCACCTGCACCATGTACCCCTTTGTGGACAGTTTTAGCAGATGAGAGTTCTGTGCAGTGTTGAACATTGGGCGTGTGCGTTGCTTTTGCACATATCCAGTTATTTATTGTTGTCTCTTCTTACTCTCACCACGTTACTGAACTGAATGTCACTGTAACCTTTCCAATATTCCAGAAGTGATTGCAAACGGAATATCAGCTGGAAGATCCTGCCTAAGAAAGCCTGCAAGAATCTCCTGAATACGCTCAGTAATCTGTACCAGCAATTGGCGGAGTGTAAGTCTCTTTCATACTTTTGGATTGTGCTGCTAGCAATATTTTATTACAAACACCATGTGATGATGGCGATGCAGCGCCATGCAATTATTACAATGGGCCGCTCGTTCTTCCCTGCAAATGCCTGTCTTGTGCCTATTAACATTATAAGCCCTGGTTGACACTGATGTGATTTTAGATGTGAAACGGATCGTACTTAATCGATTAACAAGGGACATGGCATTGGTTCCTATGGAGCCTGTTCACATCATTGCAGCGTAGCTGCGATCCGACGTTGGGGAAGGGTCCTGTGCTTCTTTGGTGCGATTCTGTGGTCCATAGACTTCAATAGAAAAGCTTTCAAATCCCTTATCTGTTCTGTTGCACAATTCCAGCAGGTTTTTTTTTCCCCAATGCAGAAATCGCATCCGTATCTAAATCGCATTAAGTCGTACTGTAACTGCACTTGAAAATCGCATTAAAATCTCACTGCATCAGTGTGAACCTAGCCTAACTGAATCCTCTGACCCATACACCCACTCATACTGATTTATTTTACCTAATGCCTGCTCCCCCTCGACTGTGCAACTCCCCCAACCCACACCCCCTTCACACCTATCTTTCTTCCTTCTCTCTCTTTACTCTTCACTCTGCACCTCACCAACTACTCACTGAACTGGAACCAGCACAACACCAAGAAACCCTATACGTACCTCTTTGGTGCAACTTCTGCATGTATATCCTTGTATTTTTATCTTTTGACCCCTTGCCTCTGATCGTACGCAAATATGCGGCCTCGGCTTGAATGGTTTGTACCGGGAGGATATGCAGCTGCATGCATCACCCCGGTACCGGATAGTACAGAGAACCCTCCAATAAAGGGATTTTGAGACATAAATGCACCAAAAAGACTTGAGAACAACCATATGTATAAAATCAGTGTTTATTAAAGAACTGGCCTAGCAAGACCAGCACTGTATTTCATGTACCTCCACTGTCCTATTTTTCAGTTGCCTTTTTCTCTTGGCACTGGTCTTGCTTGCAAAGTCGCATGACAAGTCGTTTCCTATTATTTCCAATGAGTACCATTCATATCTTCAAAGAAGTCCCTGCATTAATTTGGTCCAACTTTGATGCAACTTGAGGTCCATAGACTTCAATGTTAAACCCTCATAGTCTCATGCAAATCGCACCTGAATAATATAGATGCGATTTCTGTACGACTTTGTAATATGTTTTCATTGAGCCAAAGTTGCAACAAACTTGGACCAAAGTCATACTGATCCAAAATTGCGGTAAAATCGGGTCGCACAAGTGTGAAAGGGGCCTTACTGTCACAAGGGATGTTTACATTCCTTCTAACAGCAATAAAAGTGATCAGTTTTTTTTTTTTCAAAGGGACAGTTTTAAAAAAAAAAAAATTAAAGCTCTCTATACGTATTTCGCGACCGCAAATGTAAACGGTGTTCAAACCACGCATGTGAGGTATCGCCACGATCGTTGGAGCAAAAGCAATAATTCTAGCACTAGACCTCCTCTGTAACTCTAAACTGGTAACCTTTAGAAATTTTATATCCTCGCCTTTGGAGGTTTTTTTTTTTTTGTTTTTTTTTAAGTACTGCAGTTTGTTGCCATTCCACGAGCGTGCACAATTTTAAAGCGTGACATGTTGGGTATCTATTCACTCAGCGTAACATCATCTTTCACATTATACAAAAAAAAATGGGCTAACTTTACTGTTAAAAGTTTTTTTTTTTTTTAATTAATGATAGTGTATTTTTTCCTAAAATAAATTGCGTTTCAACTGCGTTTTATTCTCTAGGTTCTCTGCTAGAAAATATATGTAATGTTTGGGGGTTCTAAGTAATTTTCTAGCAAAAAATATGGATTTTAACAAATGTCAGAAAAAGGCGTAGGCAGGAAGGCGTTAATATAATGAAAATTATTGAACAAGTAAAAAATGTATATATGCAATTATGCATTTTAGGACCCGGTTGTTCTACTCTTGTTTAGAGGTCTGTGATTTTGATGACTTTTATATAAAACTTGGGCCCTGCCAACGTCTCCATTTTACCTTTCAGTACAGCAAAGACCTAGAGAAGATGCACTGATGGAACTTGCTATGAATGACTGTGACTTAAGTTCAGGGAAGAAAATGCATCAGCTGGACATGGAAATTCAGGAGGCGTTTTTGTGCTTCATGGCATCCATTTTGAAAGGGTACAGAGTCTATCTGCGACCAATCACACAGGCTCCATCTGAGACCGCCACAGACGCAAGCTCTCTTTTTGAGTTGCAAGGTATGCGCAAAATATAATGTTCTTATTGCTACTTTTGGCTTTTTTTTTTTTTTTTTTGAAGAAACTGTTTTTTAATTTTCAGAGAGTAGAAGAAAAGACCTCAAATGGGCTTCCTACGCAGGGTGATAAAAAAAAGTTGGGTTTGACAATACAAAAGAAAGGGAAAAAAAAAAACATTGGCTCACTTAGCAGGCCATATTATTTCAAAAGTTGGTTCCAGAACATTCCCTGAGAGCAGTGGCGGCCTGTAATGCAGGGCGCTGCCCCCCTATCCATGAGTCCGGCCCCCCTAATCTACATGCGCATGGATTCCAATGGGATTTCTTTTTTTTTTTTTGAAGCCCGTGATTAGAGCCAGAGGCTCTAATAGGCTTCAAAAAAGGGTGGGCTCTGTGCCCCAAGCCCACCCATTTGTGTGACGATGGCCAATGAATATTTGCTTTTGTCACACTGATTCTCCTCCCGGCCAATCAGGAAGTGGGTCATCCGTTTCCCGATTGGCCAAAAGGAGACGTGATCCTATTGGCCTAGAAGAGGAGGGAGGAGAGGCTTGGCCACCGTGATGCCGAGGAGGAGATGCAGCGGAAGCCCAGGGTGGTGGTGGTGGTTGCGAGTGCATTATTTAGTGAAGTGGCTTAGGGGGACCCCCCCCCCATTGCAGATCCTCCCTATCACAGATACCTCCTCCAATTGCAGTCTTCCCTCCATATTATTATTATTATTATAGATTCCAGTCCCTTTCATAACTCGCCTTTAACATGAAAAGTCCCGCCCTTTGTCCAGACCTGCTTCCCCCCTTGTGTGAATAAGGTAGGACACTGTGGCAAGGGGGGACTGCTGCGATATTATGAAAGGGACAAACCTGCTGTGCCCTTCATTGAGGATGACAGTGGCGGACAGGCAGACGAGCTGGCGCCAGGGAGAGAACACTCAGGCAACTGTTTGGCGAGGCAGCGGTCTGGATAGGACTGTTGGTGATAGGTGGAGCGGTAGCTTTTATCCAGTGCAATCACTTTTATCCAGTAATCACTTTTCAAGCATAATAGAGTAGATGACCTTATAAGGTTCTCTCTGCATCTGTAGAAGCTAAGGTTTCCATGAGGCCCCATAGGCATATTTTAGGATCCAAAGTAAGGTGGGATGAGGCCACGTTGTTTATTATACTTTGGTGTTTTGTTCTGAGTGCAGTGATTTAAAATGTATTGCATATGATGGGAATTTGATCAGTTTAGGCCTCATTCACTCAGGCATACTACAGTGCACACCCATGTGAGGGGGGGCTGTGTTTACCCTCACAGGGGTGCACAGGTATTCCCATTCGTGTCCGTTGGGACACAGTGGCTACACGCACACAGCCGCTGCTCCCAATCTGACAGCTGTGCAGGTGCATGGCCCCGAAGGCAGACTGTTTGCGCTCAGCTGTGTGTGTGTAGCTGCTGCGTTCCAATTGACATGAATGGGAATGGATGCATGGAACACCCAGCTCAACGCACCAACCAGCCTGCAGCCAACCAAATTATCCTGTCTATCAGTATGCGTTAAAAAGGGGTTTAGTTGCACACATTTTCAAATCAAATACATGAGTAAGCTGGAGAGCCACTTGACCGCACCCCAGTATTATCTGCAGTCCTAGCGGCCGGTGATGTTTTTTTCTTTTGGGGTGGGGGCGGCAAACAATCCGGTTTTAAAGGGATGAGGTGGCAACCCTACCCACCACTGAGCTCTCTGTTTACATTGTGATTGGACACAGCTGTCACGTGATCGGGAGGGCCAATCGCAGCACCCATATCCAGATCTCTGTTTGGCCGTGTCCTGTGATCATAATGATCACAGCAGGGCCAGATTAAGAGCATCAGGGGCCTGGTGCTGAGGATTTTGGTGGGCCTTTCATGCTCCCAACATTGTGGGAACAGTTTAGGGATGGACCCTTCCTGTTTCAACATGACTGCACACCAGTGCACAAAGCAAGGTTCATAAAGACATGGATGCACAGAGTACTGACATCAAAAATAGAACACCTTTTGGCTGAATAAGAGTGGAGACTGCGAGCCAGGCCTTCTCATCCACATCAGTGCCTGACCTCCCTGTACTTGCATGTGCCGATATGCTGTTTCTTGACTGAGATCATGCCGTGATTGGCAGCTCCTGTGCGCATGCGCGGGAATGACGTCACGCAGCTCCGGCCTGTCACAGAGCCGGAGATCGCGGCCCTGGAAGGAAGAGGGGCAAAGATGGATGCGGCCTGGAGCAGGGTCTTCGCGGGCTTCCAATGCAGGCAAGTGACACATAATAGACTATGCAATGCATACTAGCCTATTATTCTTTTAAATTGCAGGGTAACAAAGAGTAACAAAGAGGAAGTAAAACCCATCAAGGTTTACTTCCTCTCTAAAATCATTTGGAAAGAATAAAAAATAAAACAAATGGGATTCATTTTAAATTTCCATAAGCAATGGTATTGTTTTGGTTTGTAAAGACACCTGCGTGAGTTTGGGGAAATATTTTCATGCGCTGGATAGCAACAAGTTAAAGTGACAGAGAAAAAATAATATTTTAACAAAACATGAAAAGATTGAACATTCTACCAATCCTAAAAACAAAATAGATTATCAAAATTGCAACATTGTTGCAAGGACAAATACTTTGAGAGAAAGATACATTTCATCTCAACATGAAAAGGATTTCTTTGGGGAAGTTACAATTGTATTAGAATGAATTGCTGAAAATTACATTGGGCTGCATTGCTCCAACTTTTACTCCCAAAAACTCACAGCTCTCATTTTGGTATTTATTATAATTACTCCATGGATGGTCATACTCAGCTGTGCTCTGCACCTAGGAGTAAATAGATGGGGAATTTATCTCTTCTCTTCTCAGACTTTTTAAGATATTTCAGTGTAGAAATCACTTTTTCTCACAGTTTAAAAGCAGATTATTTTTAAACAATACCCCGCAAATTTTAGTACTATTTAGGTGATTTTATCATGCGCTAAGCATTATTTCCATGTGCACATCTCCAGGTCTTAACTGGAGTAAGGATTTGCGTGCTATCTGTTGCCTGGGCGCTGTAGTGAATACTGTTTTGGCGCTACTTAGTGCCATCTGCTGTATTTTGCGCTATGGGGGTGAAAGCTGTGGGGAAGGAACAAGACTCAGCCTCTATGCTGTGCTACACTGCACTCTGTGGAACTCAGCTGCCGCCTGTGATTTACATAACAATAGCGCGTTCTGGCCACCCGCGATTTACATAGCAATAGCGCCTGCCTGTCACCCTTAATTTACATAGCAATAGCACCTGCCTGTCGACCTTAATTTACATAACAATAGCGCCTGCCGCTCACGATTTACATAACAATGGTGTACACACTCAGAGCTAAACAGCATTAATGACTCACTGTCATGGGCCTATTTTGAGGTAGGGGCCTGGAGCTGCAGCTCCAATAGCCCCTATGTTAATCCAGCCCTGGATCACAGGATCGAGCCGCAGCACGCCTCGTGGCCGCGCTGCGAGCACTCGTTCTGAGGGACATTCCTGAACGTCCACTTAAGGCGGTGAGGCACCCACCCGGCCATATATGTACAGTGGCCGGGTGGGGGGTGGGTTAAAGGCAGAGTAGCGCACTGGACACCCAGCATAACGTACGCTGTAGTATGCCTGTGTGAATGAGGCCTTACAAGAACAGGAGGTAAAAAAAAAGTAATGTTTCTTTTTCATTTTAAGGTTTCTTAAAGAGCCGCGATCGTTCTCACCACAAATTTTACAATATGATGACTAAAACTCAGATGTTTATCCGCTTCATCGAAGAGTGCTCATTCGTTAGCGATAAAGACGCCAGCCTGGCCTTTTTCGATGACTGCGTTGAGAAGGTATGTTTCCGAATAAACTTTTGGGGCTTCTATTAATGAGGATGTTTGTATTTTTTTAAACTTGCAAGGCAGCAGTAATCTCGATTGTATCAGTTCTAAATGTTAAACCATTGTGAATCATTTCTCCCGGGTGATGCTTGTTAAAGTTCACCTGTCTCTTCTGTTAAGCTTTAATACACTTTCTCCATAATTCGGACAAGGTGTTGGTGATGTGACTTGACACAAGCTTTTCTTCGCTATTATCTGGGATTAACACTTACAGTCTGAAAGGTTTTGGCATTCTCTACAAATTATAACTGACATTGTATGCCAAGCCGTGTGTATATCTACAAAGTTGTGTGTGAGCACTTTGTGTGTAGCACTTGTTTTAAAGAGTTGCATTTATTTCTGTGCTAGTTGCCTATAAAGAAGAGCCATCTTCTGACACTTGCTCTGCTCTCTCATTAACAAGCTGTTCTCAGAAAGGAGTTGTGCTGAGAAAGGAATCAAGGTAAGACCGCTAATTTAAGGGATAGCAAACGTGCTGACAACTGTAACCCTATCTACCAACCTTTTAAAGAGGAACTGCAGTCTGCTCACATAATTTAGAATAAAAACATCTTTGCCATTCTGAAGCTTCCCTCCAACCACTTTGCATATTATTTTATATATGTGATTCTGTACTTGCCAAATATGCTGCAAAAATCTGCCTTCACTAAGTCTGGCTGCAACCATTTTTACTGTGGGCAGCTGCCAGTTCACTTCCTGAATTTACACAGACACACAGAGGCACACCTCCAGCTCTGCAGCCCTGCAGCTTTCATTGGCCCTCTTATGACTCACCCCCCTCCCTTCCTGGCAATCTCTCACAAGAGTGAGAGAGAGAGCTGTGCATGATATCATAAGCCTAGGCTAATGATCAGACAAGAAACAGGAAGTGGGCTGTATAAGGTATTTAGTGGCAGAAAAAAAATGTTTTACTATCCAAAGTTAAAACAACAAGAGCAGAGGATTTAATACATGGAAGTTGAAAAAATGACCAAAGGTCCGCTTTAAATGTAGGTGCATGTAAAATATGTTACATTTGTGATCTATGCTGTTCTGTCGTCTGATTTATAGGGTACATCATGGGTGCTCAACCCTTTGAAGAGCAAGAGCCACTTAAGTGATTTGGTTATCGGTCGCGGGCCACAATGAGATTAAATTTTTTTTTATATTGATTAGCATAATGAACATTTTTCTTCTGCAGCCACTGAATGAATGCTGGCAGGAGGGAGGGGAGGAGTAGAATTCAGCTTTCAGCTGTTGCAGGAGGAGAATTGAGCGGAACCGTTCCTGTACTTGCTGCCCCTTCTGTCCAAGTGTAAAACAGAAAGACAGGGAGGCTGCATGGGCCCCCTGGAGCATGAGGCGGGATCAAAAACCACGTGTCAGCTATGGAGTTTTACCGTTCGCCAAGCTGCAAATATAAACAAGCCTGAGTCCCCTTAAAAGCTGCTTTCAAACTGATGCGCTGCAGTTAACTCACACCGCAGATGCAGCGCGGTCCACCTGAAGCTTTCCTGTGGGTTAGCTGCTCTTTGCTATAGACTTCTATTATATCTTGCGGGTGTGGTGCACTTTCTGAATGTATCAAACCTGCAGGATATAATAGAAGTACACTTCTTTGGTTTGAGGTCGAGGGCCACATCAGAGGGCTCCAAGGGCCACAGGTTAAGCACCTCTGGGGTACATGAATGTGTTCAAACTTACAATACTGCCTGCGGTAAACCTTTAATTGTTTTCTGCATCCTGTGTGCTAAAGAGAAGACCTCAAAGGATCAAGTTTTATTGTTTTTAAAATAACAAACATGTTAAACTTACCTGCTCTGTGTAATGGTTTTGCACAGAGTAGCCCCGATCCTTCTCTTCTGGGATCCTCGCTGGCTCCTCCCCCCTGCCAAGTGCCCCCCATAGCAAGCCCCTTGCTATAGGGGCACTCGTGTGGGATGGCTCTCGAACCACACTCTGTGCGCCCATTGACACGCACAGCATGGATCAGCCTTGCCCCCTCTTCCTCCTCACTGGCTGTGATTGATTCTGAGCCATTGAGAAGAGAGCAAGCCATGCTCTTAAGCACAGCGCTAGATAGGGATCGGGCTCAGCTAAGTATAAGGAGGGCTGGGGGAAAGTTGCATACAGAAGGATCTTTTTTACCTCAGTGCAGAGAATGCACTAAAGTAATTGTAAAGGTTCGTTTTTTTTTTGGGGTTTTTTTTTTTTTTTCCAAATAGCAAACATGTTATACTTACCTGCTCAGTGCAAGGGTTGTGCACAGAGCAGCCCCGATCCTCCTTTTCTGGGGGTGCTCCTGGCTCCTCCTCTTCATCCGGTTCCCCCCACAGAGAGCCTCTTTCCATGGGGAGCACCCGTTGCTGAGTTCCGCTGCAGAGTCCATTGACACAGACAGCAGGACTCGGCCCCTGGCTCCCATGTTACTAGATTTGATTGACAGCAGCGGGAGCCAATGAGCCAAGCTGTATACTCACTACTTTACATTGTAGCAAAGTGTAATTTCTTCGGTGTCACATGAAAAGATAGAATAAAATATTTACAAAAATGTGTGTGTGTATGTATATATATATGTGTGTGTGTGTGTGTGTGTGTGTATATATATATATATATATATATATATATATATATATATATATATATATATATATATATATATATATATATAGTAATGGGGGTCCAGAACTTCTGGTAAGGATCAGTGGGTGTTGGTGGCGGTCTCTCTAAGCACTCTAAGCACATGATTGGAGCCTTATTGTTCGATCCACATTTTCCCATGGACGACATCTTAGTGGTGTTTGATGTGTTTTCCCTATCAACATAGTTCTGTCCTAATATGGACCTTTCTAAGGATTTCTGCTGAGCCGCTGCACCTTTTACCTTTTTATTTTTTTGTACTGTTCCAATAACTTTTTGCATAGCTGCTCTCTTTCATATGAGCCCCTCAGCGCAGCTGCTTCTGTTTCTATTAAATATTGAATGTTTCTAAAACTCATTGTGACAGGGCAGGCACTCTGTGAAAGTGAACTCTCAAAGTTCTTAGTAGCATTGATTGTCAGATGCAGTGCAAACCGCTGATCTCATCTTGCATTTCATTATCTTGTTTTAATTTCTTAGTATAGGTCTTGCTCATGTCTGTAATCTTTATGAGCCGGCATTTTATAGTGCTGACTAAAATCTGAGATGCATTTTATCTTTATGGTAAATATATACCTCTGTATTTTAATGCTAAAGGCAGCATTTGCTCAGCAGAAAAACCCAATAATAATTATTTTTTTAAAGGCTTGCAATTTGTTAGCCAATGCTTTTGTTAGTTGCACTTTTGAGTGGAGAACCTGTCTGTTTCAAATGAAACCATCGCATGGCAAGAAACACTGCAATTTTTGTTTTTTAATTATTGTGAATAAGACCTGGTATACTTGTAACAGACACCTGGGCTTAACCATCGTCTTGAGTGTTTAAAAAGTAAAAGTGGATACTCAAAAGAGTGGCAACCTACAGTGGGCCATAAAGTTGCACAATGACAATAGTGCAGACACAACGCACTATAGCCAGCGTGGCTCTGAGGAAGGGGGTACGCCCCCGAAACGCATCAGCCTTTACCGGCGTTCTGTTCGCACTATTGTCATTGTGAAACTTTATGGCCCACTGTGTGTCGCCGCTCTCGTGAGTATCCACTTTTACTTTTTAAACACTCAATAAATGTGTTTGGTAATGCACTAGGTGTGCGCGCCTTCCTTTTGTTTTGCAGTCTCTATCGGATCACCTCATCTGAGGGGAGCAGCATCCGCCTGGCTTGTGATCATTGATGTCCTTGTTGCCATTTAACACTATGAAAGACCTCTTCAGCGCTGGAAGTGATTGTTTTCTATTTTTACCATTAACTGACATAAAACAAAGTGGAACTTCTGCTTTAAGGGAAGGTGACCCCCTGATTTGTAACAATTGGCATGTCATTTTTTTTGTGGGGGGGGGGGGACCGGGGACCCTGTTTTCCACTTCCTCTCCTAGAGCCACGGCTCCGGAAGGAAGTTAGCCTCCCCCCTCCCCCCCCAACTTTGGCGATCTTCTGGGACACGTTACAGATCCCAGAAGATATGCCTAGCCATTCATGGCTTGTTACACACAGTCAGCAGGTGGCTTCTCCACGGGCCCCTCAGCAATGGTAACATCCATATTTTCTGGCAACGTCTAACCAAGGTGGGTTTACACTCTTTGAGGTTTTATTTTATTTTGATATCTTTTGTAAATTGTTTTTGGTATATTTGTGATTTATGTTCATGGCATGTTTTTTCCTTTCCGGTTCATTTTTGTTTTTTTATTTTTATTCTTATTGGGATTACTTACGGACATGATTGCTTGCTGGTACCTGTAGTGCCATTGTCCCAAATAAAGCCTTGGATACACTGGATGTGCCGCCTTGCGTTTTATTTCTTGAGCCATTCACGAGGTGCAGCATGACTCGCGCATGCGCAGTGCGCACCCGGCTTTGAAGCCAAAGCTGGGTGTCCACACTTGTGATGCCGTCGGCGCCAAGGGGAGGGGGAGAGGGAGAAGAGCGAGCACTCAGGTGGCTGCATCGCTGGAGCCAGGGACAGGTGAGTGTCCGATTGTTAAAAGTCAGCAGCTGCCCTTTTGGTAGCTGCTGACTTTTAACCGGGTGGAACTCCGCTTTAATTTATTTTTTCACTTATTATGTAGCGTTAACCTGGATTCTCATGTTTACCTGCCCAGCCCTGATGGCGAACTTTGGCAACCCAGATGTTTTGGAACTACATTTCCCATGATGCTCATGCACTCTGCAGGGTAGTTAAGCATCATGGGAAATGTAGTTCCAAAACATCTGGGGTGCCAAGGTTCGCCATCACTGTCTAGAGCGATCCGCCGATCAGGTGCAGCAGCCCAGGTCCCATGCTGCCAACTTGCTCCTTCTCAGTCATCGGAAGCCAACTGCCTCTTTTGGGTTAAGGTTGCCCTTCCACATGTACACCTTACTGCAAAGGGTTATATATAGCTTGGGGTGGTTGCCACTTTTTTGTACAGTTGGTTGAATTTGATGCGGAGACGCATTGGATGCCTTCAGCTGCCATTGTTCTCTTGCTGGGTGTCGGGTGCGTCCCTGTGCCTTTAACCCCTTGATGCCCACCTCACAAAAATATGTGGCCCCACTAGACTGCGCTTTTTTCCGTGGGGCTGCATATTTGCGTATCTCCCTTTTTCGCGGCGCGCTCCCAGCACAGAGACCAGGGTCTTGCTAAGAGCCTTGGCCAACGTACTAAAAATCAGGAGATGTCCATTACCATTACCACCAAATGAGAGCCCAATTTGTCCTGAAAAAAAAAATGGGGTGTAATCCACCTGGATGCACAAAGTAGTTGTGATAATATGTAGTTTTACTAACACATATCAAAGTTGCAAAACTTGTGCTTAAGCATTAAGATTTGTTTTACCCTTACGCGCAAAGTGGTTAAGGGAGGGGTGGGGGCTCCCTCCAGGCCTTAATCTATCCAATGCCATATATGCTTCAACTTGGGACTAAAATTATAGAACTGGGACCGTGGGACACAGGAGCCTTGACGTGGGCACTGTGGCTTATACATTTATTTGCAAATGTCTGCAATCAAAACCCTTTGTTTTCAACGTGAACTGTTACACAGTGTCAATTTGATTATTTATTTTTTTTGTAAACTAGCTGGTGAGTGTTCTGGGAAATTGTAGGGTTATGAATTGTAACCACAGGGGTTCCTTTGCCGCTCTATGGCTGATGATGTGGTAGAGTGGGGCAGCGGATGTAACCGACACAAATGTCATGTGCAGAATGAAGTTAAACGTAATTAAACCGCATAAATACACAATCTGCGATGAGGATAAATTAAAGTGCGTAAACCAAAGCAAAAAAGAGACCTAAATGAGTTATTGTGAGGAGGGGAGCTGCTGCTCGCAGGACCCTAGGATCCTGAATGGATTGATGAAGAACAAATAAAGCCGCGCCAACCCCTCTGATCACGCATACACATAACCACACAGCATATATATATGACTACTCAATAATAATAAGTGAAATAAACTCCTATGAATTGAATAATTATAAATCTCAAATGTCAGAAAGTTGCAAAAAAAAAAGGGGGACTACAACAAAATGTCACAAAAAAGGTGATAGGACTAGATTGTGAAAATTAAACCGCACTTATATCGCAAAGTAAGCAAGTGCAAAAATTGTGCAATATATACAAATAAAGTGCATAGAATGTGTAAATTGCAAAACACATAAGTGGAATTCATAGTCTCATAGACCGTGATAAATAACAAATGATTAAAGTCCCAAAAAAATTAAATTAAAACACGTGACGTTCATAATCTCATCCTCCAGTGATGGGAAGTTGTTTGGTGATCTTTGTATATATGACCTGGAATACCAGGTGGCTGAGACCACAGGAACATTTCCTTCTCCCCCCAGGCCTCGCAGCCAATCCGCATCCATGTGCAATGCACACGTGGTTGTTGCATGCTGGTTTGGGGTTTAAAGGGTTAAAGTATTGTGGTGAGGAGTGATGTAACACCACCTCATTGCCTGTCAAATGCTAGCTGAAGAGCAATCTGAACACAGATTGCTCTTCAGAGGGCAACGATAGTGTAAACTAGACCTGACTGCTTGGATGCAGTTTTTCTATATGCTGGTGGATATTAAATAAACGGCTCTATATGGCGTACAGCGAGGTGCACTTTTCCCAGACACTACTGTCAGGGGAAGATTAATTCATGGAGTTGGATTCGCAGAAAACTGGGTCACCTTCTGTCCGTTCAGTAGAATTAATACAGATTATATAATGCCCGGCTTAGAAAAATGCCGAAAAAAACCTGGAGTTTGGAAGTTTAAACCTCACTATGCAGCAGGACTTACCCGAGTTCAGTGATCCTTTCCTGAAATAATAATATAGGAGGCATCTGCTCCATACATGCATTTCATTTCGTTTTTCTGGTCGTGGCTCCGACCATTATTGCTTTCTTGGTAACGATATTGAGCTCCAATTATTATATCTGCAGGGAGGAGTTTAATCAATATCATTTTACAGCAGCACAAATTATATGCCAGAAATTTAGCTGGATGCCCTGAATGACCTTCCTGGAGCTGAAGAAGATTAAATATCCGGATTTCAGTTCAGACCGATTATTAAACCTCTTTCTTTGACATCATGGGTTGCAGTGCACAGGTTGTAAGGCCCTAGTTCTAAAGCAAGGTGTCACAGGTAGGTTCTATAAACCAAGTGGGGCGATTGTAAGCTAGTATTATGTGAAATGGTAATGACTAATAATTAGATGGCAGTTTGTCCAGTAAACCGTTTTCATTCATAGTACAATGCCTTAAAAAAGTATTCATTCCCCTTGAAATTTTCTACATTTTGTCATGTTACAGCCAAAAACATAAATGTATTTTATTTGGATTTTATGTGATAGACCGACACAAAGTGGCTCATAATTGTGAAGGGTAAGGAAAATGATAAATGGTTTTCTGGATGGACTGTTGTCTTTATTCAACCTTACCAACTATGTAACTATTCCTCCCACTGACACCAGTGATCAGGGCCGCCATCATGGGGGTACAGGCAGTACTGTTGTAAGGGGCCTCTGTGTCTCAAGGGGCCCTTACAGCAAAGACTTTAGCAGACTTTGGAGTCTATTGGAGGAGGACACCCGGTTTGGGGACACTGTTCTCCAGGAACCATAGCTGATAAAAAATACCAAACTTGGGTCACATAGAGAGGGCCCCCTGGACCATAACTGGTCCAGGTTTGGGACCTCCAGCACCTATGGTTCGGCCATATCGGGTCCCCAAAGTGACCAGTCATTGACCAGCAATTGTTGGGTGAATTTCGGACTTAACATTGAAGTCTATGGGAGGGGGGCACCCAGTTTGGGGACACCGTTCTCCCGAACCATAGGTGATAAAAATACCAAACTTGGGCCACATGTAAAGGGCCCCCTGGACCACAACTGGTCCAAGTTTGGGACCTCCAGCACCTATGGTTCGGTGCAAAGTCTTATTGCAAGCATCGGGGGAGGCTGTGCTGCCTGTGTACTGTTTTATTTTTAACCCCTTGGATCCCACGCTAGAATGCATTGCACACTCCACTTCACTTGAATGGGTCATGCTTGGCAGGCTACACCTGGTAAGTGTGACGGGGTGTATAATTCCTACTGCGGCTGCAACATGTATATACCCCTGGCCAGTGGGCAGATGTGTTGGGATGGGCGGGCCCTGGGGAATGTTGGTGGTCAGATTGGGGGGGGGGGGGGGGGGGGG
>BLSH010460333.1:867030-878258 GCA_018402905.1 Glandirana rugosa | reverse complement strand
CCCCCCCCCCCCCCCCCCCCCAGGTCTAAAGCTGTGTAAGTGGCCCCAAAATTTCTGATGGCTGCCCTGGCAGTGATGGGACACTATTACTCCTCCTACTGACCACTGATGCCATGCTTTTTCTTTTTTACTGATCACCAAACCTGAGCCATTATTACATTGACTCTCTGGCGTTTTTAATCCCAAAGGCCACAGTTTGGCCCCCCTAATGTCTGAAGGACAGTAAGCTGGCCCTTTGTTCAGAAAGTTTTTTTTTTTTATTAAAAGGTGTTTATTTTTGCATTTTTTCCAATACTTACACAAAACATTAACTATTTGCATAGTACTGTGTATACAAATGCCGTTAACATTCATGGCATAATAATAGGCTACGCAGACCACTTAAGGTCTATTATTAAAGTGGGTATCACATCTGCTAGGCCTGACACATCATATGTACTCACTCGTAAAATAAGTAAATAAAAAAAATAAAAAAATACAATATAACTAAAACAATAACAATAAACAAAACAAAGCAAAGCAAGCTCCCAGCCATACTACTCAGCTTGTTCAGAAAGTTTGGAGACCCCTGTTATAGACCATCACATCCAAGAAGGCAGCACAGAGAAACAGCACGTGACCAAAGACAGCCCCATTCTCACAAAAGGGATGACATAAGAAACCACCAAGCCAATCGAGAATCGGACAAAATGCTCCAGCCTTGATGACCAATGGCTTCCAACCATGGACTAGTTGGACATAGGAACTGGGTACCGAAAAATGGCAGCAGGTGATTTAGGCTGATGAGTTAAAATGTGAAATATTTGGCTGTAGCAAGAGGCAATTTGTTGGGGGACAGGCTGGAGAGCGGTACAATGAGTGTCTGCAGGCAACTGTGAAGCATGGTGGAGGTTCCTTGCAAGTTTGGGGCTGCATTTCTGCAAATGGAGTTGGAGATTTGGCCAGGATCAATGGTGTCCAAAATGCTGAGAAATACAGGCAGATACGTCTCCATCATGCCATACCATCAGGGAGGTGTGTGATTGGCCCCAAATGTATTCTGCAGTAGGACAACGACCACAAACATACAGCCATTGTCATTAAGAACTATCTTCATTGTAAAGAACAAGTCCAGGAAGTGATGGTTTGGCCCCTACAGAGCCCTGATTTCAACATCATGGAGTCTGTCTGGGATGACATGGAGAGAAAGAAGGATTTGAGGCAGCCGACATCCACAGAGAAGATCTGTGCTTAGTTCTCCAAGATATTTACAACAACCTACCTGCCGAGTTTCTTCAAAAACTGTGTGCAAGTCTACGCGGAAGAATTGATGCTGGTTTGAAGGCAAAGGGTGAATTGATTTAGATTTTTCTTCATTTCATTTACTTTTTTTTTTACGCATTTTGTTAATTGAAAAAATAAACTATTAACAATTCTATTTCTGAAAGCATTCTTAATTTACAGCATTTTCTACACCTGCCCAAAACAGTACAGTTGTGTTTAGATTTTAAGTTTACATACCCCCGCAGAATTTGATTTCTTGGCCATTTTTTAGAGAATATGAATGAGAACACAAAAACTTTTTTTCACCCATGGTTGGTGTTTGGCTGAAGCCATTTATTATCAATCAACGGTATTTACTCTTTTTATATCATAATGACAACAGAAACTCCCCAAATGACCAAAAGTTTACATACCCCAGTTCTTAATACCGTGTATTGCCCCCTTTAACATCAATGACAGCTTGAAGTCTTTTGTGGATAAGGGTTCTTTATCTTCTCAGATGGTAAAGCTGCCCATTCTTCTTGGCAAAAAGCCTCCAGTTCCTGGAAATTCTTGGGCTGTCTTGCATGAACTGCATGTTTGAGATCTCCCCAGAGTGGCTCAATGATATTGAGGTCAGGAGACTGAGATGGCCACTCCAGAACCTTCACTTTATTCTGCTGTAGCCAATGACAGGTCGGCTTGGCCTTGTGTTTTGGATTATTGTCATGTTGTAATGTCCAAGTACGTCCCATGCACAGTTTCCTGGCTGATGAATGCAAATGTTCCTCCAGTATTTTTTGATAACTGCATTCATCTTGCCATCAATTTTGACCAAATTTCCTGTGCCTTTTGTAGCTCACACATCCCCAAAACATCAGCGATCCACAGTAGGAATGGTGCATTCTCAATTCCTTGGGTATCTTTTTATATCCGTTTCCTGTTTTGTACAGATCAGCTGCCTTTTCCCGCAGATCCTTTGACAATTCTTTTGCTTTTCCCATGACTCAGAATCCAGAAACGTCAGTGCAGCACTGGATGAAGGATGCCAAGGGTCTGTCAGGAGTCCAGAAACTCATTGACCTTTTATACACAAACCTTAATTACAAGCAAACAGATCACAGATGAGGATGGTTACCTTTAATAGCCATTCAACCCCCTTTGTGTCAACTTGTGTGCATGTTATCAGGACAAAGTCACCAGGGTATGTAAACTTTTGATCAGGGCCATTTGGGTAGTTTCTGTTGTCCTTATGCTTCAAAAAGAGTAAAAACAGTTGATTGATAATAAATGGCTTCAGCCAAACACTAACCATGAGTGAAAGAAAAGTTTTTGTGTTATTCATATTCTCTGAAAAATGGCCAAGAAATCATAAACTCTGCCAGGGTGTGTAAACTTATGAGCACAACTGTGTATATATGTATATAAATATATATTAATTTTGCGTGTGTGTGTGTGTGTGTATATATATATATATATATATATATATATATATAATTGATGTATGTAGATATATGTGTGTGTGTGTGTGTGTATGTGTGTGTGTGTATATATATATATATATATATATATATATATATATACATACACAGTATGTGCCCTAAAAGGATTTTTGTTATACCAGAGGTTGTATTGCTCATTATTTTGTACTTGTGTATAGGAAACTTCTTTTTATACTAATTTCTGAGCATTTACTACTTTTTATGGTTCCTGTCTCTTCATTGTTCTATATACTTCCAATTGCTAAATTGCTGATCATAGGTACTATAATAGGTTCTAGTGTGTAAATAGTAATTTCTTTTTGAAGCCCATAGTAATTATTTTGTTAAACCTTTCTTTACCTCTTTTTTTTTTTTTGTTCTGCTAATTCATCCAGAAGCATAAATCACTTTTTTTTCCGTCCTATTATTATTCAAATGTGTTTTATATTCAGAGCAGCAGAGTTAATAAGCCAGCTACAGCTCTCTCATGCTGAGTGCCATTTTACTTTAGAACTATAAAATAATATAGTACCTTTCATTGTGATGTTCTTATGATATGCTGGCTATATTGTTGCGAAAGCAAGCCCCACAGGCAGGATATAGTGAAACCAAGTTGTCATATAGCAGACGAACTACTAAAACCAGAGTACTCAGAATCTGGTGCTGCTGTGCGTGGTAGCCAATCAGCTTCTAACCTCAGCTTGTTCAATTTATCTTTGATAATAAAACCTGGAAGCTGATTACTATGCAGAGCTGCACCATGCAGTTTTAGTAAATGACCCCCATAGATTTGCCTTGGAAGACTTGGAGCCAACTAAGTTTGTGTTTTTTTAATATAGGTAAAGATGTGGTACTCACTCTAAATAATCAAGGTATGATAAGTGCAATATCACCAAAAAAACTTTCCTTAAAGTGCATATGCTTAATCAATGAATGTGACGTAGCATAAAACAAACAAACTATATATATATATAGTCTCATTTGTGGCCATTAGTGGACCATAGGGATCAGACCTTGTAAATGGAGGTGTGTGGTGGCCAGAGCAGGATAAAAAACGCCAAAACTGGGTAATTTTCAGAGGGTCGCCCTTACATTTGTGGTCATTGGTAAGAAAGCCCCCCCCCCCCCCCCGCCTTACAGATGGCTAAAAAAACTCATTGATGTCAGTGGTTTCTGAGAGGCAGAAATTGCTCATTGTATAAGGAACCCCTAGCAACCTCTGTAGGTTTCCTAGAGTTACAAGGAGTTGTGGTTGAGAGAGCCTTATACAAAGATGAAAGATCTACAATCCAGTGTAGGCATTGTAGCTTCCAAATGCCCACTGGAGCTCCTAACAGTGGACTTAGGTTAAGTCATACATTATAAGGCCAAAAGTGTAGACCATCACATCTACAGCAGTTGGACAAAATTATTCGAACCGAGTATGGTAAAAGAACAAAATGGATACCCAATATGCCTTTTGGGATCCAAGACAGCCTGAATTCTCCTGAGAATTGACAAATATGTCTTGGATGGTGGATAATGGAATCCAGTACCACTCTTCACGCAAAAATCTGAATTACAATCCTGTGCAATGTAGTTTTGTCTCTTTTGGTCAGTTGACCATGTCGACTGTGCTTATGCTAATCAGACGACATTTTCCTGGAGTTAGGTACTGATCAAGTAAGTAGACGTGGCTAGCAATGAGCATTTCAATTCAACCCAGAAGTGTTCAGTAGTGTTGAGGTCAGGGCTTTGTGCTGACCATTTGAGTTCCACCACTCCATACTCAACAAGCTATGTCTTTATGGACCTGGCTATCTACACCTAAACTTAATAATACCAAAGGGCTGTCCACGTTCATTAGGTCATACAGTGTAGGTTAAACCTGGTGCGCTACATTAGCAATCATTAGGTGTGAGATCACTATGGAGGCCAAGCTTTGCACTTCTCTAGCCATAGCATGTGCCACCATAGTTATCTAGTCAGAATAAAAAAGACACAAGTCGATCAAGTTCAACCAGTGACATGCTTCCTATTTTTTTTGAGACACTAAGCTCTGTGACCTGATAATGCTAACCCTGTAATTCATAGGAGTAATGAGATCTATACAAAACCTATTTAACCTCTTCCCACCCATGCTATAGCCAAAAGATGGCTCCCGCGCATGAGCTACCTGCGCACACGGCTCTCTCTCTGATCAGTGGGTCAATGAGCCCTTGCCAATGATAGCTGAGCACATGATGTAAACAAAGCCACTAATCTGCCTTTTTTTCCCTCACGCTGATAGCGTGAGGAGGAAAATAAAAGCGGATTACCATCTGGAGTAAACGGACATCAGTCCCGCACACTCCAAACCCCTCCACACTCCAGACTCACTGCTGCTAAGCAGAGCCACCTACCAATGCATATCAGCACTGCTAAGCAGTGCCCACCATTGCCAACTACCAGTACCAGCGCCCACCAGTGGCTCATTATCAGTGCTGCCCATCAGTGTCACCTACCAGTGCCTATCAGTGTCAATCAGTGGTGCCCATCAGTGCCACCTATAAGTGCAGCCTCACCAGTGCTCATCAGTGAAGGAGAAAAATGACCTGTTTGCAAAATTTTATAACAAACTATGAAAAAATGTTTTTTTTTGTTTTTTTCCCAAAATGTTCAGTCTTTTTTTGTTTAACAAAAAATAAAAACCCCAGTGGTGATTAAATACCACCAAAAGAAATCTCGATTTGTGTGAAAAAAAAGATAAAAATGTCACATGGGTACAGTGTTGGATGACCGCGCAATTGTCATTCAAAGAGTGACCGCGCTGAAAGCTGCAAATTGGCCTGGGCAGGAAGGGGGTTTGAGTGCCCAGTAAGCAAGTAGCAAGTGATTGTAAATTGTTTAATACCTACTCTGTGCAATGGAATTGGAAAAAAAGAATAAATGCGCATATTTTTGCATTTTAAAAAAATGTGCATTTTTTTTTTTTTTTTTCCTACAGGAGCCTGGAAAGCGCAATGCCCAGCTTCTGCCGGGCTTGCAAACTAACTGTAGCAAAGACAAAAGAACAACGGCGCACTGGCCCAGCTCATTATCTTCAGATAACAACCTTTTATTAAAAAGTTAAAAACATACTCACAAAAGAGCTGTGAAATAGAGCTTATCAAGCATTTGTGGAGTACTTCCAATGCATGGCCGTGTGCTGCACGGCTGGTTCTCTCACAAACAAGGCTAACGTGTTTTGAGCTTTTCACCTCTTCTTCAGCGCCATTGTTCTTTTGTCTTTGCTACAGTGTATTTGAACTACCCCTAGTCCACCAGTGGCAGCAAGGTGGCACATTATCTCAAGTCCTATACGCATTGAGAATCAAAGTATCGGGTGGAAGATGCCTTCCCTCTGAGCGCGGGAAGGAGCTTTTTGCTTGCGAATGAACTACAAGAGCACTCATCAGAGCCCCCGCAGTTCATTTAGAACTACAAGCCGTCTGCTGAGATGGATGACGTTGGTTGTAGTTCATTCATTCACAGGAAAATGTGAAAGAATGACATGACCATGTGAGCAGAGCCCCACACGGCAGCACTGTGTTTTAAATGGTGACAGCGAGTGCGGGGAGAGGATCCCTGGCGTGTGTCACAGGGGGGAGAGGCAGCAGGAGCTGCAACATATTCCACCCTAAATATGGGTGCGACCTGTAACCTATTCTAAAAGGTGACTTATCCTTTAAAATAGAACTATAGGAAACTTTTTTTTTTTTTTTAAAGAGAGTAAGAGTAGGTTATAACCCCTGTCAGTTTTTTGCCCTCTGTGTCCCATTGGGGAAAATTTACCTTCACTTCCTGTCCCATGGCCAAAACAGGAAGTGAGAAGAAATCCCCACAAATTAAGAGAATCCATTGGGGCCCTCAGGTCACCAGAACCAGTGTCCCCATTGGATGATTTCCCCTCCGTTACTGTTCTGGGGGCAACCCCAGCTTGCCTGTATTTGAATAGCATTGTTTTAAGGTGTCTACTATTACATAAAATGTTCCTCTGGCTACAGGCAATAAAAATGAAAGCATTATGATTGATATAACTTTAATATGTATCATTTTTATAATAAAATATTTGACAGCATAAAAGTGTTGAAGCTCCTAGCTGATAGCCTAAGCATATACAATACTGGGATGCCATAAGTTGTCAGCTCATACTTTTTTGCAGCAATGTACCCCTCCAGTGCTTCCCACCTACAAGTCTATGCTAATAGCTAGTTTCTGTAAATTAATTTTTGCTTATGTGTAACCACATACTCCAACCCCCATGTGGCAATACCCTGGCCTGCTGGTTGGTCACTTGAACCCCTGGTGCTCTATTGTGGAAAAGGAAAATTGTATCCCCTACTGCAAAATAGTTTCCGGAGTTCCCTACAGGTTGTTTAAAGTGGTTGTATACCTCAGACATTTAAATATGAGCAAAGCATATCCCTCTATAGTGTGTATTTGTCTCAGTGCAGAGCACTAAGACCCCTTTCACACTCGTGTGAGATGTCCTGCGATTTGGGACTGCAAAGTCGCATGACAAGTCGTTCCCCATTATTTCCAATGAGTACCGTTCATATCTGTGTAGAGGAAGAGGAATGGCTGCACACTCAGCTCAATACAAATGTAGTTTATTCATAGAAGGTCATAAAATCATATGTAAACAGCACTGGCACAGGTAAGGTAATGCGTTTCGCACAATTAACGTGCTTCGTCATCGTGGTTCTGTTCTGTTTACATATGCTTTTATGACCTTCTATTAATAAATTAAATTTGTATTGAGCTGAGTGTGCAGCCATTCCCCTTTCTCTACACGGATTTGCTGCTGCAGTGACAGGGCGAGCACCCCACTCAAGCAATCATTTGGCACACCTGTCCTATACCTGGAGCAGCCTTCATTTTGGTTTGTCTACTGTTCATATCTGTACGACTTCAAAGTAGTCCCTGCATTACTTTGGCCCAACTTTGAGGCAACTTGAGGTCCATAGACTTCAATGTTAAACCCTCAGTCGCATGCAAATCGCACCTGAATAATATAGATGCATTTTCTGTCCTATTTCTGTATGACTCTGTAATATGTTTTCGTTGTGTCAAAGTTGCAACAAAGTCGGACTAGTCTAAAGTTGTACTAGTCTGAAATCGTGGCAAAATTGCAGTAAAATCGCGTCGCACAATTGTGAAAGGGGCCTAAGTGTCGTTTCTGTCTGCTGCTTCGTTCCTTTGCTATCTACATGAGTCACTTTTGACAAGTTTTCCTGACCCCACGAGAAAAAATGCGATGGGAGTGATCTCCAGCGCACAGCCTGTTATTGACAGGGGGGACCTTCACACCGCAATCACAGGCTGCACTCTGGAGATCCTTTCCCTCCAACTCACAGCTCTCCTCACTGAGCTCTGCAGAGTGTAATTTCAGTTCCCTGCCCCCTGCTTTCTGAAAGCTCAGACAAGCCTTATACATTCTGGACTTGGAATGGTTGTAGAGGAGAGAGGGCTGCAGATAAATCTGTACAACTTATGTAGGAGGATTTGTTTCATCTCTGCTTATCACCTGAGACCTGTCACATCACTGGGTATATGTACGGGCTTACAACCACTTTAAAGCTACCGCCAGTGCAAATGATGACGGCAGTACATTTGCTGTTTCCTGCACCAGTGAGTGGCTAGCTGGGGCCACCAAGGTTTGTACATTTCAATGACAGGTTGGTGGTGGCTGTCTGCAGAGGCAGCGATTACCTGTGGTGTCATTCACAGCTGAACATTGAAATGTACAGATTCCTGCCGCTGTCATTCCCACCAGCACTACCCGCCCATTGTAACCTGAATGTTTTGTTGTTGTGCCACTTGTTCTATTTGTTTAATTCGTTTTCTCCTTCCTTTCTGCCTTTAGGTAGACGTGGACAAGTCTGGAGAGATGCGTCTCATAGAATTAGATGAATCCCACAAGAGCGAGCACACCGTGTTTATAACTCCACCAGAGATTCCTCACTTACCCAATGGAGAGGAGCACCCAAAGAAATACAGGTGAGCAGCAAAAGGCTAATGTCAAATTATCTGTATGCTGGTGATTGCCTTCAGAAGAGTCTACGTGCATTCCAGTTGGGGCGCTCATATATGATGTAATGTTCAACAGATTTTCTTTTTTGCCCACTGTGTCCCATTGGGGATATTTTGCCATCA
Organism: Glandirana rugosa; assembly: GCA_018402905.1. Classification (NCBI taxonomy): domain Eukaryota; kingdom Metazoa; phylum Chordata; class Amphibia; order Anura; family Ranidae; genus Glandirana; species Glandirana rugosa. Next base: position 869,379 of record BLSH010460333.1, on the reverse strand, counting down.
CTTCCATGGTCACAACAGAAAGTGAAAGGAGATCCCTTAAAAGTGAGGGAATCCCTGGTCTTCCCCAGAACTAGAGCTCCTATTGGATGATCTCTTCTTTATTCCAGTTCTGTTGACAACCTAGAATTTGGCATTTTCTTTCATTCTCCCTAACAGGGGTGCGCTTAGTTCTGCACTCCTGTGATCCTATTTCAGCTCGTCCTGACTTTAAAGGAGTTGTAAAGGCAGAAGGTGCATTCTATGCATTAAGATAAAAAGCCTTCTATGTGTAGCAGCGTCTCCTAATACTTGAGCCCCAGCGATGTCCACGAGTCCCTCGGCCGTCTGGGACTTTCCTCCTGATTGGCTGAGACACAGCAACGAGCGACATTGTCTCCTACAGCTGTAAATCAAAATCTGTTAGCCAATCGGGTGAGAGAGGGGGCGGGGCCAAATTGCACCTTCGTGTCTGAATGGGCACAGAGAGCTGCAGCTTGGCCCGGGTGCCACCATAGCAAGCTGCTTGCTGTGGGGGCACTCGAAGGAGGGAGGGGCCAGGAGCAGCGACGAGGGACCTGAGAAGGGGAGGATTGGGGCTGCTTTTTTTTTTGTTTTGTTTTTTTTTTCTTTTATGAGACTTTACAATCACTTTAATGTCGGGATCCACCCAGATGACTGACCGGCAGCTGGCTCAGCCTCTCAGCACGCCGCTGAGAGCCTGAGCCCCCCACTCCCACCCCTTCACAGCCTGGTGCTCTAGTGAGTGCTGGAGGGCCACAGCAGAGAGCCGGTGATTGTCAGTTGTTGCTTTGTTCACTGAAGACCGAGAACTGAGCAATCTGCAGTCTTTGCTCAGTTCTCAGTCTTTGAGATGGCGGGGGACAGATGCAGCATTAGATCACCATTCAGCTGGTCCAGGCTCTGAAGGGACCCTGAATTTAATGTCGGGATCCACCCAGATGCCTGACTGGCAGCTGGCTCAGCCTCTCGGCACGCCGCTGAGAGCCTGAGTCAGACATTTCCACCCCTCCACAGCCTGGTGCTCTGGTGAGTGCTGGAGGGCCACAGCAGAGAGCCAGTGATAGTCAGTTACTGCTTTGTTCACTGAAGACTGAGAACTGAGCAATCTGCAGTCTTTGATCGCTCAGCACGCCGCTGAGAGCCTGGGCCCGCCACTCCCACCCCTCCACCATATGGTGCCGGAGGGGCAGAGCAGCAGTAAAATCTAAGAACTGAGTGATTGGTGGTCTTGTGCAGAGGCAGCAGGGGACAGATGCAGCTTTGGATTAATGCTGCATCCACCTAGGTGAGTATGTAAATGTTTATTTTTTTTAAAATCCGGAACGTCTCTTTTAAGTCACTTATGTAGTGTTTGGGAAACGCCTTTTGGATTAAAAGTCCTGAGAACACATTTGGAAGAATCTACACAACCTTTGTATTAGGAGGGGCCTTGTAGGTGGTCCTTTTTATCAGACCGGGAATTATGGTTCACTGCCTGACAATTCTGGGAAAATATTAGCACATCGTGTGTGGCTGCCAAGATTCCACTATAATAACTGGGTTCATGGCAGTGCAGTGACATGCAGTCTCTGCCAGCTTATATTTTCTTTTTTTCATGAGTGCTTTGTTAGTTTTTTTTAATGCAAACTGAGATAGGTGGGGTTGATTATAATTTTGTTTTGTTTTTTTTGGGGGGGTGGGGGGGGGGGGTTGGTAGCTCAGATTTTTGAATACCTTTTTTTTTTTTTACCAGTTGAGTTTTGTCGTGTTATACCAATGCTCGTGTCTGGTTGTGTGTCCTTTTGTGTGTTTTAAGTAGAATTAATAAACTGCGCCCATGTTTAGGCTTTGTTTAAAGAGAGCCTGTGAAGGTTTTCTGGGGTTAGTCAATTATAGGAAAAATGAGCCCAAGGCTGGGTTCACACTAGCGCAATGCCAGACGCAATATGTGTTTCGCACCGCGTTGCCGTGCAGATCACATGCAATGTCTGTGCGATGCAAATTCAGCCATTTGCAACGCATTTGGATCAAAATGGTGCAGGACCCTTTTTTTGGTCTGCACTGGAATCGTATCGCATGGGTGTTCAGACCCATGCGATCCGATTCCTGCACCAGTTGACAGTTTGCACTGCGATATGCAGACTGATCGGGGGGTGCCATTAACTTTCTATTGACACCCGCAGAGGTTCGCATTAGGCAGTGTGAATTGCCTGCGAGTCCTGTGCGATGCGGGAACCTGCACTGGAATTGCGCTGGTTCCCGCATTGCGATAGTGTGAACCAGCACTAAGGGTGTGATTAAGGTTTTAAGCAATATATAAGGGAATACATAAAAATGTAGGCCGTAGTAGGGGGGGGGGGGGGGGGGAAA
>BLSH010460333.1:842826-867020 GCA_018402905.1 Glandirana rugosa | reverse complement strand
ATATTTTGTATATATGTGTGTGTGTGTGTGAATAAATATATATATATATATATATATATAATATATGGTCTTCAAAAAATTTCCCCGCTTTAAAAAAAGAAAAAAGTGTGGATCTTTTTTTTTTTTTTTTTCCTCCTCAACTACTGACTTTGGCTCTGGAGCAGTCACGTGTCTTAATCTTTCCCTTACACTAGATGAAAAAATAAGAAAAAAAAATATTTTATATACATATAGAAACAAATCGGTAGTGCGGAAAAAAAGATAAAATTTATACAGTATCTCACAAACGTGAGTACACCACTCACATTTGTGTAAATATTTGATTCTATCTTTTCATGTGACAACACTGAAGAAATTACACTTTGCTACAATGTAAAGTAGTGAGTGTACAGCTTGTATAACAGTGTAAATTTGCTGTCCCCTCAAAATAACTCAACACACAGCCATTAATGTCTAAACCGCTGGCAACAAAAGTGAGTACACCCCTAAGTGAAAATGTCCAAATTGGGCCCAATTAGTCATTTTCCCTCCCTGCTGTCATGTGACTCATTAGTGTTATAAGGTCCAAATTGTGAATGGGGAGCAGGTGTGTTAAATTTGATCTCGCTCTCACTCTTACTGTTCACTGGAAGTTCAACATGGCACCTTATGGCAAAGAACTCTGAGGATCTAAAAAAAAGAATTGTTGCTCTACATAAAGATGGCCTAGGCTATTAGAAGATTGCCAAGACCCTGAAACTGAGCTGCTGTTTCAGGGTCTTGCGGTTTAACAGGACAGGTTCCGATCAGAGTAGGCCTCACCTTGGTCGGCCAAAGAAGTTGAGTGCTGTGCTCAGCGTCATATCCAGAGGTTGCCTTTGGGAAATAAACGTATGAGTGCTGCCAGCATTGCTGCAGAGGTTGAGGGGGTGGGGGGGTCAGCCTGTCAGTGGTCAGACCATACGCCGCACACTGCGGAAGGTGGAGGAGCACAAGGTCTCTAACATCCACCAGCTCCATGATGTTGTCATGGGGGAGTGGAAGAGGACTGCAGTGGCAACCTGTGAAGCTCTGGTGAACTCCATGCCCAAGAGGGTTAAGGCAGTGCTGGAAAATAATGGTGGCCACACAAAATATTGACACTTTATTCCCAATTTGGACATTTTCACTTAGGGGTGTACTCACTTTTGTTGCCAGTGGTTTAGACATTAATGGCTGTGTGTTGAGTTATTTTGAGGGGACAGTAAATTTACACTGTTATACAAGCTGTACACTCACTACTTTACATTGCAGCAAAGTGTCATTTCTTCAGTGTTGTCACATGAAAAGATAGAATAAAATATTTACAAAAATGTGAGGGGTGTACTCACTTTTGTGAGATACTGTGTGTGTATATATATTTATTTTCACTGGCCACTTGGATACACCTGTTCAATTGCTTGGTAACACAAATTGCTAATCAGCCAATCACATGGCAGCAACTCAATGCATTTAGCCATCTAGACGTGGTGAAGACGACTTGCTGAAGCTCAAATGAGTATCAGAATGGGGGAGAAAGGGGATTGTGGCTTTGAACGTGGCATGGTTGTTGGTGGCAGATGGGCTGGTCTGAGTATTTCTGGGATTTTCACACACAACCATCTCTAGGGTTTACAGAAAATGGTGGGAAAAAGAGAAAATATCCTCTGAGTGGTAGTTGTGTGGAGGAAAATCCCTTGTTGATGTCAGAGGTCAGGGAAGAATGGGCAGGCTGGTTCCAGATGATAGAAAGCCAACAGTAACTCCAATAACCACTTGTCACACCCAAGGTCTGCAGAATACCATCTCTCAATGCAAAACACATCCAGACTTGAAGCAGATGGGCTACAGCAGCAGAAGACAACACCGGGTGGCACTCCTGTCAGCTAAGAACAGGAAACTGAGGCTACAATTGGCACAGGATCACCAAAATTGGACAATAGAAGATTGGAAAAACGTTGCCTGGTCTGATGAGTCTCAAATTTGAGCTGCGACATTCAGATGGTGGGGTCAGAATTTGGTGCATGGATCCATCCTGCCTTGTATCACCGGTTTAGGCTGGTGTTGGTGGTGTAATGGTGTGGGGGATGGGCACAGTTTGGACCCCTTAGTAACAATTGGTTTAACCACTTTAAGACCAAGCCTGTTTTTTGGGTTCGGTGGTAACAAGTTAAAATCAGGTTTTTTGCCATAAAATAAGAGCCCTCAAACATATATTTTTCTAACACCCTAGAGAATAAAATGGCGGCCATTGCAAAACTTTGTCACACCGTATTTGCGCAGCGGTCTTACAAGCGTGATTTTTTTTTTTTTTTTTAAATTGAGTTTTTTGAGTTAAAAAATAATAAAACAGTAAAGTTAGGGCAATTTTTTTCCATATTGTGAAAGATAATGTTACGCCGAGTAAAATGATACCCAACATGTCATGCTTCTAAATTGCGTCCGCTCGTGGAATGGTGACAAACTTTGCAACATAAAAATCTCCACTGGCGACGTTTAAAAAAATTCTACAGGTTAGCAGTTTTGAGTTACAGAGGAGGTCTAGTGCTAGAATTATTGCTCTCACTCTAACTATCGCGTCGATACCTCACATGTGTGGTTTGCACACCGTTTTCATATGTGGGCGGGGCTTACGTATGCATTCGCTTCTGCGCGCTAGCTCGCAAGGACGGTGCACTTTAAATTGCTTTTTTTTTTCTTAATAATTTTTTATTTTTTATTTTTACTCTGTAATTTTTAAAAAAAAAATTTTGATCACTTTTATTCCTATTACAAGAAATGTAAACATTCCTTGTAATAGAAAAAAGCATGCCAGGACCTCCCAAATATGAGATCTGGGGGTCAAAAAGTCCTCAGATCTCAGATTTACACTAAAATGCTAAAAAAAAAAAATGACATCTCAAAAAAAAAAAAAAATGCCCCTCTTTAAGACCATTGGGCGTAAGTGACTTGTGACGTCTCTTCCGCCCAGCCATGTTATGGAGCCGAGTAAGCGGCTCCAGCCGCTCACTTGGCTCACGGACAGGGGGGGGGGGGGGGTCGCGATCATCTCCGCCGCTGCCGACGGGTCCGGTAAGCGGCGGAGAAGACCGAATCCACCTCTAAGACCACTTTTATCCGACGCAGAATCGCCTGCAGAAAAAAAAATATATCGGGGGTTATGGTAGCTATCTGCTACCATAACAACAGTATTCGACTTCAAACTGTCGCCGTCAAACGACGGCGGGCGGTCCAGAAGTGGTTAAACACCACAGCCTAACTGAGTATTGCTACTGGCCATGTCCATCCCTTTATGACTACATTGTCCCCATCTTCTGATGGCTCCTTCCAGCAGGATAATGCACCATGTCACAAAGCTACAATCATCTCACCACTGGACAATGAGGTCCCTGCACTCCAATGGCCTCCACACTCCCCACATCTCATCCAATAGAGCAGGGGTAGGCAGTCTGCGGCCCTCCAGCTGTTGTATAACTACATTTCCCATGAGGCATTGCAAGGCTGATGGGTACAATTACTCCCAGAGGCATGATGGGACCTGTAGTTTTGCAACAGCTGGAGGGCCGCAGGTTGCCTACCCCTGCAATAGAGCACCTATGGGATGTGCAGCCGATAAATAAATCGGCATCCGCTTTCTGATGTCATCATGGTTCTATGAAGCAAAATCTCTGAGGAACGTTTCCAACACCTTGTTGAATCGATGCCACCAAGAATGAAGGCAAAAGTAGGTCCAACCCGTTACGAGCAAGGTGTACCTAATTAAGTGGCCAGTGGGCGTATATATGACTTGTTTTATATGTATATTATATATATATATATATATATATAAATAAAAAGTATGTATAAAAAAAATAAAATTATTTAAATATATATTTTTTTCTAGACTATCTTCTTTTTATGTGTGTAGGCTCTTCCCTTGTTGTTGTGAATTGTTCTTATTTGATCATCCCTGAGGATCGGTTGTGCGGTCACTTGGGCATACACGGTCCAGCACCAAATTCAAAGAGAAGCCATTTAATCTGCTGGTATATCTTCTGGTTTGGGTGGGGCGGTGTACTCAGATCAGACCCACATAGATTGATCCCAGGATCTTGGTGATGCAAGCTCAGCGGTGCTAACCAATTTTTGTTTAATTATTTCCTTTTAGTTACAATGGTTTTCCTGTCCTCAGCTTGGATCTTTTTGACACTCCGGATGGGCTCCTGAAAAACCAAAGACTTTTCCCTAAAGTCTCAGCTCCCAGTAGCCCATCTCCAATGTTCAGGAGAACAAAACAGGTAAAATATCAATGTATCAAATGTATTTTTTAAAATATATTAAATAGTGTTAATAAGGTGATGTCTAAGGGTATTTTTTTTTATTATTATTATTATACAGGATTTATATAGCGCCGACAGTTTGCGCAGCGCTTTACAACATTAGGGCAGACAGTAAATTACAATACAATTCAATACAGGAGGGCCCTGCTCTTTAGAGCTTACAATCTAGGAGGGAGGGTCAAGTGATACGAAAGGGGCAATAACTGCGGGGGATGAGCTAATGAAGAAAATAAAGTGCAGTTGTTAGGTGGAGGCAGGATAGGCTCCTCTGAGGAGAAAAGTTTTCAGGGATTGTCTGAAAGTGGATAGTTTTGGGGACAGTCTGACAGATTGGGGTAGGGAATTCCAGAGGATGGGAGAGGCTCGGGAGAAGTTCTGGAGGTGAATATGGGAGGAGGGGATGAGGGTGCTGGAGAGCAGGAAGTCTTGGTATTTTGAGACTAGGCTACTTTCACACTGAGGCGCTAAAAATAGCGCCTGTAAAGCGCCTCAAAAATCCCCCCCAATCCACCCCAATGTGAAAGCCGGAGTGCTCTCACACTGGGGCGGTGCGCTTGCGGGACATTACAAAAAGTCCTGCAAGCCGCATCTTTGTGGCGGTGCGGTGAGCGGTGTATATACTGCTCCTCCACCGCCCCTGCCATTGAAATGAATGGCAAGCGCTTCCGAAGTGGCTGCACATTGCCTCAGCAGCGCAGAGTGCCGGCACTTTTATCCCCTTGTGTTGGGGTTAAAAGCGCCACGCTCCAGACTGGATAGTGGAGCCATATCGCCGGTAAAACTACTAAAATGAGCATTAAGTAGCCTTAAGAACAAAACACATTTTTGTAGTTTATTTAGTCAACTAATGTTTCATTACAATATTCCAGGATTGTGGAGCAGTGAGTGTGTGAGGTGTAACAATCATATTCTATGCTTTGAAAGGGGTCACTGGCCTCCTATTTAAAGTGATTGTAAAGGTTTTTTTTTTCTTTGTAAAATAACAAACATGTTATACTTACCTGCTCTGTGCAGCGGTTTTGCACAGAGCGGCCCCGATCCTCCTTTTTCAGGGGTGTCCCAGCGGCACTCCTGGCTCTTCCTCTTCATCGCGTGGCCCAGCGGAGAGACACTTTCCATGCTGCCACCCGTCCTACTGAGTCAATTGACGCAGACGACAGGGCCCTCCCCCACTCCCGTTTCACTAAATTTGATTGAGGAGCCAATGGCTTCTGCTATCAATCTATCCAATGAGGACCCGAGGCAGCAGCTGGAGCTGCTGGGCTTGTGCTCGTCGCTGGAACGATCGCGTTCAGGTAAGAAAATGGGGGGCTCTGCAGTGCAGAAGGTTTTTCACTTTAATGCATTAAAGTGTTTGTTAAGCCACTTGTATAAAAAGTTCCCATCCGCTCTGTATTATAACCAGAAGTTGCCCTGTGTCTGTGTTATACCATCTATATATACTTCTCTGTATAGATAACACACCTTCTTACTACGATCAGTTGTCATTTTTGTGCTTTTCTCTCTCAACTCAGAAGTCCTGAGGGTGGGGCTGAGCACTGCTGCTGACTTCAGCTGGAGAGACAGAGCCGTGTTATGTAATCTATATAGACAAGAATATTTCTGATATAATACTGACACCTGGTGAACTTCTAATACAGAGGAAATAGGAGCTTTTAGAGTTAATTATGAGAGCAGAGAGGAGAAGCTAAGAGAGGAAGAGAGGGGGCCGTTGAAGACCGGCACACAGGAGATAGGCGAGCTGGGAGTGACATAGCCTGCATAGACCACGAGCTCTCAGGATAAGCAATATACAAGGGGAGTCAGCACTCAGGGAGGAAGTCATGACCTGGCATTATCAAACAGATATTTTAGGGAATACAGAGGGATCATTTAAAAAGCAAAATCACCATGCTGCTAATTGCACATTAAAGAGACAGGAGCAGCATTTTTTTCTTTTTTGGGTTAACAAACACTTTAACCACTTGACGGCGGCAAAGTGGTTCGCTATCGCAAAGCGCCCTCACCTGGCGGCGGCTGCGAGAACAAGTACTGTGAGCGCGCGCACGCTCACTGTGTTCCGGGGGGGGGCCAGGGAGCTGGTAAGGCAGACTCTATCTCCGCCGGCTCCCCGCGATGGCTCCCCCACAGTGAGAGAATGGAGGTCGGTGTATGTAAACACGGATCTCTGTTCTGACAGAGGGGGAAGGGATGTGATCACAGGCTCCCTGTATATGGAAGCTGTGATCACTCCCCTTCCCCTGCCAGCCCAGCCCCCATACAGTTAGAACACACTGAGGGAACACAGTTATCCCTTGGAGCGCCCCCTCCAGGTTAACCCCTTCACTGCTAATGGCTTTTACACAGTAATTAGTGCATTTTCATAGCAATTATCGCTGTATTAATGCCATTGGTCCCAAAAAAGTGTCAAAATGGTCCCACATGTCCGCTGCAATATCACAGTCCCGATAAAAATTGCAGATCATCGCCATTACTATTAAAATATTTAAAAAAAATAAAAACCTCATAAATGAATTCTCATGATTGGTAAACGCGGCAACTTTTGCGCAAACCAATTAATAAACGCCGATTTGTGATTTATTTTTATTTTTTTTACCAAAAATATGAGGAAGAATATAAATCGCAAAAAATGCTCTGGTCCTAAACTGGGAAATCCTTCCGGGGCTGAAGTGGTTAAGGTGAAAAACCTTGAGAGTTTACAACTCTTTTAATCTAGGCATAGGATATCAAAATAATTAGTAGATATAGAGTTACACACTTGGGTCTCGTTCACAAGGGCATACTTATTCGTACATCCATGCGAAGGGTCATCTTTGCAGACACGGGATGCACAGTTCTGTGCATCCACATGAAGGCAGTCCCATTGATGTCTATTGGGACACAGAGGCGGCACAGGTACAGGCAATGTTCCACATGGTGGATGGGGGATTATGGTGTGGGGTTGTTTTTTAGGAGTTTGGCTTGGCCCCTCCTTATTACCTTCTTGTGGCATCAGCATACCAAGACATTTTGGACAATTTCATGCTCCCAACTTTGTGGGAACAGTTTGGGGATGGTCCCTTCCTGTTCCAACATGACTGTGCACTAGTGAACAAAGCAAGGTCCATAAAGTCATGGATGAGCGAGTTTGGGATGGAGGAACTTGACTAGCCTGCACAGAGTCCTGACCTCAACCCGATAGAACACCTTTGGGATGACTAAGACCCCTTTCACACTGAGGCACTTTACAGGCGCTATTTAGCTAAATATAGCGCCTGTAAAGCGCCTCAAAAATCCCTCCCCATCCACCCCAAGGTGAAATCTTGAGTGCTTTCACACTGGGGCGGTGCGCTTGCAGGATGTTACAAAAAGTCCTGCAAGCAGCATCTTTGGAATGGTGCAGTGAGCAGTAATATACCGCTCCTCTCCTGCCCCTGCCCATTGAAAACAATGGGGTAGCCCTTCCAAAGCCGCTGCACATCGCCTCGGAAGCGTGAAGCGCAGACACTTTTCGCCCAGTCTTAACCCCTTGTGGGGGGTTAAAAGCGCACCACTCCCGCCGCCATAGCGCCACTATAACACCAGTGTGAAAGTGGCCTAAGTGCGGAGACTGCAAGCCAGGCCTTCTCGTCCACATCAGCGCCTGACCTCACAAACGCACTTCTGTAAGAACGGTCAAACATTCCCATAGACACTCCTAAATTTTGTGGACAGCCTTCCCAGAAGAGGTGAAGCTGTTATAGCTGCAAAGGGTGGGCCAACTCAATATTGAACCCTACGGACTAAGACTGGGATGCCATTAAAGTTCACGTAAAGGCAGGCGTCCCAATACTTTGGACAATATAGTGTGTATATAAAGCGCTGCGTAAATTGACGGAACTAGTTGAAAAGAGAATCATTAATGCGCTTGTAGTTATTTGACTTTTTTAGATTTATATTAAAAACAACCATGAAATCTGATTGGCTGCTATGGGCAACACCTTCACTTTTATCTCTGAACAGCTTTTTATAAGTGAGCCGGTCAGATTTGGGTGGTCCGGTTTTAAGTTTGTGTGTAGAGAATGAAACAGCTGCTGTTTTAACCTTTTTGCAGGAGATCAGGTCAGCTCATAAAATAGCCAAGCAGTACTCGTCCATCCCCCAGATGTGGTCCAGATGTCTGCTGAGGCATTGCTACGGCTTGTGGTTCATCTGCCTGCCCGCCTACGTTAAAGTCTGCCACTCCAAAGTGAGAGCGCTGCGCACTGCTTATGATGTGCTGCGGAAGATGCATGTCAAGAAAATCGACTCTCCTGATGAGGTGAGGGGAAAAAAAAAAAGAGTACTTGGCGGCTCCCTGATGCTGCAGCAACACCCGATAGTTTATGCAATAATGTACATATATGAGCAAAATTTAAGGGGATTCTAAACTTATTTTTTTTTTCTGTAAAATAACAAATTTGTTATACTTACCTGCTCTGTGTAATGGCTTTGCACAGAGCAGCCCCAATCCTCTTTCTCGGGCCCCACACCGGCGCTCCTGGCCCCCCCCCCCTTCTGAGTGCCCCCCAAGGAACTTGCTCATGAGTGCTCGCTCCTGAGCCTCACTGCCTGTGTTTGACACCAGGACTCAACCCTGCTCCCTCGTCACTGGCTGTGATTGACAGCAGTAGGAGCCAATGGCTTCCGCTGCTGTCTCTGAGTTAATGGGGAGGGAGAGAGCAGAGAGAGACTCTGCTCTCTTGCACATCACTAGATCGAGGTTGGGCTCAGGTAAGTATAAGGGGGGGACTGGGAGGTGGAACTACATGCAGAAGGTTTTTAACCTTTGTTTAATTCATTTGGAGAGTCTTAAAACGAGACCTTTCAGATGGGATAGCAAGTCCGCATTTTCTTAAAGGCTGTACTTTTTTTTTTATTTTTCACTGCAGTGGGAGATAAAATAAAGACCAGCTGAAGTGAGCTGAGCAAAGAAGGAAATCTCTCTGATCTTCAAAACATTCAGCTTAACAACTTAGACCTCATTTACATTGCTGCTGGTAAACCGACGTTTGGAGGCATTTGGGTGTTTTTTTTTTCAGCTGCCCCTGAACTCTCCTCTGTTATCTTATCATAACATTTACACAGGGTCGTTTAAGGTCATTTTCAGGCAGTTGAGTTTAAAGGCTCTTTTTGGAACGCAAAAAAATGGGTTCAGACGCCAGTTCAGAGGCATTTGAAACTCCAAACAGCTTGTAAACGCGTCTAAACGCGGTAACTCGCGTCTAGGACCGTTTCGTTTACAGGCATTTCCATTTTTACAAAAAAAAAAATTTTACTTTAAAAACGCTCCTAGACGCAAACGCTGCTAAACGCCGCATGCAAAATGTGTCAAAACGGCCGTTTTGGACATCGGCTTCTAGCTGTCAAAATAAATAGTTCAGGGGAGGTTAGCATAGCGTCCCATGTAAATGGAGCCTTATACATATGAATATGCATGAGATGTGGGTGTGTTTTAGTATATTCTAGGTGTGATTGTAAAACTTAGTCCAATCAGTGTCCGTATCTCCTATTAGCAATCAAGCAGTTAAATGGGTGGTTTTCCCATGTGACCGATAGAAAGTGAAACGATACATGGGCAGCGCCATGACAGTTCTATTTTAAACTGGTTTTTGATAAGAAGTCCATCTTGAAGCCGAAAGGGAGTAGTTCATATCATCACATATCCAAAAGTTTCGTTTTCTCAGGAATAGAAACAAAAACGCCTATGGAAAATGAGAAAAAAGCATTTTATAAATTCTTAAAGTGACCGTCTCTATATATATCTCAACGTTATTATACCCCTATATTTCTACTCACCTTCATGCACAGAATGCATTAAGGTGAAAAAAGAACAGTCTGCCCTTAGAACCACTTTGAGGAAAACTTTAGGGAAGTAATGGTGGCTGTAACACCTAAAATAATTTTGACTGTCACTAGAAAACGTACTGTATGCCTGACGGATGTCCAGAAACCTACCATTCTGTGCAAAAGAGTTGATCAAATGGATTGGGTAGAGCTTAGGTTCACTTAGGCCTCATTTGCATTGCATTTGTTGCAGGGAAGCATGCAAAACAGTGTCCCCCAACCACTCCCCCTTATGCTGCAAAGATAACCGCCAGGAGTTTAAACATTAGGCTCCTGCTTTGCTTTGTGACCACTGCAGGAATTGTACCTCTGTCACATTCCACGTGTACTCCCAATTGTCAAACACTACCTATTTAATGAGGTTGTGCTGCAACTGCCGCACATCCATATGCAATGCACACCGTTGTGGTGCGGTGTGGTGCGGAGGTTAAAACAGATGGCGAGTAAGCAACATATCACCTCCTCACTGCCTGACGCATTCCTCTGAAAAGCAAACCAATTGTGGATCATTTTCCAGAGGGGCAGCAATCCTTGCTGCTGTTATAAACGAGCTCCAAATGTGACCTATAGTCACAGCATACACTTTCAATTTATTTCATCAGCGTTGTGATAAGAACACAAACAATAGTTGTAGTTGACAAACCAATATAAGATTACTTGAAAAATCTTCTTTCATGCTGTGAGTGCTGCTTGTCTGCTGGCCGCCTCTTTCCACAACTTCCTGGATCCTCTGCATGCTTTGCAGCTTCTCCTCCATTTCTAAGGACTACATATCCCATGGTACCTTGCTTCCTGCAAGCAGCGATTCCCTGTACTGACTCCGCCTCCTGAAACCCCTCCTCTCAGAAGGCTGGCTCTGTGAAATGTGTGACACGGCATTACCTGCTCACAGGGCATAGTGACTACGGGTCACTGAATTCAAGGAAGTAAATGTGTAGGATCTTCACAAATTAAGACTACAAACATCAAGAGCCTTCAAATTAATAGGAGTCGGCTAGAAATAATTGAAGCACAATGTGGAGAGGAATATAGGATTTTACATTTTGACCATAGACACTGCTTCTAATAGATGCTAAAACCTTGATTATCAGCAAATTCCATTACAGCTTCTACCTCAGTGTTTCTCAATTCCAGTCCTCAAGGTGCACCAACAGGTCATGTTTTCAGAATTTCCCTCAGATGGAACAGCTGTGGTAATTACTAAGGCAGTGAAACTGATCAAATCACCTGTGCAAAATAATGGAAAACCTGAAAACATGGCCTGTTGGTGCACCTTGAGGACTGGAATTTAGGAACACTGGTCTACCTCCTCTACCCTAGTGAAATTTTAGCTCTGTACTAAACTAGGAGCGCACTGTTGTCTTCCTAAAATGTTGGAGTTTAAAAAAAAAATAGTTCTTGGGTGACAGATCTGTCTGATTGTAGAAGTAACTCAATATTGTTGTGCCCCATAAATGTGTTGTCTGATTTTTTTTATATTGTAGTTTTTTGTATACTTGCATCTCCCAGAAATACTCATTGTGTACATATTTGTGTGTGGCAGGTCTGCTACCGCGTACTCATGCAGCTGTGTGGCCAGTATGGGCAGCCCGTCCTTGCTGTCAAAGTTCTGTTCGAAATGAAGAAAGCTGGAGTTCACCCAAATGCAATCACTTATGGTTACTATAATAAGGTAAGAGCCGGTTCATACTACAGCGACTTCAGATCCCACTTGTGTCGCCCCAAGTCCCTTGACATAAGAAATCCCATTGAAGTGAATGGGAGCCCTCTTAAAGAGGAAGTAAACCCTGATGTAAACTCTTATGGGTTTACTTTCTCTTATTCACCTGCAATGTAGAAGCATAATAGGCTAGTATGCATCACATACTAGCCTATTATGTGCCACTTACCTGCCATCAACGTCCGTGCTGTCCCCACAGAAGGAAGCGTCCATCTTCGCCACTCTTCCTTCCAGGGGCCGCGAACTCCGGCGCTGTGACTGGCCGGAGTCGAGTAACGCTTTCAGTGAAGAAACGGCACGTAGGCCGTTTCTTCACTGCGCATGTGCCGAATGATGTCGGCACATGCCAGGTATAGCGTATATTTCCTAAACCGTACAGGTTTAGGAGATATACAGAGAAGCTACAGGTAAGCCTGATTACAAGTTTACCTGTAGTTTAAAGTGGTTGTCAAGAGTTGACAACCACTTTAATGTACACTACTGAAGTTGTTTTGACTTCAGAAAAGGTTCCTGTACTACTTCAAGGTGACTTCTATTGGACTTGTGCCCAAAGAATTCAATGGAAGTCTCCTCCAAGTTGGATCCCCCATCTATATTGAAGCGACTTTACAGGAAAAAGAAAATAATTACCCAGGTAAAAGGAATGATGTCAGGAGAGCTATATTCACTGATTGGCCACAGACAAAGTTGCCTGGCATGGAGGTCGCTTTAAGTCGCATTGTAAGTCGCCCAAAGTCACGTTGAAGTCGCGTTCAAATCGCTTACAAAGTCCGACTCTGAGTGGGCTTCATAACAGCTACATTGTAGCAAGCTGCTACCTTTTTGCAACTCTTTTTATGTAAGCATTTTGTTACCAAAATTAAAAAGTATTTGATATAAAAAATAACTACTATACTAAATTTACTTAAAGCGGAATTCATATTCTGAATACTTTAATATTTCAAAGGGAAATTGTTAAAGCGGTAGTAAACTGCATTAAAAAAAAAAAAACGGGCCCCGGGCAGATTAAAGAATTTAACCTAAAAAAAAAAAATTAGGCTGATAATACAGAGCCTATGGAGTCAGGCTGCACATGCTCAGTCTGATGTGTATTGCTAGAGTGTGTTTTTCTTGGGGGGGGGGGGGGTACAGGTGATGAGCACAGGGCCAATCAGCACTGTCCAGAGAGTCAGGGGTCTTGCAGTCTCATAGGACATTCAGAAAACTCCTACAAGCTTTAACCAGTGCTTGGCTGGACACTGACAGAAGTCACAAGACTGCTATATACTGCTGATGAGAAAAGGTATTTAGCAGTTTTATATTTACTAAAATAATTGCATTTCCATGTACTGTAGGAGACCAGCATAGTGAATGCAGGCTTCCTAGGTTTAGGAACGCTTTAAATTGAGCTAAATACTTGCAATAAATTCCAATAATTAACGGTGTATATTGAGTTTCTAGCTGTACACTCTATGGTGATCTCACAACACCCTTATACAAATACAGTATAAACTAGTGCAGTGCAACACAAACAATACATGTGCATAAAAATCTCATAATCAAAGTATTGTGAAATTTCAAAATTACTATTCCATAGTTCAATTGTGACTCAATAATGAAATAATTCAAAAAAGGGGCAAATCTGCAAAAATAGGTCAAGTCCAGGGCTCCCCAGAAAACGATTAATCTTCTATCTCTTTCACTCCTCCGGTGATTGGTGCACCTTCACATCCCAGGTAAAAAAAACCTGCTCACCTCAAGCTCATAGATATACAGTTGTGCTCATAAGTTTACATACCCTGGCAGAATTTGATTTCTCAGCCATTTTTCAGTGAATATGAATGAGAGCACAAAAACATTTCTTTCACTCATGGTTAGTGTTTGGCTGAAGCCATTTATTATCAATCAACTGTGTTTACTCTTTTTAATCATAATGACAACAAAAACTACACAAATGACCCTAATCAAAAGTTTACATACCCTGGTGATTTTGGCCTGATAACATGCAAACAAGTTGACACAAAGGGGTTTCAATTAAACGTAACCATCCTCACCTGTGATCTGTCTGCTTGTAATTAGTGTGTGTGTATAAAAGGTCAATGAGTTTCTGGACTCCTGACAGACCCTTGCATCTTTCATCCAGTGCTGCACTGACGTTTCTGGATTCTGAGTGATGGGGAAAGCAAAAGAATTGTCAAAGGATCTGCAGGAAAAGGTAGTTGAACTGTATAAAACAGGAAAGGGATATAAAAAGATATCCAAAGAATTGAGAATGCCAATCAGCAGTTTTCAAACTCTAATCAAGAAGTGGAAAATGAGGGGTTCTGTTGAAACCAAACCACGGTCAGGTAGACCAACTAAGATTTCAGCCACAACTGCCAGGAAAATTGTTTGGGATGCAAAGAAAATCCCACAAATAACTTCAGGTGAAATACAGGACTCTCTGACAACATGTGGTGTGGCTGTTTCCAGATGCACAATAAAGAGGCACTTGAAGAAAGATGGGCTGCATGGTCGAGTCGCTAGAAGAAAGCCATTACTACGCAAATGCCACAAAGTATCCCTCTTACAATACACCAAACAGCACAGAGACAAGCCTCAAACCTTCTGGCACAAAGTCTTTTGGAGTGATGAGACCAAAATTGAGCTTTTTGGCCACAACCATAAACATTACATTTGCAGAGGAGTCAACAAGGTCTATGATGAAAGGTACACCACTCCTACTGTGAAACACGGAGGTGGATCGCTGATGTTTTGGCAATGTGTGAGCTACAAAGGCACAGGAAATTTGGTCAAAATTGATGGCAAGATGAATGCAGTTATCAAAAAATACTGGAGGAACATTTGCATTCATCAGCCAGCAAGCTGTGCATGGGATGTACTTGGACGTTCCAACATGACAATGATCCAAAACACAAGGCCAAGTCGACCTGCCATTGGCTACAGCAGAATAAAGTGAAGGTTCTGGAGTGGCCATCTCAGTCTCCTGACCTCAATATCATTGAGCCACTCTGGGGAGATCTCAAACATGCAGTTCATGCAAGACAGCCCCAGAATTTCCAGGAACTGGAGGCTTTTTGCCAAGAGGAATGGGCATCTTTACCATCTGAGAAGATAAAGAGCCTCATCCACATATACCACAAAACACTTCAAGCTGTCATTGATGTTAAAGGGGGCAATACAAGGTATTGGCTGGGGGTATCGGGGTCATTTGGGTAGTTTCTGTTGTCATTATGATGTAAAAAGAGTAAACACAGTTGATTGATAATAAATGGCTTCAGCCAAACACTAACCATGAGTGAAAGAAATGTTTTTGTGTTATCATTCATATTCTCTGAAAAATGAAATCATAAATTCTGCCAGGGTATGTAAACTTATGAGCACAACTGTATATGATCGGTGTATTCACATCCACTCAGCTGATGACCCCTCTCCAGTCCTCCTCAACGCCAGGATACTTCTCCAGC
This sequence comes from Glandirana rugosa, assembly GCA_018402905.1. Lineage (NCBI taxonomy): Eukaryota > Metazoa > Chordata > Amphibia > Anura > Ranidae > Glandirana > Glandirana rugosa. Next base: position 851,694 of record BLSH010460333.1, on the reverse strand, counting down.
TCTCAATATATTTGTCTCCTGCATATGGATTACATGCAATAGAAAGGTGAATACATAGTGCTTCCCGTTTTTTAAAACCTTTTGTTCACACAACCCCAATAAAATACACTTACAAGATTAAAAAACAAAAGCGCTTTTTGATGCACATCAGCCGGCTCACCACTCTACAACTTCACTGGTGGAGGAAGGAGCCGAGCCAGTGACGTCACAGAGCTCTGGGAATGGATGAGCTACAAGTCCCGCGGCAAACGCACTTGTTCGCAGTGGAATACAAATGTTGTGACCACCGCACTTGCAGTCCATTGACACTTCCTCAAGCTCTCCTGTACCTCGATACTGACATTGTGCTGAAGGAAGAGTCTGCCAGTGCCCTTCATTGCACCTGCCATCCACTGATCACCGGTGCAATGCTTCATATAGACTCCTATATAAAAAATTATAAATACACTTGTTTCTCCACACAAATATGCACAGTTAGTTATTATGGTTCACACTGGGTCCTAGTACACACTGAATTCTAACGCGAGTTGGATTGAATTGCACGACAAGTGAAAAGTGTGTTTTATGGAACCCATTCACATATATGCAGTGCAACTGCCATCAGACTTTAAAAAGGGTCCTATTCAAGTTTGGTGCAATGCAGTACGATTTTGTGGCCCATAGACTTGAGTTGGCACCCGCCAGCATCCTAACAACCAGTGACATTTATAGCTGTGCTAAACTCCAATGCAAGGTCCTGGATGGGTTTTATGAATCCTTTTAACAAGTAGATTACTTAGAGGAACAGTGTGTTTAGCACCGGTGTATACAAAGCTTATGTTACCGCAGTGTCAGACCATGTTAGCTTGCAATGGACTGAACGTTCCCAAACAAAATTCATGTGTGTTTTGTCATATTGTTCCTAAGTGGATCCTTTCGCTCCTGCCCCCCGTGTCAGATGTAGAACATGCAAACTGCCAAAAAATGTGTCATAATGTGTTTTCATACTGTTCCTGCACAGGCTGTTCTGGAGAGTGTTTGGCCCTCTGGGAATCGAGGGGGTTACTTCCTGTGGATAAAGGTCAGGAATGTACTTCATGGAGTTGCCCAATTTAAGAGAGCCTTGAAAAAGCAACATTCCTTAGCGCCCCACACAACGCTTTCAGGTATTTATTTGTCTTCATGCTGACTGGTTAGAACAGCCTTTCTTAAACTTTTCAACATAAAGGAACCCTTGAAATAATTCTCCGGTCTCGGGGAACCCCTGCTAAAAATTAAAAATCTACAGCTCATGATACATTAGTGTGATGGTCAATGGAAAGAATGCTCCTTACACTTGTGGTCACTGGGAAGAATTACCCCCTTACAGATAGCTAAAAAGATCAATGATGTCATTGGAAATTTATCTGAGAGGTAGAAATTGACCATTGCTCAAGGAACCCCTAACAACCTCTGGAGGAACCCTGGTTGAGAAACCCTGGGTTAGAGGGACACCAAAAGGTAAAATACACCTTACGGTTAATTTTTGTGCTATAGTACTGACTTTTTATTTATTTCAGGTACTTTTATAGTGCCGTCATTTTACGCAGCGCTTTACATATACATTGTACATTCACATAGGTCCCTGCTGTCAAGAAGCTTACAATCTAAGGTCTCTAACTCACATTCATACATACACATACTAGGGCCAATTTAGACAGGAGCCAGTTAACCTACCAGCATGTCTTTGGAGTGTGGGAGGAAACTGGAGTACCCGGAGGAAACTCACGGGGAGAACATGCAAACTCCAAGCAGGTGGTGTCGTGGTTGGGATTCAAACCAGCAACCCTTTTGCTGCTAGGCGAAACTGCTAACCACTACACCACTTTGCTGCCAAAGGGTATTTTCTCTTTTGAAGCCAAATTGGAATAACCTCTAATCCGAATTTGTTACAGGTCCTCATTCACATAGCATTAAAAAAAAAAAAAAAAAAATGTAGCTTACCCTTTTTTCATGCTGTATTCTGGACCCTCAATCTGGGAAGTATAGAAAGCTCCACCTTTTTGAATTGCCAACATTCCTTACTGAAATACAATAAATATACATATTTCCCTAGGGACTTTAGAGACAAACCACAATTAACCTTTAACCACTTGCCGCCCCTCCACCATTAGTGCATTTGCTGCGTTGGGGTCGCAGCTGCAGGCTCAGTCACGTGTGTGCATATAATATATATATGTATATATATATACGTGTGTGTGTGTGTATGTATGTGTATATATATATATATATGCGGCACAGTGGTGTAGTGGATGGCACTTTCGCCTAGCAGCAAAAGGGTCGCAGGTTCCAATCCCGACCACAACACTACCTGCCTGGCGTTTGCATGTTCTCCCTGTGCCTGCGTGGGTTTACTCCTGGTACTCCAAAGACATGCTGGTAGGTTGATTCGATTCTGTTTAAAATTGCCCCTAGTATGTGTATGAATGTGAGTTAGGGACCTTAGATTGTAAGCTCCTTGAGGGTAGGGACTGATGTGAATGTACAATGTATATGTAAAGTGCTGCGTAAATTGACGGTGCTATATAAGCACCTAAAATAAATAAATCTATATATATAATAACAATGTAAACAACCTGTCATGAATGGCTTTCCATTCATGAGCCACTTGCTTACGGTTTTGAAAGGTATGTAGCAGTATACATTTTGGCCAAAATTTATGAAGGAAAAATTATTAATTTGCAAAATGTTATAACGAATTGTAAAAAAAATGCATTTTTCTTAATGTTTTCGGTCTTTTTTTTTGTTTATATCGCAAAAAATAAAAAGCCCAGTGGTGATTAAATACCCCCAAAAGAAAGCTGTGTGAAAAAAGGACACAAATTTCATATGGGTACACTGTAGTATGACTGAGTAATTGTCATTCAGAGTGTGAGAGCACTGAAAGCTGAAAATTGGCCTGGTTAGGAAGGGGGTATAAGTGCCCAGTAAGCAAGTGGTTAAAAAAAAAAATGTATTGCATTCCTTCATTTCACAAAAAATTGTGACCAAAAATTTCAACTTCAAATAACTCGCCATGCCTCTTACTGGTAAACATATGGTTAAATGGTAAACACACAGTGTCTTTAAATGCTGAATGGCAATGCAATTGAAATAAGTCCCCTCTCGACCCCCCGCCCCCTGTAAGAACGATTAAGCGGCTCAACTGCCGCTATGATTGTTCTTACAGTGCAGAGAATCGCCGTCTGAAAAAAGATGATATCTGAATGATGCCTGCAGCTACACACATCATCCAGATATCACCACTCAAAGTCCAGGACGTCATATGGTGGCCTTGGGCGGGAAGTGGATATTAATGAGGACAGACTTGGGACAGGCTCACTCTAACATTGCTCAAAAACCTTGCAGTCAGCCATGACACTCCTCCTCCTGAGAAACTTCTAAAAGATAAGAAATCTCATTTTAAATAAATTGTAGGCTTCTTGTATGAATGGGAACACACCCCAAATTTGACTGCAAAATTGGAAATACACTTTAAAGTTTAATCATCTGTTTGTCTGCAAACCAGGATAGTTCTGAGTTGCATAGTAACTGTGTCCTTTTCTCTCTGTTTTCCTAGATGGCAGTGACCTGGATGCTGTCAGCCATGGAAGTATGGACAGCTCTATAGACATGAACCCCACAGAGCAGCCGTCATTCAGTGCAGATGTAACTATTGCCGATGCTGCTGATGACAGATCCAGTACAGGTGTGTGCTCTGCAGGGAGAATCCAGAGACTGAGTAAATAAACCTCGCCTACACATAATCCCCCAAAGGCTTGTTGCAAGACACTTATGGTATCCAATTAGAAAGAGTTGTTAGATCTAATGGTACAGCTGGGAAAATCTCAAGCAAGGATTGCTATTCCTGCTGTCACTGAGCTTTCCAGTTAAAGCTAAATCCAAGTACATGAGACAAAGGTATCATGCAATATAACACCAAACAGGCTAAACTGTTTTTGGGTAAGTGGACTAGAAAATTACATTAAGATAATTCACACCTTTAGGTAAATAAATAGATGTGGTGAATTGAAAGAATAGTAGTGAGTTGACGACACCATTGGACAATTCCTAAGGAAGGGATGTGGAGATTGCAGCGCTTGCAGGGGTCCAGCTGCGAGTCCGGCCACAGGAGAGGGGGAGACCTCCAGCAGCACCAGGCTGCGATCGGTTGAGGGTGGATAGGTCAACTGGGCAGCTGGCTTCTGGAGCAGAAGTGGCTCTGTGAACGATACAGCAAAGAAGACAAGCGGCGCCCAACTAAGTGTAGCATAGGGTTAAAATCCATTCCATTTATTATAAATTGCACTTACAAGATGCAAGTAGAAAACAGGCGTGTAGATGAAGGGAGTCCTGGCTTCTGCAGTTCTTCTAGTGGGAGCTCTGGGGGTCCCACCTGCACATATGGCTGGCCGTGCCGGTAGTTCCCGGAGCTCCAGGCGTGTGGGCGGGATGTTACCAGGTGTGTCTGGTGAGGGCAGGAATGTTTTTTAACCCTATGCTACATTTAGTTGGGCGCCGCTTGTCTTCTTTGCCAATTTCTAATGAAGGCAGCTTAGAATGTCATGCAGCTGCTGACCATTGTATTCTTGACAGCGGAGGCGTCCTGCTGTCAGAATATAATGGCACAGCAGAGAGGATTCTTCCATCTGTCTCACATGTGTGGATGGGGGAATCGGTTGGTTTCTTTCTGATAGAAAAGAAAAAAAAAAAAGAACCATCTATGCTCAGCCTTAACACCTTCCCGCCCGGCTTGGCCCGGGGGTTTTATTGTTCTGACTGGACTTCATATGACAGCGCATAAGTAGAGGAGAGCCGATAAACAACTCTCCTGATGGGGGGGGGGGGGGGCTCTGCACTGAAGATCAATGTGAACCATGCCAGTGCCCACTAGTGATTCCCACATGTGCCAATCAGTGATGCCTGTCAGTGCCTCCTTATCTGTGCCCATTAGTGCCACTCATCCGTGCTGCCAATCAGTGCCTCCTTTCAGTGCCCATAAAGGCTGCCTATCGTTGCTGCATATTAGTGCATCCTCATCAACGCCTATCAGTGTCCATCAATGCAGCCTCATCAGCGCATATCAGTGAAGGGGAAAAATTACAAAATTTTGAAACGGAAACTAAGAAAAACTTTTTTTTCTTTTAAATTATCATTTGTTTAGCACAAAGTAAAAAAAATCAGTGGTGATTAAATACCACCAAAAGAAAGCTCTATCTGTCAAAAATAAAATGATAAAAATGTCACATGGATACAGTGTTGCATGACCGCGCAATTGTCATTCAAAGTGTGACAGCACTGAAAGTTGAAAATTTGCCTGGGCAGGAAGGGGGTGAAAGTGCCCAGTATTGAAGTGGTCAAACTATCTAATGGTTTCCTAAAGCGGAACTAACCCAGGAGATCTTTTTCAGCCACGGAAACTGCCATCTTGGTCTCTGTTTGATTTGCAGCTGCCATGATGCTGCACATGTGAACAGTTAATGACACAAGCCATGTGATGGCTTGACAGTTTGGTTAAAAGCACAGGCAAATTTAATTTTCTGCAAGCTGGTATGGTAACTGTTTTTTTAAAACCGGTAAATCGATGGGTTTGGTTCCACTTTAAAACTGAACTAAACCATCCTATCCTTTTTAGCCAAGGAAGCTGCCATCTTGGCCTCTGTTTGATCTGCAACTGCAATGGTGCTGTATATCAGGGACGTGCAGCACGTCACGGGAGGCGGGTGAGGCAGAGCTTCAAGGGTTGTAGCTCAGAGACCTGGGGTCACAGAGACCCCAAATTTGGGGGGTAGGTAGCCAAAGTCCTACCCCACCACTGGTCAATTGGGGCTTCTGGCACCTGTGGTTACCGGAGATATGGGGCTCTTTGCGCAGGCTGTCAGAAGCTACACACAGAGCTGTCAGTTTAAATACAAGCTGACTCGCTGTGTTTGCAGCAGACTGAGAGGATGAGCTCACAGTGCCTCTCACTTCTTGTCAGAGGCACTAAGCTCAGTGGACAGCTTGGAGCCTTGGACCAATATTAAAACACTATTGGTCCAAGCTTGCCAATAAAAATGCTGCAGTGGCGGCACGCCTCACTGAAGTGTCATAGAAGGGGCGTGTGTCTAAAAGACACATGCCCCCTTCCAGCCCAGTCCTCTTAACTACAAGGAAAAAACATGGGTTTATAGGTATAAGATTTACCCACAATCCCACGTTTTTCTCTAAGGCCCCTTATTTCACACTGAGGCGTTTGAAAAATGCGTGCAAAACATCAAGCGTTCTTACCCCTTTTTTGCCGCGTTTTTCCTGCATTGTCGCTATAATTAGCGCTAACGCCCAGGCGTTTTTCAAGCGCTTTTGAAGCTCTAGGATTAAATAGCACATCTCCATACATTACATCCTGTTTACTCCCTGGTATTTTGACCTTTCCACAACCTCTGAGCATTTTGCTGGCGCTTTTAAATCGCTTTACATTAATTTCAATGTATATGGGCGTTTTTAATGCGCTATTTTTAGCACTCAGGATAAGCACAAAAAATCATGCTTGCAGAACTTTTTTAAACACGGCTCCAGTGCGACGCCAGGAAAGCACCTCAGTGTGAAAGTAGCCTAAGAGGGAGAATCTGCTGCTGCTGAAAAGCTACTTTTTTTTTTTTTTTTTTTTTTTATAATCAAGCTAAATAATGTAATATTATTTGTAATGTAATATTGTAATGCTATATGTTATAACATAATTTATTCTTTATCTACTGTGAAATTACTGGTTTGAAGTTATAACTTCAAAGTTCAGTAATTTGTCCATTGATCGGTTATGGCACCAGTCATTTGATGGCTTGACAGTTGAGAACCCAAACAAATGTGACAGTTAGCATTCCCGGTATCTGTTTTTTTAAAACCGTTAAATCGATGGGTTTAGTTTCACTTTAAGTCTGAGATTCTGGGTGTTAAAATGTCAGCACTTTTATTTGGGGGGGTAGGGGGGGCAGGTACCTGCTCTCACTTCCTGGTCAGATTGCTCCAAGTATTTCCTGCCCCAAACCCCCCACCCTCGGTTCCTCCTGGGACATACACAAGTCCCAGAAGACGTGCGCAGTAGGAAACTGGCAGGTGAAGTTGCCGGCGCCTGCACCCGAAGCCGATTGACAAATCGGCTCAGGGTGCCAACATCACTGGGTCCCTGGACAGGTAAGTGTCCTTATATTAAGTCAGCAGCTACTGTATTTGTAGACTGCCCAGACTGGAGCTCCTCTTTAAAGCAGAATGTCACTTCCCCTGGCATGTGTAGTTCCCTGGTCTCTCCCACCCCCACCTATGGCATTTTGAGTCCAAAAGTCCTTTCCATCCAGCCCCCATCTACCCGCTCCATTTTTGTTTAAGCAAGAATGTCATGTCCTGCTCTGGCAGCCTCCTGGAATATTCACATCACATTTCTTAGGAAGCTGCAGGGGTAGAACAAACGGTGGCGGTTGTGCAGAGCTGGTGCATGTCATTGTGGACTGGCTGTCCGAACCCAGAAGAGGCAACCAGCTCATGATGATGGCATTGGCACCATGGGTTGTCACACCTGAGCAACGGATCACAGAAGGACAACACTGGATCTGCTGGACAGCTAGATATGTCAATTGAGAACAATGCTGCATGACAGAGTGACGTTCCTCTTTACATTCCAGGCGTGCACCACTGCCCATTAGGGTCCCACTTTCTCTGTTGGATTTTTTAATTTTATATTAAAATTATTGCAACTGTAGAGGAACTGGGGACCCCTGAGTTTGTAGTATTAGTTCAAGGTGAGCAGACACCAAGCTGTTTTTCTTTTAGAGCCCCCCAGAGATATTACAGGCCTGTTGGTGACAAAGCTCACCAGGCTCAACTGTCAAATATCACTTTCTGGTCCTTTGACCAAACATGTATATTTATCCTTTTTAACCAGTTTGCATTCACACCTGAGCGTGTCGTTTTCAGGCAGAAAGGCGATTTTTACCGTGGTTTTGTACAGGTCAAAAGGTCACCAATGTAAAAAGCAGAAAAGCGCTCAAATCTGCTGAAAAAATACTTCCAGGACTTGTTTGAGCTTCAGGCGTTTTCAGGCTTTTGGCTTCAGATGTTTTTGAGTGGAGATGTGAACCATCTCCATAGAGAATCAGTGATTTTTTTTTTTTTTTTCCCCCCTCCAGCGTTTTGTAGCTTCAGGCTTCAAGCTACAAAGCGCTCAGGTGTGAATGGAGCCTTAAGGACTGCCCTATAGCAGATGTACTCCTACAGTGTGGCCCTCCTTCACAGAATCATGTAAAGAAAATAATTCTGCACGTCCACCCAGGGAGCGCATGCTGCCAGCGGGCCGCTTCTGCAGGTGCTGGGCACTGGATGTCCTCCAGTACCCCCCGATCGTATTTGTACATTGACAGTGCATATTTTTGGTTCCCACAAAGTGTCATAAAGTGTTACTTCGTGTCCGATTGTCTGCCGCAATATCGCAGTCCCACTATAAATCGTCGATCACCACCTATTACTAGCATAGAAAAAAAATTCCAGTATATATGCCGGAGTTTGTAAATGCTATAACTTTTGCACAAACCAATATACGCTTATTGGGATTTTTTTTACCAAAAATTTGCAGTACAATACACTAAACTTATGAAGAAATTTAGATTTTTTTTTCTTTTTTAATTTTTTATTAGATTTGTTTTATAGAAGAAAGTAAAAAATATTGTGTTTGTTTTTTGAGGGGGGGGGGTTCAAAACTGTCGGCCTTTTTTTTTTTTTTTTTTTTTTTTTTTTTTTTTTTTGGGGCGGTGTTTATCTCGAAAGAAAACCATCATAAACTTGTGGAGACGTAAAAAAAAAACGCGATATTTTTTTTTTTTTTTTTTTTTTTTTTTTTTTTTT